>OX439374.1:602500-912535 GCA_949319445.1 Mythimna lalbum
TGTCTCTATATGACGTGAAAGCATCTGCCAAGTTTCCGGCCGAATCCAGTTCTATGGCTTTCTTTATCAAAGTCACCGCCTGCAAAGAAACAAAGCTAGAAAATCCCTAGTCGTTTATCTAGTGCCCCTAGTTGTTTGTCCAGTGTCCCTAAATGTAACTTGAGTTCAAGACAGTTTATCTAGCGTACGATTGGTTTGCACCCGTATTTGTTTCTTTACCATCCCTAAACGTTTGTCCCCAACCACCACTTACCTTCTCATAGTTCTTTTTTGAAGGCATGTGCTGCAGGTCCAAGTAAGGTATCCTATTGTTGGGGTCGTGCTGTAGCGCCCTAGTTGTTTGTGGGGCTCCCCTATTTGTTCATATAAACTCAAAGTTTATCAAGCACCTTTAGTTTTTTCATCCCTAGTCGTTTATCATGCATCCCTAGTTGTTTATCTAGCGTCCCTAGTTGTTTATCCAGCGACCCTAGTTGTTTGGCCAGTGTCCCTAAATGTAACTTGCGTTCAAGACAGTTTATCTAGCGCCCCTATTTGTTTGTCACCATCCCTAAACGTTTGTTTCCCCTCCCCAACCACCACTTACCTCCTCATAGTTCTCTTTGGAAGGCATATGCTGCAGATTCAAGTACTCGTTAAAGAAGTCATCGTAAGTTATCCTGTTGTTGGGGTCGTGCTGTGGGGCCCTAGTTTGTTTGTGTAATGCCCCTGGTTGTATTTCTAGCATCTATAGTTTTTCTCTAGCGCCTCTAGTAGTTTGTTTAAGACCTCTAAGTTTATCTAGATCCCCTAGTTTTTTGTCTAGCAACCCTAGTTGTTTGTATAACGCCCCTAGTTGCTTGTCAAATGCCCCTAGTTTTTTGTCTAGCGGACCTAGTTGTTCGTCTAGTGTCCCTAATTGTAACTCCCGCTCAATTTATTTTATCTAGCGCCCTAATATGTTTGTTTCCCCTCCCCAACCACCACTTACCTTCTCATAGTTCTCTTTGGAAGGCATGTGCTGCAGATCCAAGTACTCGTTGTTGAAGAAGTCGTCGTAGGGTATCCTGTTGTTGGGGTCGTGCTGTAACAGACGCAGGAGCAGGTCGCGACAGCCTGGAGATATGGACGAGTTGGCTGGGATCTGAGGAGGTGAAGACCAGGAGATGCTCATAGCTAATTAAGGCCGGACGCACACATTCGGTTTCCGGATTAGGTTTTCCGGTCAGGAATTCGGATTCGGGATTCCGTGAGAGACGCACGGAGAAAATTTCGAAACGGTTGTCAGGTTATTTTCTTTTCGGATAAAGTAAGAACGTGTGATAAGAGCATTTAGGTTTCCGAATCTGAATTCCTGATCGAGAAACCTAATCCGGAAACCAAATGTGTGCGTCCTCGCTAAGTCTGACATGCCCTCCCAATCCCACCTAGAGAGTGAGAAGGCACTTTAAAACTAGATGACTGCGAGTCGGACTCACCTATGTAAATATTTAGTTCAATTACCTGATGAAGTCTCGTATATTTTTCCGAATCGCAATAAAAAGTCTTTTTAAGTGAGGTAACAAAAAATTACTGTTTTCTGATTTATTCCTATATCTGTGCTATAAGACCTAGCTTTATGCCAAATTTCAGGATTCTAGGTCAATGGGAAGTACCCTATGACATTTGATTCCTTTGCGAGTGTCGAAATGTACGGTTTTTGCGACATAAACGGCTGTATCTTTTTAATTGTGACTGGCCTGTTGGTCGGGTGGTTAGTGGCCCTGACTGCTATGCCGGAGGTCGTGGGTTCGATTCCCGCCCAGGACAAATGTTTATGTGATGAGCATGATCATTTGTTCTGTGTCTGGGTGTAATTTATCTATAATATGTATGTATTTAGAAATATATATGTATGTTTATCAGTTATCTAGTACCCATAACACAAGCTCTGCTTAGCGTGGGACTAGACGGCGTTGTGTGATAGTTGAGGAATATTATTATTATTATTATTATTAATTCGATAACTTAGATTTTCGGTTTTTTTTCAGCTTCAAGGGACCACAAATCTGAGTACAAATAGTTTTAATTTTAACTCGATGCCTCCACGCGTTTCCGAGATAAATGGGTTTTAATAGACAGACAGACGGACGGACAACCTAGTGATCCTATAAGGGTTTCGTTTTTTTCCTTTTGAGGTACGGAACCCTAATTATTTTTTTGATAATGATATAAAAAAAAATATTTAAAAATATAAAAAATAGTTATCCGCCGGTGTCGGGAGCAGGGTCCAAGCTACCGGTGGTTAGGGCTCCAGAGACAGGAACCTCCTCACAATGCGAGCCGTATCGAGGAGTACTGCCTTCTGTATCAGGCCCTTGATCCAACCGCGCAACGACAGCTTCGACAGATGGTCGTCGAAGCTTTTGGCTATTATTATTATTTTTATATAACTTTATTGCACACCTTTACCTAATTATGGTATTAACCCTTCAGATACCGTCAATTAGAGACACAATAGTAAGACAATAGATGGGCGGCCACCGGTGGTCGCTTGGGGATTCATGAATTAAAGTAGGTGGTCTTACCTCGATGGGCGCTTGTCTCTGTATCTTGTCGAGAAGCTCTTTGAACGTGCTGGACGAGTACGGAGCCCTCCCAAACAGGCACTCGTACATTATCACACCTGAGGAGGAATTCTCGTTAGGGGAGTTTCTTACACGTTCTTCTAAAAATCTAAACTTTGAAATGCTTCAAATTTTTTGACTGACCGACAATTTTGACAATTTCAAAGTGCTTAATGGTTTATTTGAGACTTTTAGAGGTATACGGAACAGGGTGTAAAGCGACGCACACCTCTATTGAAAAGGGAGGATCCTCCGACCAGACTGATGATTTTGTCTGGGCCGAGCGACTGCCCAATAGGAGATCCCAAACTGTTGTAAATATTCAAATAGCGCGGAGAGCTCTTATTGCGCAATATAGGAAGTCTGGTCCACCTTGTAGGAGGCTTTCCAACGCTACGTCTTCCGGTACGTAGTCACCATTCCAGAATCTTTCGGCTCCAACGGCCATCTGAGCCATCTACAAGGTGGGCCGATGACCTGGTAAGGGTTGCGGGAATCCGACCGTTCATTGTGGCGACACTTGGGGGAGTCCTATGTCCAACAGTGGACGTCTTTCGGCTGAAATGATGACAAAGTCTGGTCCCGGCAACCACTCGATTGATGATTTCGGGCCGTCTTATATGTTCGAATCGCGCGGAGAATCCTAACTACGCGATGCAGGATTTCTACACACTCACCGACACTCCACAGGTCCACTCTAGCGTCGTACTGGCCGAAGATCATCTCTGGCGCCATGTAGAGAGGAGAGCCGCGCACCGAGCGACCTGCCTCCGACGTCATGTGCTGGGCAAAGCTGGAATGTTACAATGTTCTTTATTTGAACAGGCCTGTTGGTCTAGTGGTTAGTGACCCTGACTGCTATGCCAGAGGTCGAGGTTTTGATACCCATCCAAGACAAAGGTTTTCATGGGGGAATGGCGACAGCGACTGTCGCAACCCAGGGTTAGGTACACTATAAATCTGCCCCTGATAGTTAAAAAGATGTATCTAACAATAAGTAAAAACGTATAAAAAAAGGTTTTAATGAATGAAACGGTTTTCGGGTCTTTTTTCCTTGTGTTAAAACCGCACTAGAGAGTGTTAGCAAAACATTAAAAATACAGGCAGATGCGCATTTTTTCTTGATTCCGGCAATGTTTAAAACTAAAATCTGGAAAAAATGTTAGATGCGTCTTTTTACTATCGGGGGCAGAAATATGGCAGTAAGTAAGACCTCATGGCGTCCTCACATTCCGCATGAGGCAAGTCCTCACTGGATATGGTCAGTTCGGGAGGTTCCTGCACCGGATTCGGGCGGAAGTGATGCCCCGGTGTCGCCATGGTGTGGACCGCCCGGAGGACAATGTGGGGCATACGGTGGAGGTGTGCCTCTCCTGGGCAGAGCATCACCGTGTCCTCGTGGGGGCGACCGGCCGCTATTTGCTCTCGCGCCGGGCCCTGGTACAGGCCATGGTGCGGAACGAGGAGGAGTGGCAGGTGACAGACTTCTTCTGTGAAGCAGTAATGCTAGCGAAGGAGGAGGCTGCACGCGTGAGGGAACGGACTTCCTAACCACCGTAAGCATGAGCTTGCGGACGACAAGCAATGGATAGCTCACCATCCAACCGTCCGGTAACCGTCCGGACCGAATCCGAATCCTCGAAGACGCGTAGTGTACCACGCACGCCTCAATGAGATGTTTGTTTGTTCATAAATCCTTACAAACTAACTTTCGCTTTTATTATAAAAGCGAAAGTGAGTTTGTTTGTTACATCTTCATGCCTAAATGGCAAAACAGATTTTGATGAAACTTGGTACACGGATAGACCATGTCCTGGAATAGGACATAGGATACTTTTTATCCCAAATAATTTTCTGCAATCACGCGTGCGAAGCCGCTGGGAGCAGCTAGTTAATTATAAACGCGAAAGTTAGTTTGTTTGTTACGTCTTCACGCCTAAATGACCAAACCGATTTTGATAAATTTTGGTCCAGAGATAGTTGGGACCCTGGAGACGGACGTAGGCAATTTTTTTTTTAAAGTGAGAAAAGGGGGAGAAAGAGAGAAGAAAAGGGGGAGAGGAATTAAAGTATATTAATAAACGCGGGCGAATCCGCGGGTAAAATCTAGTTAATAAATAAAGTGTAACTCACCCAAAATCGGCGACCTTCAACATATATTTGCCGTCCGATCCCTTGTGCAGGAGTAGATTATGAGGCTTTAGGTCCATGTGGACCACACCTGTTGGAAATGCAAAAATGCCCTGTCAAATTATGTTATTATAATTTACTTTTTTTTAAGTAGGCGGAACAGAGAGTAAAGTCCCACAAACCTCCATTGAAAAGGGAGGATCCTCCGACCAGACAGGTGTTATAGTCTGGTGGGAGACTGCCCGATAGTCGATGTCGAGCTGTCGTATATGTTCAAATCGCGCGGAAAACTTTGATTGCGCGATGCAGGATTTCGTATTTTCTTCGTAGTTCTTATGTGGCGTCATAGATGTCGCTACAATTTTATTTTCATCACAGATGTCACCATCCTACACTAATATTCATCATTGGCTTTTGCCCGCAGCTTCGCCCGCGTAGGTACATAAAATATAGCTTATGTCACTCAGGAATAAAGCAGCTTTCTATTGGTGAAAGAATTTTAGCAATCGGACCAGTACTTCCAGAGGGTACCCCCTACTTAAAAAAAAAGTAAAAACTCACCCTTTTCTCTTAGAAATTTCAACGCTGAAGCGAGTTGTTGAAGGAAATATCGAACCTATAAAAAAATATTTTAAATAAATATCACTGAATTTTGGTACAATTTAGAGGTTTACGGAACAGTGGTTTTTTTTATTTTATAAGTTTTTTTATTATTGATAGGCTCGCGTTTGACCACCATCTCACCTGATAGTAAGCGATGATGTTGCCGATGATGGAGCACGCTTGCCTAGAAGTAACCTATTCACTCTTGACTTAAAGACCCCCAAGTTGTAGCCATCAGGAAACACAGACTCCGGCAGGGAATTCCACTCCTTGGCTGTACGCACAATAAATGTGTTCCCAAAACGCTTTGTGCGTATGGGTGGGATGTCATGGTACTGTATGGGGGCTTGCGGACGGCGAGCAATGGGTAGCTCGCTGTCCGACTGTCCGGACCGATCCCAAGTCGTAGACGGCGTGCACTGTTCCCGCGCGCCTCAAGGAGTTGTCAGCATCAGGAGGGGCCCAGCTGGGTCGAAGCCCACTGGGGCCAGAGTCTGTTTCCGAAAGGGAGGCTCAACCCCGGTATGTAAGGCAAGAAGGAACGGGGAGGATTTTTAGTCAGTAAGAGTCTGACACTATCTTCCGCTCCACCCAAGAGCGGAGGATGTCATTTCGATGATTTCCCACCTCAAAAGCACACAAACAAGCATAGACACAAAAACAGGGGTCGAACACAGAACCTCTTTCTTTGAAGTCGGTTAAGAATATAATGTCAGTTCACCTGTTTCTCGGGCACGCGCCCATATCGGTGTATGTACTTGGAGAGGTCGCCGCCGCAGCAGTACTCCATTATTATATAGATGTTCCTGAAATATACAACAGTCTAATTTTATTTAGTAAGCTTGTATATCTTTACAGTAACCCAAAGGGCAATGGAAAGGGCTGGGTTTCCTTGCGTGATCGAATCAGGAATGAAGATATCCGCAGGAGAACTAAAGTTGCCAACATAGCACAAAGAATTGCCAAACTTAAGTGGCAATGGACAGGGCACATTGCTCGCAGAACAGATGGCCGTTGTGGCCGAGAGGTTCTAGAGTAGCGACCGCGTACCGAAAGACACAGCGTTGGAAGGCCTCCTACAAGGTGGACCGATGACCTGGTGAAGGTTGCGGGAATCCGATAGATGCGAGACGCACAGGAACGTTCGTTGTAGCGACGCTTGGGGGAGGCCTATGTCCAACAGTGGACGTGTATCGGCTGAAATGATGATGATGATAATGAAACCAAAAATGGCAAAGATATGGCCCATTAAAGTTACGTCATCGCCATTGCAGAACCTTTCCGCCCCAACGGCCATCCGTTCTGCGAGCAATGTGCCCTGCCCACTGCCAATTAAGTTTGGCAATTCTTCGTGCTATGTCGGTAACCTTGGTTCCTCTGCGGATAACCTCATTCCTGATTCGATCACGCAAGGAAACTCCGAGCATAGCCCTTTTTGGTTTAATATACAAATAAAAAATACGTGTCCTTTATTTTTGAATAATCTAAAAAACGGACTAATTACATTTTTTACGGCAACTAGCCTATTGCAAGACTTGATTCCGCCATCTCAATTCCACCATCGATCGGACAACCCGACCCACGACGAGTATCCAATGATTGGGCGGAACATCGCCGTGCCCTCGTGGGGGCGGTCGGCGGCGGAGACCTCTTGCGCCGGGCCCTGGTCGAGGCCATGGTCCGGAGCGAGGAGGAATGGCAGGCGGTCGCTTCCTTCTGCGAAACAGTAATGCTAGCAAAGGAGGACGCCGACCGCATCAGGCAACGGCGCCCTTACCACCGCCGCCGGGATTCCGATCCCGATTTCCGGCCACCGTAGACGCGGGCTCGCGGACGGCGAGCCATGGGTAGCTCGCTGTCCGACCGTCCGGTAACTGTCCGGACCGAACCCAAGACGTCGACGGCGCGCACTGTTCCCGCGCGCCTCAAGGAGTTGTCAGCAGCAGGAGGGGCCCAGCTGAATCGAAGCCTATTGGGGCCAGGGTTATCCGAAAGGGAGCTCGAGCCCCGGTATGAAGAGGCTAGAAGGAACGAAGTGGGTTTTTAGTCAGTAAGAGTCTGACACTATCTCCCGCTCCACCCAATAGCGGGGGTTGTCATAAGATGATTTTTGCCCACCGTAAAAAAAGTATCCAATGATGATTGTAAACGTACTTGTCATCCCAGGTAAAATTCTTCATGTGTACAATGTGGGGGTGCGTGAGGGTCTTCAGTAGTCTTATCTCCGTAATGAGGTTGTCTACGGCCGAGCCGGAGTACTTCACGCGGGACTTGTCCACGCATTTTATGGCTACTATAGAGCGGGCTCCGACCTGCAGGAAATACATTGTTATTATTATTATGAGCCCGTTGTGTCCCACTGCAGGGCAAAGGCCTCCCTTCCTTTATTCCACTCTTTTCTGTCCTTAGACACCTGTGGCCAATCCTTAAGGTAGGAGTCCAAATCGTCACACCATCTCCAGTGAATGATAAATTACAAAATGTTTTGGGAACAAATTCTGAAATAATTATCTTCTGTGAGAGGACCGCAGCGGTACCCTGAGTCAAAAATAAAAGTGAGAATATCCTCCCACATCATCATCTCCCTGCCCTTGTCCCGTGTTATTTGTGGCCGGCGCAACATGTTTTTTTCTTCCATTCTTATCTGTCACTCATCACGCTATCACTAACTTCCTTTTCTTTTAAATCACTTTTCACACAATCCATCCATCTTTTCTTTGGCCTTCCTCTCCATCCATCCACATGTATACTCATAACTCTTTTAGTAACACGCGTTTCATCAATATCCACCCATACAGACAGACATTGGTTGATGGTTGGTCGACAGACTCAGAGCAGGTACGTTCCCACAGTTGAGTTTGGTTAATCTGTGGAATTCCTTGCCGGAGTCTGTGTTTCCTGATAGCTACAACTTGGGGGTCTTTAAGTCAAGAGTGAATAGGTTACTTCTAGGCAAGCGTGCTCCATCGTTTACCACATCATGGCTTACTATCAGGTGAGACAGTGGTCAAACGCGAGCATCATCATCTTCCTGCCCTTATCCCGTTTTATTTGGGGTCGGCGCAACACGTTTTTTTCTTCCATTCTGTCCTGTCGCTCGTCACGCTGTCACTAACTCCCTTTTCATTCATATCACTTCTCACACAATCCATCCATCTTTTCTTTGGTCAAACGCGAGCGTATCAATAATAATAAAAAACCATCAATTAGAGACACAATAGAAAGATAATGACATAGCGAATGCCACCTTGTAAATACTATAATAAGTGCTTGCTTATATAAGCTCTTTAAATCTTTAAGTGAACTACTATAGTTTTAAACACAAAATTAATTCATGAATCCCCAAGCGACCACCGGTGGCCGCGCATCTATTGTCTTACTATTGTGTCTCTAATTGACGGTATCTGAAGGGTTAAATTCTTTAAACCTATATTAAAATAATACCTATAAGATGTGACACACTATGACACAACAGATTAATACTGAGAATTTCCTGAAGGAAATTCCTATCAACAATATAAATATAAAATAAAGAAAAAGTTTTAGATTCTAGGTACTTTCTACCTGAGTTTTTACCTAATATCACCTTAAAATAATCATAAGCGTACTATTTGTTCACGGTACAGTAGTATTTGTCTCTCAAAGATAATATTATTAAATAAATAGATCTTAAAATGTTTACTTAAAAACAAAGAATGTTACAAAATGATTTATTTACCTTTGTGTAAGCTTTGTAGACCGTGGAATAGCTCCCAGAGCCTAGCTTTTCAGTCACCACATATCCATCTATTTTAGGGAAAGCCATTTCCTACAAAAATTATTACTTATCGATAAGTTTTCGTCATTTTTTTCAAATAATTTCACGAATTTTGATAATGAAAACGTCATTAATGTCAAGTGATAATTTGATTGACATTGACAGTTAATTCAGTGTTCCAAGTATATAGTGTTAAATGTTTTGTGGTAATTTTCTTCTTTTTCTACTATTCTCATTCTTTATTTCACATGAATTTATTGCACTTTTTGTTGTAAAATAATTTCTTAGCTGTAAAATATAATAAGCATAATAAAGTAACGATAACGTGATTTTGACAATTTATTAAACTACATTTACGCTAAGCCAAACGGAATAAGTACGGCTGTTTGACAATAAATTTTCTGCCATGATGTGGCTTGCTCTCGTAAGAGGGCGCAGAAATCAAACGCGTACATAAACCAGTTATGCATATAGATAAAACCGTACATATGGTGGCTTACTCACGCTTTTTCGAATAAAGGTAGGCAGAAACTATTCAATTTGAATATTTTGAATGCATGAAATATAAGGTAGGTACTGTACTGTAGCGTCTATACACGTTGGCTGACATTGGCACTTGTCTTTCTTTACTCAACCAACTAGGCGAGCGACACCGAGCGATAGCAAGACAAGGCAAATATACTGTCCAGATGTTGGTATTGGTCTTCGTTAGTGAATAAATCATTTTTTTTTTTCATTTATGCCTACAATCATGATATACAGGGTTATTTTGTAAAACACTAGCAACCTCTCAGGACTATGTTATTAACATCATAAGCAACAAATTTTGTTCTATGACTTTTGATATCAAATTTTAGTTAGTTAAAAATAAAAATAATTTATTTAATGTTGTAAATATTACGAAGTCTATGCGAAGCAAGCGATAGTACAATAGCGGAGGGGAGAGGGGTTGGTCGGTGGGGGTGCTTGATGCGCTAGCGTCGCGTCAAGCACCCCCACCAAATAGAGCAAGGAAATATTGAAGGATTGTTTTAGGTAAATGTATTATGTTTTGTAAAAAGTCATAGAACAAAAGTTGTTTATGATGTTAGTAATACAGTCCTGCAAGGTTGTTAGTGTTTTACAAATAACCCTATATAATAATCTACAGACACAGCAACAATAACATTGTATGTCTATTACAGACTCCATAATCAAAATGTTCAGCTTGTTTGTCACATAAAAAAGTGGAACTTGTCAAAGACCAATTACGAAGTGATCGTGAGCAGAATACACAGAGTACTAAATAGGGTCAGAGTCCTCCGAATCGATAGACGCAACTCCACAACTTATTCCAAGGAATTACCAAACGGTTTGGAAGCAAAACTGATTTTGTGGAGAGCGCGGATATTTTACAAGTGGTTCTAGTTTTCTTAGATTTATTAGATTAGGTAATTTCCTGTAAGAATATCAAGGTAACAATCAACGAACTGCCCATTTTAATTATAGGTATCCATTTATTTATGTTCATAATTTCAGTAACCAGCCAGCAGTGGTGGCCGAATGGTAATGGGCCCAAACTACGAGTTGAACATGAAACAATTCTATTTCTTGTTTCTCATAATAAAATTATTACTCGAATTTTTCGAATTTTTGCTTCTAGGAAAAGTCGGTTTCCTCACGATGTTTTCCTTCACCGTTTTGAGAGCAGTGGTGATGAAACAAATTACACAAAGTAATGGCTGGGTTTGAACTCGCGACCTACAACTCGTAAGTTGAGGCTGTTACCACTCGGCCACCACTGCTCTTAAAAGATATAATAACATGTAAAACTGCCCTGTTGCTGTCGTGGGCATCACGGAATGTCATCACCTTCTGTGAAGTTTGTTTATAGGCCCACAGGAAACGAAGTCATGTTATGTGTAATTTACGATTTCATTCCGATTTGAGGTGCAATAATGGCTGAATATATGCGACAATAAATTGCATTTATGCCTTTTTGATAGCCGTATCTTTGCTGTACGTTTTTTTGATTAACGTTTGCAGCTCTCAGAGTATACAAGCGGTAATTTTGTTCAAGGTTGAAAATCATCAGATAACTTGTCAGACTTTTACTGACAACCGCGTACATCGTAGGACTGGAAATTGCCTGCTGCGGTATTTCCGCCCAATTACAATTTAGGTGAAAAAAAAACAAAAAAACAAAAATAAACGAAGGTTGACCCGCGACTCGTAGGGATCGACGCGCGCCCATTCTGATATAGTTAATCTGTCTAAAAAGTCAAACAACTTGGATAATTATTAGGGTAAAATGAAATCTGATGTAGTCAACACTGGTTCCATAATCAAGGTTGATTAAGAGATCTTGATCATTGTTTACTAATAGAAGAACCTTATGAAAAGTATTGAATAGGTATAAGTATTTTTTGAACTATTTAATATTTAAAAATTTCCAAGTCGTTTGACTTTTTAACCGACTTCTAAAAAAGGAGGAGGGTCTCAATTCAGATGTTTGTATTTTTTTTTATGTTGGTTCGCGCATAACTTCGTCGCTTGCCAAAGGTTTGAAAAATTATTTTTTCCAAATGATCCCATATTCATCAAATTGGGATTTGATGATGGATCTTGGCGAAATCGAGGGAAATCCTCAAATTCAATTAAATTTTTTAGTGAAGTGGGTTTTTTTTATAAAAAGGTTTTTAGACAGATTATACGATACATATAATGAAATCGTGACGGGGGAGAGCACGCGGACTTTTCTACACTAGTGCGGAAACAGTCTATTGCATGCCTCAAAGCAGCGGGTTTTCGACTAGGTAAATTGAAAAATATTTCTCCCAGTTTCAAGAGTTTTGTTACAGTTAAATGAAACTTAGAAAATATTCCTCAGAGATATTTTTCAAAATAAAATTCTAACAGTTTTAAGTGTCGGAAAGAAAAATAGATGTAGCACCCATTTGTCTAGTTTTCCGCATCTATTCGACAGCAACAAACAATTCTTCAACACTATGCCACGAGGCGAGTGTGCCGAACAAAAGGACGGATATATACATAAAACAAAAAACGATCCGTGGCCATAAATAATAGAGTAGGCCTGCAGTGACGTTTCTGCAGATTTTTTTTTTGTCTATTGCGGTGATCTGATTGGTGCTGTATTTCATAGATGTAAGTACTGTTATGATATAAGTGTGTAATGTTTACAGTTGGTTACAGTTGAGGTGGTATTTAGACCCGAGCCATAGCGAGGGTCTAAAGAGAGTCGAGAACGGTAATAATTAATTACTCACGTGTATCATACGACGTTTTCCAATACACTTACTGAAGAAAATAACTATAAAACTAGTAAAAATCTGTTTTCATATGCGCGGCTATATTATTATTTTCTTTTCTTCGTGGGAGACGACGCGCGCCTATCCTGATACGATACATGTAATAAAATTATGGCGGGGGAGAGGTTGAACAAAAAGCTTATAACTACATTGTAGCACTAGTGCGTAATGGTAATCAAAATGTCACAGTTTGGTAACAAGTGCCATTATATAGGTACCTAAGTGTAGTGCAATAAGAATTTATGAGCAAGAGTATAGAAAAGGCTTTTTTTTAAATAACTTTGTTTTATTGACAGGAGCTAATTGAGAGCTTAATCAGAAATTAGAAACGTTTATTTCCAATAGACCAATTTTCTACAGCCACTTTTGAATTGTCAAAATTTCGGTCAGTCAAACGTGAAGCTAAATGACGCAACGTGCAGTTCCAAAGAGGATTGTTTGTTAAATCATTGTTACTGTAATTTTGTTTATTTTAATTTTTGAAGTCGGTTATTAACCGACTTCAAAAAGGAGGAGGTTCTCTCTCGTATCAGACGACCTTTTTTTTTGGAAGACGGTTAAAAATATATATCTCCAGTGTTTAAAGGTCGGTACGTAATCTACAAAAAACTAAGTATCCCCGTACACGGGCTTCAAAAAAACGACGCTTCCAGCTTCTTTTTGAGGCGGCCTTTTTTGTTACATTACAAAAAAACGCTTGAAGCCGCTTCAAGCTTCTCCGGCCACAAACTGTCGCGAGCTTCAGCTGTTACTTGCGGCGGCATCTAGCTTTTTTTTGTATGTCAGTGTATTTATGAGGAAAAGTTTGCTGGTTAAAAAACTCTACGTTAGCCATTATTGGCTACTTATTCCGCCGTTATCTAGGTTGTCGTTAGTAAAAATAAGCATAAATCACTAAGCACAATAATTCTTACATTATAGGTTAAAGCCTACTTTTGCCCCCGACTGTGCTCGCTTGTGCGTGTAAGATTAATGGAAATGGAAACTGTGCTCAAGAGCCTGGAAAAATTCTGTAAGCATTCGGAAAAAGTATTTTTCCACACGGTACTTGGAATGGAAAAAGTTTAGGAAATCCAAATATGATATAATTATATTGCGGGCTTTTGTTTAATTTAATGGTGAAATAGGTTTTTCAATACACTTGCTCATAAAGTGGCTCTTATTGCACTGCACTTAGGTATATAATGGCACTTGTTACCAAACTGTGACATTTTGATTACCATTACGCACTAGTGCTATAATGTGGTTAAAACCTTATTGTTCAACCTCTCCGCCGCCATCTTTTGACATTTATCGTATCAGTATGGCACAGGTCGTCCCCCACGAGGAAAAACAAATGAGCGCGCATATGAAAACAGATTCTTCCGCCACAAAAGTTTACTAGTTTTACAGTTATTTTATTCACAAGTGTATTGAAAAACGTCGTATGATACACGTGAGTAATTAATGATTACCGTTCTCGGCTCTCTTAAGACCCTCGCCATGGCTCGAATCTAAATACCGCCTCGACGGTAATCACTAACATTACACACTTATATCATAATGTTTGAATTAGATGGTGGTTAAACGGGAGCTTATCAATAAATAGATTTTACCCGCGGCTTCGCTCACGTTAAATTCGGGGTAACACGGTTCCCCTGGGAAGTGGGGGTTAGAAAGAGACAAAAAGTAGACTATGTCACTCTCCGTCTCTTCAACTATCTCCACTTGAAAAAACACTTTCAATTCGTCACTTTGTTTTGCCATGACAGACGGACAAACAGACATACATACTATCCCTTTTATACCCTACTCTACCCTACTCTACCTTACTCTACCCTACTCTACCATACTCTACCCTACTCTACACTACTCTACCCTACACTACCCTAATTTTATTTTTTTTTTCCATAAGATCCTTTTCCTTACAATAACAATCACAACAAGAAAATAATTAGCGAAATCGGTCCAGGCGTTGTTGAGTTATGCGCTTACCAACACGTTTTGCGATTCATTTTTATTATATTATTATAGATTATGGATAATAAAAAAAAACTTTGTGACATCCCCTGTACCTGTACTGAGCTTGCGTGCTTGATTACGGCCAATTCCCTCTCCTGGAGAGAAGGCCTGAGTCCCAGCAGTGAGTACATTGTAAGGGTGATTATGCTATGCTACAAAATCAAGCTGTTTAAACTTCCAGCGCAAAAACTCGTATAAATCCTGAATTGTAAGAAACTTGTTAGTATTCCATCAACGAAAGTTGATTCCCGAGAGTTTCAACAAATAGTGTTGGCAGGGCCACGGCTCGGGGCCTCGCTCTTGGAGGTTTTTTTTTTACGGTGGGCAAAAATCATCTTATGACAACCCCCGCCCTTGGGTGGAGCGGGAGATAGTGTCAGACTCTTACTGACTAAAAACCCATCCCGTTCCTTCTAGCCTTCAAACCAAGGCACGAGTTCCCTTTCGGATAACCCTGGCCCCGGTAGGCTTCGACCCAGCTGGGCCTCTGCTGTTGCTGACAACTCTTTGAGGCGCGCGGGAACAGGGCGCGCCGTCGACGTCTTGGGCTCGGTCCATTACCGGACGATCGGATAGCGAGCTACCCATGGCTCATCGTCCGCGAGCCCGCGTCTACGGTGGCCGGAAAGCTCTTGGAGGGGTATACGAGTCAACAAATAAGAACATTGTTAAAAAAATATTACTTAATTATTTTGTCATTTAATTGATTTGACATTTTCCAATAATTTATTTATTTTAATACTTGTATTATTAATAATTTTTCCTTTTAATGTTGATTTTAAAGTGTATTTTAAAATTCACTTTAAAATCAAATCACAAAATGAAATTTATTAGTTATGCAGTGCCCCAAAGGGTGCATTATTATAATTTGTTTATCGTTATTCCCAAAAAGGAATGGATAGCGTGGCAGGGCCTCTGGACCTCAGAGCCTCAGGGCCTCCGGGCCTCAAGGTCTCAGGGCCTCGGGGCCTCGGGGCCTCAGGGCCTCATAAATGTTAACGCCACCCCTACTAACAAATGGTTGTTTTATTTGAAACATAGTGTTAGAACTCTTGCACCCTCCCTGAGGAGTTCAACTTAAGATGATAAAAGTCTTTCTTTCCCCACAAAACGTTTTACAACAGGGATCGTAGTAAAAATTGTTTTTCTGTAAATCAGTTTTAAATAGAAACTTTTACGTGTCATAATTGTAAAGGACAAAGTTTTTATGGATTGACTAGTGGTCAACTTCAACGGTACCGTTACCTCCGCCCCCCCACACGGGCTTCAAAAAAACGCCGCTTTATTTTGAGGCGGCCTTTTTTTGTAGCTCGTGTGCGGCGGTGCCGCCACAAAAAAACGCTTGAAGCTGCTTCCACAAGTTTCTCCGAACACAAGGTGTCGCGCGCTTTAGCTGTTTTTTGCGACGGCTTCTAGCTTTTTTTGTGGCCGCTTCTGGCGTTTTTTTGAGGCGCATGTACGGGGACAGTTATTTCTATACAACGTGTAACGTTAAATGCGCAAAACCTCAGACACCCCAAATGATTTTTAATTTAAAAGACCTAATTCTGTGAAAAAAAAAAACAGTTAAAAAAAATTTAAAGGTTATGTGCAATTTTACTTTTTTTTAAATTAATATCTGCATTGAAATAAGAACTTTTATTAACCCGTGTGTGAGAAAATTTGAATGGATTGTAACTATTTGTGTTTGTTTACCTATTTCGGCGGGTTTGTGAACGTGATGGCTTGACCTATTAATAAATAGACAGGGCGACATTTTTGATGAAGTTTTTTTTTTTAAATGTGACCTATATTAAAAAGTGGTTTAATTGATTCTGCTCCACTATTTTCAGGTTTTGCGCATTTAACGTTACACGTTGTATAAGTTCTATATAAGCAAAAATTGTAATAATCGAGGCAATTTAGAATTCAGCTCACCGCCAGCCCCCGAGGTGTAGTTTTCATAGCATAATGCTCTTAACTTGGCGGTTATTGAGCACATAAGGCATAAAATGGCGGCTAGTGCGCTGTAGGTCGGCGGTTTGAGGCCCGTCTGTTGCAATGTTGGTGTAAAATGAGTTTTATTACTCGAATGCTGTGGAACTAAAAGAAGGTTATCTATACTAATATTATAGAGAGGTAAAATTTATAAGTTGATATGTAGAGGGTAATCTCTGGAAGTACTGGTCCGATTGCTAAAATTTTTTCACTGATAGAAAGCTGCTTAATACCTGAGTGACATAGGCTATATCTTGTGTATGCGAGGGAAGCCGCGGGAAAAAGCTAGTCAAATAATAAAAAAAAATATTGTAACAATATCATGACAACCCTTTTTTATACAAATTCATTAATACTTTTCAAAATAAGCCATAGAATGGTCCCCTTAGGACTTACATACAGGATATGAAGGGGGAGAGAGAATGGGCCGTAATCCACCATGCGGGCCAGTGCGGATTGGTGGATGTCACACATATTCGAATTTTTAGCGGTCCATTCCTCAAAAGGAAAAACGGAACCATTTGATTGGTCTTTATTATTTTGGTTAGTGGCCCTGAATGCTATGCCGGAGGTCGTGGGTGCGATTGAGGTTTGAGATATCTTTATTTCCCAAAAGAATTTACAATTCACTTACATGAGAACTTAAAAACTAATTTGCAAACATTATTTAGTAGCGTACAGATACAGTTTTGATTCCCACCCAGTACAAATGTTTATGTGATGAGCATGATCATTTGTTCTGTCTGGGTGTAATTTATCTATAACATGTATGTATTTAGAAATATATAAGTTTGTATGTTTATCAGTTGTCTAGTACCCATAACACAAGCTCTGCTTAGCTTGGGACTAGACGGCGTTGTGTGATAGTTGTGGAATATTATTTATTATTATTATTAATAACATTAGGAAATATTCTTGTCTAAGTAGTTAGACAGGATTTTATTTAAATTAATAGCTTGCTTCTGTACTATGTTCACATATGTAAATAGAGATTTTTAAATTTTGGATAAAACTGTACAATTCTGGACAGCGAAATAATGAGTTTTTTGGAATGAGGGGGGGAAGGGGGTTTCCCCAACCCCCGAAACTCCCTCCCGAATTTAGGAAACACGTACTTTTGGAGATATTCAAGATTGAAATTTTGAGGTTAGGAACCAAAAAATCGTACATTTTATGCATTTTTGTGGGAAATTTGAGAGTTTTAAGGTGAGGAGAGAGTCATTTTTGAAGCTTGGGAACGTCTAAAGTACAAATAGAATTAATAAACAACAAATGCAAAAAAAAAAATTGCAAGTAATTTGGAGCGAACGCTCTTAATATGAATCTATGTAAATTTTTGTGAATTGACTTACAACACGCACACACAAATATTTATATATATATATTTTGTGTATTTTAATTTTTTTTTGTGTTTGTATATTTGTCTTTTTATTAAAAAGACAAACTAAGTCCTTTAATTTAATAAGAATCGTAACAACCTTAATAATATCAATATTGTGTACGTTTAGATCAGCACCTAAACAAATGGAGTACTTATAGATCCTTCTAATTTGATAACAACATTCCAATATCCCGCCAACTGATACTGTAACTATCACAATGGGTACATAGTTTAAACTTGGATAAGTATCTCAATTAACATTCGGGCAAGTTACCGACAAAGATCACAATACCTATTGTTTTGAAAAAGAGATACTACGCCATTTGTGAAATAGCGAGACACTTTGCCAAAGAAAATTCACAAATATTTACAAAACGCCCGGCCAAGTGCGAGTCGGATTCACGCACGAAGAGCTCCGTACCGTTCGTTCGTAACAAAAAACGGCAAAAAAATATACATCTGTTGTTTGGAAGCTCCACTAATATATTTATCTATTTATTTATATATACTACATTAATGCACACCGTGATTGTAAATTTATCCAATTGCCGTCAATTGTATTTTTTTTTCATTAGGTATATTTAAAAGGAAATCATATAATACAACAATATACAATTGACGGCCTTATCGCACCAGGTGATTTCTTCCAGGCAACCTAGAATGGACAGATTATTTTATTCTGTTTTTAGTACTTATTTGTTGTATTTTTACTGATATGTAAAATTTGTTAAGTTATGGTCTGTAGAGTTAGGCCGTGTAGATTCAGAAGCTTGGCTCTACATGAGATCTGATATCTTTTTCACAAGGCAAACCTTATGTGGTCGTCTTGGCAACATTTTACATGAAATGTTTTTAGTGGGATATCTATATTATGTATGTATTTAGAAATATATAAGTATGTTTATCAGTTGTCTAGTACTCATAACACAAGCTCTGCTTAGCTTGGGAATAGACGGCGTTGTGCGATAGTTGTGGAATATTATTATTTTGTAGTAATATGATCCCGTTTTACCCTTCGGGTAAGGAACCCTAAAACTACATCTCTTGCAAACTATAATCCTTGAAGTCTTTTCAGCCAATTAACAGCATAAACTAAATTAAAATTAATTCAGTTTTATCTGCACCATAGCAAGCCCGCCAAAATATATTGTCCTTTATCGTTTACTTTACCGCTCCAATTAAAAACCAACTTTATCTCCTTGGAATATATTACAAAATTGCTTGAAGAAAATTATACAGAATTTGCAAACTATCCTTTTTATTTTGCGTTCGTATCAGTTTAAAATCGACTTTAGTGCTTGGAGATAGAAGCGTTGATTGTTAATTAAGTGACTTAATAAATTTGTAGAGTATTCAGGATGCTGCATTGTCCAACATACGATATTCAGTATGTATAGTGAAAGCTTCGCGGATAGTCGTGCGATCAAAACAACGCACTAATTTTTTATCTGTGGACTCAAGAGTCGTATTTCATCTGTGCAGTTTGTTATCTGTGATTTATTTCGCGCGCTTTTTTTTATGGTAGTTTTTTTAATTTATTTAGTGGCAACAAAAGTTTACCGCGAAAATTAAGAGGTCAATTTAAATACTAATAAAACTTAAAATGTCGCTTTGTAATATTTAAATTAGTTAAAGTTGAGAGTTTAAATTAGTACTTCAGCTAAATTTATGCAAAGATTAATTTATCTAATTAAGTTATTCAGTTAAGATAAGAAGTTTATAAAGTTTACATAAAAAGTAACTATATTATATGTTATAGATAACCTATACTTATACTGTAGAGGTCGCTTCTTGTAAAATTCAAAACCTAGATAGGTATGGCGCTAAAAAAAAAATTAGATATCGATATACATGGAGTAAAAAAAATATCGATATTTATACCTTACCCATGGCGTGGTTAACTTAAATTACTCTAAAATAAGAAAAACCATTTTTAAAGTTTTATGATTTTTAAAATTCGTATAATTTAAATATTACTGTTAATAACTAACATCCAAAAGTCCAAACTCAAGGTTTGCCAGCGAGCTATGGAGCGCGGCATACCTTTTTTATAGGTGGTAATATAATCTACTAACGATTTCTTCCGCTCTTGGGCAGAGTGGGAGGGCGTGTCGGACTTTTATGAGTAAAATCAACTCTTGTTCCTTCGTTGCCTTGCGTTCTAGGGCCCGGATTTTCCTCTCAGAAGCGGACTCCTGGACCTAGTCTTCGACCCTGCTGGTGGAGTCCACGATGGCTGACATCAACGAAGCATTTGCGCTCTTATTGTCTTTCTATTGTGTCTCTATTTTCGGTATTCAAAAGGTTTATATGTCAAAGTGATATGAATGAAAAGGGAGTTAGTGATAGCGTGACGAGTGACAGGACAGAATGGAAGATAAAAACGTGTTGCGCCGACCACAAATAAAACGGGACAAGGGCAGGAAGATGATGATGGTGATGAAAGGTTTATATGTTTTCTTTTTTTTTTGCCTGAGAAATTTAGGTAAGTACTATTTTAGTCTGCAGTTGACCAATTGGTTTGAGTCAAGAGAAAATTGGTGTAGTTTTGTATCTCAAGTTTCTGCGCAACTGGTTTTTTTTTTAAATTGATATAAACTAATGCTTGAATGCGATCCCACCTGATGGTAAGCAGTGATGTCAATCTCATATGGTGTGGAGTACTAGTATACAAGGTGTAACGTTAAATGCGCAAAACCTGAAATTAGTTTGATCAGAATAACGAGCAGAATCAATTAAACCACTTTTTAATATAGGTTAAATTTTTCAAAAAAATCTACATTAATTACTTCGACCTGTCTATTTATGAATAGGTCAAACCATCACGTGCGCAAACCCGCTGAAATAGGTAAACAAACACAAACAGTGGTAATCCAATCAAATTTTCTCATATGCGGGATAATAATAATTCTTTTTTCAATGCAGATATGAATTTTAAATAAACTAAAACTGCTCATAAAACCTTTAATTTTTTTTAATGTTTTTTTTTTCTTACATAATTAGGTCAATTAAATTAAAAATCATTTGGGGTGTCTGAGGTTTTGCGCATTTAACGTTACACCTTGTATGAGCCTATTCACACATTTATCTTTTTATTACAAGCTTTTATTTAGTTTCACCTGTCCCGATGTTTGTCTGTCATCAAATCTTGTAAATTAAATTTGACCCACTTCCCGATTTTGGTTACCGATTGATCTGAAATTTTGCATGCATGTGTAGATGACAATGCAAAATTATTAAGACTTGGAGCTGATCTGATGATGGAACCGGAAGGTGGCTATAGGAACTTGGTAGTTAAACGACACAGCCCATCGAATTTGGGCTCGTATGGTTCGTCTTGACGAGTATCACTACATAGTATAAAACAAAGTCGCTTTTTCTGTCCCTATATCCCTATGTACACTTAAATCTTTAAAACTACGCAACGGATTTTGATGCGGTTTTTTTAAATAGATAGAGTGATGCAAGAGGAAGGTTTATATGTATAATAACATCCATTAAATAGTGTAGAAACACCCGAGCGAAGCCGGGGCGGGTTGCTAGTTAATTATATATGAAGGTATATCGAGCTATAAAAGCTTGCTATGAAATAACGGTTTTCTTTAAAGGCTTGTTTCTGTTTTTCTTTTTTTATGTTATGTAGAATTATTGCAACGGACACGATCTCGGTAAAGTAGAGCTATGACTGTTATCGTAGAACTTTTGAAATTCTGATTTAAAAGTTACGAATTAAAATATAATTAGTTTAAAACTTACTTCCTCAGCGACAGTATACAGTAGTAGACTCCCGATGGCGAAGCTCGAAGTGACCACACAATTCGCAAGTTCGCGATGTCCCTAAAATGGAGTTGAGAATTTTATTGTAATATCCACTATCTCACCGCATCGTTGATCTCGGATCAACGCAGGATGGATGAAATGGCGACAGGTCACGGGAACAACTTGTGACCCACGGTCGCCCCTCAAGTTGAAGGGTAAAATCGACAAGTCCGTGGTAAGACCTGTCATACTGTATGGATCAGTATGTTGGGCTGTGAAAATGAAATGTACTATTTCTAAAGTTAAAACTGACTAAATGCTTTAAACATGCGCAGATAAAAAAAAAACAGCTTAGCATTCCCGCCATTAACGTTTGGCATTTCACTGTTTTTTTTTTAATTTGTAAAATTCCCGTTTGCTAATGGTCCATTGTAACGTATTTAACAAAACAAAATGAAGTAATGGATTGTAACGTTGTGCTAACATTTGAAATTACAATGTTTTGAGGAGGGACTTGCAAATATAGATAAACCATTTTTTGTTTGTATTAGGTATTACATAGGACTTGGGTAAAGATAATTTGAATTTATCTAGCTCTTCTTTCACAGCACTCGCCCTTAATGATTTATTACAAAAGTTCTGGGAATTGGAAGAAGTTGAAAATAAACGTTTTTTATCTCCCGAGGAGACCGAATGTGAGAATATTTTTTCCTCGACCGTGTCACGCGACGATGCGGGACGTTATACTGTCGCGTTACCTTTCAATAAGAATCCCTCCGAGTTAGGTAATTCCCGCACCGCCGCGTACCGTCGACTGGTTGCGCTGGAGAGAAAACTCCGCCAATCGCTGACGTTGCGTGAGAATTATAACGCAGTGATTCGGGAGTACATAGATAATGGTTACTTAAGTCAAGTCGACGAATCCGCCATTTCAGATGACGGGTACTACATCCCTCATCACGCTGTCGTTCGACCGGACAAACCGATGCCGCGCATTGTATTGGATGCGAGTGCTAGGACTCATACCGGTTTATCTTTAAATGATGTACTCCATAGTGGTCCAAATTTACAAACAGATTTGTTTCTTCTTTTAATCAATTTTAGATTATTCCCTATCGCTATAAATTCTGATATTAAGCAGATGTACTTACGAATTTGCATACCTGTTGAGCAGCGTAAGTACCTACGCATTTTGTTTCGATTCAGTGAGAACGATCCTGTGTTGACATTCGCTTTTAACCGCTTACCTTTCGGACTGAAGTCGAGTCCTTACATAGCTATGCGCACTGTGCGACAGCTGGCCTCGGACAGTCCGCATTATCCCGAAGCTGCTAAAGTAGCAGATACCAGCTTGTATATGGATGATCTGGTCTATTCGGTGAATAACGAAGAGAACGCTATACAGTTGTCGCATGATCTCATAAAAATGTTTAAGTCGGGCGATTTTGACCTTATAAAATGGTGTAGTAATTCACCCGCGCTTTTAAACAGCCTACCTGATTCACATCGTAAGTCACTCGATTTCCACGAGGGCAATGATGTGTCCAGGGTTCTAGGTCTTTCATGGGAGCCTTCTCAGGATAAGTTCTTCTTCACTTCCACTCAAGTAGCCGAGAAATGTACTAAAAGAAATATACTCTCGATAGTTGCCCGCTTATTTGATGTTCTCGGTCTCGTTGCTCCAGTGATCTTTTATGCCAAGTTGCTCATCAAAGAGTTATGGCTGAGCAATATCGGATGGGATGATGTCGCTCCTGACGAAATCGTCAAAAGATTTTCGCTTCTCATGCAAGAGTTTCCTTTGCTGGATTCCTTACGAATACCACGTCATGTGGGTGTTACCGATGACGGTAGTGTTCGCATAGTCGCATTCGCCGATGCCAGTATGGGTGGGTACGGTTGTGTCATTTATATACACTCGACGAGTCCGTCCGGCGTCGTAGTTCGTTTACTTTGTGCGAAGTCAAAGGTTTCACCTACCAAGGTCACAACTCTCGCACGTCTGGAGCTGTGCGCAGCTGTGCTCATGTCAAAGTTGGTGAAGACTGTTCGCGATACTTACTCTTCACGTGTTCCTATTGCAGGGATTTACGCCTTTTCAGACTCTACGATAGCTTTATCGTGGATTCATTCTTCTCCACACCGCTGGTCAGTCTTCGTCAGCAATAGAGTAGCTCAATGTCAGGAGAACTTGGGCTCTCAACATTTTTACCATGTAGCAGGTGTTGAGAATCCAAGCGACTGCCTATCTCGTGGCATACTTCCTTCACAGTTGGTGTCACATGAGCTTTGGTGGAGCGGCCCTTCTTGGCTTCGTTGTCTTCCGGAAGATTGGCCTGTCAAACCGTTCTGTCCCACCGACTGTGGGGAACTCCCCGAGCACAAGGCAAATGTCTTAACTGTGACCACGCAAGTAGAATTTCCTCTTCTTTGTCAACTTGCGCAACGCACCTCATCATGGGATAAGCTGTTGCGCATCGTTTCATATATACTTAAATTCGTTAGACCGAAGGTTCATTGTGAACCCCGGTCTCCGCAGGGATTGTCAGCGGCGGAACGAGTTATGATCCGTGCTGTGCAATCTGTCCATTTCGCAGATGACATTAAGCTCATCAAATGTGGTAAATTGTTACCAAAGAAACTTAGAAGCCTGTCTGTCTTTCTAGATGAAGAGGGCATATTACGCATTGGGGGAAGACTTTCAAAGTCATACCTTCCTTTTGATGCTAAGCATCCCCTTTTACTTCCCAAACATGATCCTGTCGTGGATCTGATAATTCGTCATTACCATGTGATGGATTGTCACACTGGACCAGGGCTACTTATGTCTATTTTACGACAGCGATTTTGGATACTAGATGCCAGGACTGTCATTAGGTCCAAGTTGCGACAATGCAACACATGCTTTAGAGTTAATCCGACGCATCCCACTCCAATGATGGCGGACCTCCCTGAATACCGTGTGTCGGAATCAAAGGCATTTGTCCATACTGGAGTGGATTATGCTGGTCCCATACGCATAACTCTCACTCGTCGCAGAGGTCAACACGCTCAGAAGGCTTACATCTGCCTCTTTGTATGCTTGGTAACCAAGGCTGTCCATGTAGAATTAGTCTCTGAACTTACTACCGACGCCTTTTTATCCGCGTTTAAACGTTTTATCTCGCGTCGAGGGCCAGTATCCTGTCTTTATTCGGATAACGCTACTAATTTCGTTGGGGCTAAAGCTCAACTAGATGAACTTTATAATTTCTTAATGAGGTCAAACCTCAATTCTTCTCTTATAAATGAGTTATCAACTCGCCGCATTAAGTGGAAAATGATTCCACCTCGCTCCCCACATTTTGGCGCCATGTGGGAAGCTAATATAAAAACATTAAAAACGCATCTTTATCGCGTGATTGGAAATCAACTTCTCACTTATGAAGAGTTTCAAACTGTACTCATTCAAATAGAGTGCATTATGAACTCACGCCCTCTGAGTGTGTTGTCTTCTGATCCGCATCCTGAAGTTATCACTCCCGCTCATTTTTTGATGTCGACTCCATTACAGTACTTGCCGGCAGCCGGTTTGTCTGGTCAGCGCTTAAATCTGTCCCAACGTAAACAGTTGTTAGATAGTATGGTGCAATCCTTCTGGAAGAAATGGCACTTAGAGTACCTGCATACGCTGCAAGTTAGGCAAAAATGGGCAACTCCGGACAAGCCTGTAGAAGTTGGAACTGTCGTACTCGTGGGACAGGACAACTCGCCTCCTCTATGTTGGCCATTAGGAGTTATAACTGAGGTTTATAAAGGGACCGACAATGTAGCTCGCGTTGCTATGGTGAGGACAAAGTTCGGTAATTTTAAACGCTCTGTCACAAAACTATATCCTATCCCAACGCAATAAAATTTCATTTTTAACTATACTCGTAGTTTTTTAAGGTTTAGGATTAGTTTATTAAATAATTTTATTTTCCGCATTCAGTCATAAAGTTTAGACTTTTCTGATCATGATTTAGGTCAGTGAATCTTCATAATTTTCACCTTTCCCTTTGAAAGCACTTGCGTCCTTCCAAGGGGGGGAGCATGGTGAAGCGTCAATGCCTCTTATAATTACCAATATATTTTTTAAAAGGATTTATATAATATCTTAGTTACTTTCCCGCATTCCAAAAAACATTATTTCGTTTAAAGGTAAGACAATTGAGTCTCTGTTGAATTCCGCAAACCAAATATTCACTACCGCAGGAGCCCATTGGTCGGAATCGAACGTTTCCTTGAGATGCTTGCGAACGACCGACAGAGGGCGCTCCGTTTTTTTTTCCGCTCCGCGCCATCTTCAATACGTATGTTCACCCGCTCCGCAATAAAAATCCCATATCTGTTGAAAACCGGACAATTTTCGTGAAATAAGTGCATCTGCTACCGTGAGACATCATAAACTTCGAGTGCAGTGTGTTTTTCACGAGTTCTGACCAGTCCACCGGTGGATGAATGCTGATATTTCGCCGGCCGGCATCACACGCAACGACGACAAACCCGTGAATAAGGTGATCTCCCGTCTCTCTGGATTCGCAAGGTACGTGGGCTCTCTTGTTGCAATAGATGTAGAGGATATTGGTTTCAGAAGGATCTTCAACAGAGATTTGATTTTTGTAAATTTAAATCTACATACACCCGCATAATTTCGGGAGGTCTTAAAACCCCCACAGCTTCAGATGAGGCTATTTACACGCCTCATCATAATTATGTTGCCCTCGGCCCGCTCGACGAACAGTTCCAGCTCAAACGCTCATTAGTGTGCGTCCACCGAGCGTAGGTATACAAAGTGAAGGGGTGGAAGGTTGTTAACTCTTTGAGGCGTGGCTGGAAAGACCTCACGGCGTCCTTACTTTTTGCATGACGCAGGTCCTCACCGGATATAATAATAACAATAATAATAAGTTTATTTATTTTCCCCCATCGTCGTATCTCTACGTTGACGTCGTGGTGGGGCTTGCGTGCTCCAACAGGCCCTAGGTCTGTATCGGTAGAATTTCCTTTACCGTAACATACCTAAGGTGAGGGGCCAGACTAAGAGATATACAACCCGCAGGGCAGTTTTGTGGCAAACTGTTGGGTATTAGCGACCCCACAGACCCGATCTCCCGGGAGAATTCCTGTTCTTCATCTCCGGCTTGCCTTTATTGACCGGCCGTAGTGAACACTGACGAGGAACAGAGCTCCCACCTCTCTCTTGCCTTTATTGGCTGGCTTGAGTGGAGAGTCGCAAGAGCAAACATGCTCGGGAGATGGATGCATAATCCAGTAAGATGCTGGTAGGGATCTTGACCGTACTTCCGGGATTGTCCTGATAGCCGTGGTATGCCTCTCCACTCCTCTAGCGCCTCAGGATATGTTGCCCTCTTGTTGCTACGTCCCTTCGTGCTAGCGGCCGTTTTTGGGGGCCCATTTATTGAGTGTGCAAGTCACCCCCTGCCTTTTATCGATGGATATTAATAACATTGTTCAGGCAGGGGCCATAGTCTTAACATAGCTCCATATTACCAGTCCACTTAAGACTCCAAAAATCATAGCCCTATTATTTTGTTTTTCATATCAGTCGCAATAGTTTTTCAAACCGGGGGTTGTCCTTGGATGCACTAGCATTGCGCGTACAGGGATAGTCACCAGTTGATACCACGTTCCATTAAACGCATCTAAAGGGGCCTCTGCGAGTTGGCTTCGGCCCCTTGTACGCCTCTCAAAGGCCCAGGACCTCAGGGTCCTGAGATTAATAAAAAGTTTATTTCCAAATTTTTTAAAAACATTACATCAATGTGGTCTCAACCCCTGAACTAGGATAGCCTGTATGACAGGGGTTGAGGTATCCCCGATTACAGCACGATCCACGATGGATATGGCACGTTCGGAAGGTTCCTGCACCGGATTCAAGCGGAAGAGACGCCCGGGTGTCGCCACTGTGCGGAACGCCCGGAGGACATGGCGGAGCACCGCCGTGCCGGGCCTTGGTTGAGGTCATGGTCCGGAGCGAGGAGGAGTGGCAGGGGGTCGCCTACCTATATGGTATGGTAGGCGGTTGCTAAGCAGTAATGCTAGCAAAGGAGAAGGCCGACCGTACCAGGCAACGGCGCCCTCGCCGCCGCCGCCGGGATTCCGATCCCGATTTCCGGCCACCGTAGACGCGGGCTCGCGAACGGCGAGCCATGGGTAGCTCGTTGTCCGAACGCCCGGTAACTGTCCGGACCGAGCCCAAGAAGTCGACGGCGCGCACTGTTCTCGCGCGCCTCAAGGAGTTGTCAGCAACAAGAGGGGCCCAGTAAAATACATTATTAGTTAATGAACAAAAAAAATGCAAGGCAACCGAAAAACAGAATAAAATAGTGGAAAGCAAGGCTAGTTTAAAATAAAATTAATGAAAAGCTAAAATGAAACAGAATTTAAGAATACAACGAATAAAACTACACAGTTTAAGGGTGCTTTTACACTAGAGGTGTGCTATGTAGCTATGCTGTGAGGATATAATAGCTAAGTCGGAAATTATGTGACCGTTACCACTAATACTAAGCCATGTACCGGTGCGAGTAATATGTGCACTATGTGCAGCTCTAGCTATGCTATGTATCGATAGTAGGAAAGTGGCGAGCTCTGCACATACTTACACCACTCGCGATTATTCATAGCACGTGCATAGCACTAGCACATGAATAGATAGGGCGAAACTCCTCGTCACCGCATCCACCTCCGTTACAACCCTATGGCATGCATCCATAGCACACATCCATAGCATGCATTCTTCCATATTATAAACAAATATTATCTTAGTTGAGTCCGTTTCCATCAGTACTAAGCTATGTTCACCAATGAATAAGTATGATTGGATAGGTATCAAACGCGTCCATAGCAATGTTTGTTTTGATTTTATTATTTTTATTATTGATAGGTTTGCGCTTGACCGCTATCTCACCTGATGGAAAGCGACGATGCGGTCGACGATGGGACGCGCTTACCTAGAGAAGAAACCTATTCACTCTCGACTTAAAGATTCCCGGGTTGTAGCTATCAGGAAACACAGACTCCGGCAAGGAATTCCATTCCTTAACTGCACGCAAAATGAATGTGTTTCCAAAACGTTTTGTGCGTGTAGGAGGGATGTAATTAATGAAATTTTGTGTTTATTTGTTTTTTGTAGTTTCACCAGTACCGGTGTTTGTCTGTAATCAAATCTGCTATAGGGCTCGTATGATTCGTCTTGACGAGTATTAATTATATAGGTATACTCAGCTATAAAAGCTTCTTTTGAAAAAATATTTTCATTAAAAGCTTGTTTATATGGGTCTTAATAATAGTACCTGAATTAAATATTTTTCTTTTATAGCGACGTAGCATAGCACATCTCTGGTGGACAAGCACACTTAGTAAGTGCCCACAATCTTGCTGCATAAACAAATTTAAACTTCTAAGAAAACAGTATGCAGTCAGTTCTTTTTAACTAAAGTACGACTTGACTTTATATTCTGACTTCCTTACTTGTTAACTCATTGAGATTTGTGTTGAAAAAGCCAGTCAATTGTATGTTGGGCCACATGCCGTGGTTTATTTTTGGGGTTCTGTACATGAAGGGTAAAACGGGATCCAATGACTAAGGGCACAAAATACTGGGCACGCCACGATTATGGCGGTAAGTCCCCTCTTTGAGGCGTGGCTGGAAAGACCTCACGGCGTCCTTACCTTCCGCATGACGCAGGTCCTCACCGGACATGGCAAGTTCGGGAGGTTCCTGCATCGGATTCAGGCGGAAGAGACGCCCGGGTGTCGCCACTGTGCGCAACGCCCGGAGGACACGGTGGAGCACACCGTCGAGGTGTGCCCTGCCTGGGCGGAGCATCGCCGTGCCCTCGTGGGGGCGATCGGCGGCGGAGACCTCTCGCGCCGGGCCCTGGTCGAGGCCATGGTCCGGAGCGAGGAGGAATGGCAGGCGGTCGCCTCCTTCTGCGAAGCAGTAATGCTTGCAAAGGAGGAGGCCGACCGCATCAGGCAACGGCGCCCTCGCCGCCGTCGCCGGGATTCCGATCCCGATTTCCGGCCACCGTAGACGCGGGCTCGCGGACGGCGAGCTATGGGTAGCTCGCTGTCCGATCGTCCGGTAATGGACCGAGTCTAAGACGTCGACGGCGCGCACTGTTCCCGCGCGCCTCAAGGAGTTGTCAGCAGCAGGAGGGGCCCAGCTGGGTCGAAGCCTACTGGGGACAGGGTTGTCCGAAAGGGAGCTCGTGCCCCGGTATGAAGGCTAGAAGGAACGGCGCGGGGTTTTTAGTCAGTAAGAGTCTGACACTGTCTCCCGCTCCACCCAAGAGCGGGTTTCGTCAAAGATGATTTTTCCCGTCGAGAAAAAAAAGGGCACAAAATATATAGGTTTTTTTTGGTGGGCAAAAATCATCCAATAACAACCCCCGCTCTAAGGTGGAACGGGAGATAGACTCTTACTGACTAAAAACCCACCCCGTTCCTTCTAGCCTTAATACCGGAGCTCGAGCTCCCTTCGTATAACTCTGGCCCTAGGGCTTCGACCTAGCTGGGCCCGTCCTGATGCTGACAACTCCTTAAGACGCCCGGGAACAGTGCGCGCCTTCGATGTCTTGAGTTCGGTCCGGACAGCGAGCTACCTATGGCTCGCCGTCCGCGAGCCCGCGTCTACGGTGACCGGAAATCGGGATCGAAATCCCGGCGGCGGCGGCGAGAGCACCGTTGCCTGATGTGGTCGGCCTCCTCCTTTGCTAATATTATTGCCTCGCAGAAGGAGGCGACCGCCTGCCACTCCTCGCTCCGGACCATGGCCTGAACCAAGGCCCGGCGTGAGAGGTCTCCGCCGCCGATCGCCCCCACGAGGGAAAATATAGGTACAGAAGTCAATCTACATACTGTGCGCGCTCTCTCACAACGCACACATAGACACCGCTCACGGACACGATGTCTCCTCGCCCTCGGCCCGCTCGACGAACAGTTCCAGCTCAAACGCTCATTAGTGTGCGTCCACCGAGCGTAGGTATACAAAGTGAAGTACATACATGTATGTAAAAAACATGCATACATGTATGTATGTGAAAATAGATAGGTACAGAAGACAATCTCATGAGATTGTCTTCTGTACCTATCTATTTTGTGCTAAGGGTCTCGCTCATGGCGACTTTTTATAGCGATACTGTAGGGCGTTGGCATCTTTTCTATAGCGCTTGCAAATGCGAATAACGCGCGTAAGTAGCAATGCTGTCGCGCGCTTACGCACAAAAAGTCGTCATGGGCGAGGGCCCTAAGATTCCGCTGGACGATAATTTTTTTTTGTACACTTATCCAATCCTTCGATTTGACAGCTATGACGTCACAACATGGCGCAAAATCAATCCTATTCATATTAGAATCGCATTGTACATGTTCCTTGAGTTTAACTAGTTCACTCTTTGATTCCCCAACGGAAAAACCTTTTTACGTCAATTTTATTCTTTGGTTTAGTCTCGAAGCGCAGCTAATACTTGACAATAAAGTTGTTTTGGGAAAACGTTAAAAAAGAAAGTACACAATTTGTGTTGGGTTTAAAATAGACTACGGTAAGGTTAATTGTGGCAGTGAACAGCCAATAGAAAACTCTTCCTATAATTAAGTAGGTACATGGAATTTAAATCAGAAACTTTCATTTCAAATAAACCAAATTGAGAGGCAAGCCAGAAGGATAATTGGCGATGATACACTCGTCGATTCGAGCTTTCAAAGTCTTGAGCATCGACGCCGAGTTGCTACCCTGTCGGTTTTCTACCGGTTGCATTTCGGGAAGTGTGCGTCGGAATTGCATAACCTGATTCCGCCTAGCCCGTTCCATCATCGGACTACCAGACGTACGGTGATGCGCCACCGGTACATGGTGGACATCCCACCTACACGCACAAAACGTTTTGGAAACACATTCATTTTGCGTGCAGCTAAGGAATGGAATTCCTTGCCGGAGTCTGTGTTTCCTGATAGCTACAACCCGGGAATCTTTAAGTCGAGAGTGAATAGGTTTCTTCTAGGTAAGCGCGTCCCATCGTCGACCGCATCGTCGCTTTTCATCAGGTGAAATAGCGGTCAAGCGCAAACCTACCAACAATAAAAAAAAAATCAAACAGGCATTTTTGAATTGTGAAATGCCGGGCAGTCAAAAAAAAGTGAAGTGAGATTAAATAAAAAAGCTCAAACAGGATAGGGCTTTTAGCGATCCCGGAAAGAAAAAAAAACAGAGGGCGACCTCTAGCTACGTGGTGGACAACCGTATCCAAAGATCTGGAACGAGCTCAGCTGGACGCACAGACAACCCAGGATAGACTATCCTGGCGCCTAAAGACGAGGAGAGCCGACCCTGAATGAAGGGATAAAGCAAGAAAGAAGAAGAAATAGTATAGGGTTATCCGACTTCTTATAGCTAGTTTCCGGTTCCATCATCAGATCATCTCCATGTCATAATAATTTTGCATTGTCATCTTATTTACACATGCATGCAAAATTTCAGCTCAATCGGTAAACGGGAAGTGGGTCAAAAATTTGCAAGATTTGATTAGCATAGCATGTCATGATCAGCCTTTTTATTACAAGCTTTTATTTAGTTTCACCTGTCCCGATGTTTGTCTGTCATCAAATCTTGTAAATTAAATTTGACCCACTTCCCGGTTACCGATTGAGCTGAAATTTTGCATGCATGTGTAAATAAGATGACAATGCAAAATTATTATGGCAAGGAGCTGATCTGATGATGGAACAGGAAGGTGGCTGTAGGAATTTCGTAATTAAACGACATAACCCCATCGAATTTGGGCTCGTATGATTCGTCTTGACGAGTATTAATTATATAGCTATAAAAGCTTGCTATCAAAAAATGATTTTCGTTAAAAGCTTGTTAATGTTACCACGGCCTCCTCTCTAGGAGAGGGTATGGGCCGTAATCCACCACGCGGGCCCAGTGCGGGCTGGTGACATAAGATTTGATTACAGACATACAAACATCGGGACAGGTGTAACTAAATAATTATGGCAGTAAGTCCCCTCTTTGAGGCGTGGCTGGAAATTCAACACGGCGTCCTTATCTTTCGCATGACGCAGGCGCTCGGCGGCAGCGATCTCTCGCGCCGAGCCTTGGTACAGGCCATGGTCTAGAGCGAGGAGGAATGGCAGGCGATCGCCTCCTTATGCGAAGCAGTAATGCTAGCAAAGGAGGCGGCCGCACGCGCAAGGCTATGGCCCTCGCGCCTTCGCCACCGGGATTCCGATTCCGATTTCCGGCCACCGTAGACGCGGGCTTGCGGATAGCGAGCAAAGGGTATCCCGCCGTCCAACCGTCTGATAGTCGTCTGGACCGAGCCCAAGTCGTCGGCGGCGCGTCGGCGTCTCAAGGAGTTGTCAGCAACCGTAGGGGCCCAGCAGGGTCGTAGCGAAAGAGATTTCCGGGGCCCTGGAGCAATGGCAAAGAGGGAATAGGGGCGGGTTTTTAGTCAGTAAAAGTCTGACACTATCTCCCGCTCCGTCATTGGATGATTTTCCCACCTAAAAAAAAGTGTAACTAAATAAAAGCTTGTAAAAAAAGTAGCTTGGCATGAGAAGAGATGCCCTCCCTACACGTCATTATTCCCTTCTATTTCAAACAAACATCTGAATCCTTCAATTTTGATTAGTTTCTCGTAAAATTGTTACGAGCCCGGGCGGCGGGGAATTGGAATATTGTGGGCTTGTCGCCGAAAACCGAGGACAAGTCGCGAATCGGATAGTACAAGTAGCTTATTTTATATCAGTAAGTTTGTTTCGACTATTGAGTAAGGGTGCAATAAAAAAACGGGTAAAAGCGAATCGGACTCGCATAGACTCGCATCGCGAATCGCAATCACCCTCGCATGAGGGTTTCGAACAAACTACAATTCCCATCGGCGGCGGAGACCTCTCGCGCCGGGCCTTGGTTCAGGCCATGGTTCGGAGCGAGGAGGAGTGGCAGGCGGTCGCCTCCTTCTGCGAAGCAGTAATGCTAGCAAAGGAGGAGGCAGACCGCATCAGGCAACGGCGCCCTCGCCGCCGCCGCCGGGATTCCGATCCCGATTTCTAGCCACCGTAGACGCGGGCTCGCGGACGGCGAGCTATGGGTAGCTCGCTGTCCGATCGTCCGGTAACTGTCCGGACCGAGCCAAGGCGTCGACGGCGCGCACTGTTCCCGCGCGCCTCAAGGAGTTGTCAGCAACAGGAGGGGCCCATCTGGGTCGAAGCCTACCGGGGTCGGGGTTATCCGAAAGGAAACTAGAGCCCCGGTATGAAGGCTAGAAGAAACGGCGCGGGGTTTTTAGTCAGTAAGACTCTGACACTGTCTCCCGCTCCACCCAAGAGCGGGTTTCGTCAATGATGATTTTCCCCGTCGACAGGAAAAAAAAAACTACAATTCCCGAATGGAGTCTATATTTAAAGTCCTTGGCGTTCTGGGGAGAATAAAAATGTTGTTCTTGCTTCTTTAGTGTAGAAAAATAAAAAAACAGGGTATTAGACAGTACTTTGAAATCCTGCTAATATCCTACTAATATTATAAATGCGAAATTTTGTATGTACGGATGTTTGTTACTCTTTCACGCAAAAACTACTGAACGGATCTCGATGAAACTTGGTACACGAGTAGACCATATCCCAGAATAACACATAGGATACTTTTTTATCTTGGGATTATGTACGCGGGTGAAGCCGCGGGCAAAAGCTAGTAATAAAATAAACAAATACAATAAATTTATTTTTATAACATAATTAAAATGAAGAGCTTCTAATGAAGTCGTGGCGCTGGTGGCACGAAAATCTGGAACTTCTATTGATGTCCGTGGCGGTGAAAAGGTTAATAGGGATAGATGGCGCTAGTGCCACGCGTAAGATCAGCTCTGTCTATTTTTATTGATTAAAATTACTCAAATCACAGTTTATTCGCAAATCAACAGTGCAGTATATGTATAATCGCCCAATAACCAAGTGTAAGCGTTATCTCCGCAATATCTTCGAGGAAAACGCTTAAAATAACTTTTTCAACATGCAGTGCTAAAACAGTTTGTTTACATTTACTCATTTCATCTATGTGACTCTAAAGAAAATTAAAACTATCAGTGCAGTGCTACGAGTATTAACATCTAGTGCGAATGGAACAATCAACAACAATTTTAGTTAAAATAAAGGGTTCAATTGTGACTGTGACTATAAAAAAAAAAAAAAAAAAAAAAAGTGTTTACAAAAACTGACGGTGGTTGCAATTAATACGTATGATTTGAATGTACGTTCTAATAACGTCTATAGAACTCTATGAAGCGAGCTCATATTTTAACGCTTAAATTAATAGTCACTTTGGCTTAATGAAGATTGATGCTACCTTTCACACAGTGAAGTCCGAGTTCGATTCCAGCCAACAACGTTGACTTTTTGGAACGTGTTATTTGTTGCACACAATTATCACAAACAAAATATTTAGCAAAAGTACAATAACAACTTGGAAGATAAAAAATTATAAATAAATATTTAAAAATGTCTTTAGAGCAGATTATACATTTCTGTGGTGGTTGTATGAATCTTATTGAACGTGAACAGTACCTTAGCTGTTATTTATGCAAAAAACCGTACGATCTACTTTGCGCTAACGTCCCAGAAGTTACGCATAGTGCGATGAGTACAGAACAAAAGGAAAAATGGATATGTCTTGAGTGTAGATGCAAACAACCTAGAGGCGACAACTCTAATACTCCAGTTCGGTCTACAAGATTGGAAAAGGATGACAGTCGTCCCGAGCGCTCACACTCCTACACTGATCAGATCAATAAAACCAATTGCGGAAACCAGAACACGAATGTAACGATTCGTAAATTACAACCAAGTCAAAATCAAAGTAGTACTGAACAATATTGTGATGAGTATATGCACCCGGATGAGACATATTTTGATAATCTTCGGACTATGATCCGAGAGGAATTTGAACATGGTATAAGTCAGCGCCTGACCGATATGATTAGCAATATGGTGACAAAGCAAGTTACTCTGATCGTTGATAATGGCATCTCTAAACTTTGTGATCGAATAATTAGACTCGAAAATCAACTAAAGCAGATGACATATGATACCGTTTCCAATAATATGAGGGACTCCTTGCCAAGTACTAAGAATTTGAGCACAAGTACTGACATCAGCAATATAGATACTCCTATTTTCGCTAAAAAACCTCAGCAATCGTGTATCTTAGCCTCTTCTACTATACCAGTGCCTAACCAACATAAAAATGCGATCAAACCACATAAAAAATCACAGACAAAAATGCCTACTTCAAACACGACTACCTTGAATACATGTGATATGACGACCACAAGCCAGTGCGGAAAAAAGGCGAATGTCGCTCAGGATGGTTCTCAAAGAACGCTCTCCTTGAGTGTAGGCGACGGAGGTATGCAAGACCAACATGACAGTAATTCTAATCAAGATGCGTCAATATCAGTATCGGATGGTGAATGGATAGAGGTTAAGAAGAAAAATACGCAAAGGGTATCACCTAATAATAGCATTATAAGAGGCACTGCCACTCCTGGACACTTGCAACTAGAGGCTTCCGAACGGTCTCGATATCTGCATCTCTACTATGTAAAGACCGGTACTACAGAAGAACAAGTACTTAGCCATTTAAAATCAGTTTGTGATAGCGATGGATATACAGTAGAGAGCCTAAAATCGCGTGGAAACTATGCTTCGTTTAAATTGGGCGTACCGTCTAAGTTAGCGAATAGTGTGGTCAACCCGGAATACTGGCCAGAAGATGTATGCATTAAGCCTTGGAGACAGAACTTTCGGAGAAAAACATTTCAGGAACAAAAGACTGTCTAAGAAAATCGTGATAGTATATCAGAATGTGAGAGGTCTTCGTACTAAAACCACAACATTTTGCAACAATGTAGCTCTTTCTTGCAGTGATTTAATAGCATTGACGGAAACGTTTCTTAATAGTTCGGTAAATGATGCTGAACTTTTCCCTCCTGGATATGTGGTATTGCGCAAAGATCGACCGGGTGACGTCGGATGGGGCGGGGTACTTCTGGCGGTTAAGGATAGCTATACAGTCAAAAGAATAACAGATATAGATGGCTTGACTGATGACAAAGAGTTGCTATTTGCACTAATATCTTGGAAAAACGTAGCGTTTATGATTTGTGTAGCCTATTTACCTCCTAATTATAGTAGTAAACAATATCTAGATGTTATAGATTGTATAGAGAATGCTATTTGTAAATATTCAGAATATCGATTCTTATTGGTTGGTGATTTCAATTTAAAGTCATGTAATAACAGTGTTGTAACTCAGTTCGATTATTTCACAGACTATTGTAAGCTGCGACAGTTTAACAATATCAGTAATAAATATGGCGGCATTTTGGATCTGGTCTTAGCAACTTTTGAGAGTAATAGTGTAGGTGTGACATCAGATATCGACCCCCTGGTGCCTGTGGATGCATACCATCCGCCCCTGGAAATAATATTAACTCTATCTAGGTGTGAATCAGTTGGGAACCCACCGTCTGAAGCACATAACCGTTCTGATTGGAATTTTAGAAAGGCAAATTTGCAAGGGCTGTACATTGATATTGCTAAAATGGACTGGACTGACCTTTTACAACAGACGAATGTTGATGGTGCTGTCGACACATTATACAACAAAATATACAGCGTCATAAACGATAATGTTCCCAAAAAAAAGGCGCCTAGCTTAGAGTCTAAGTACGTATATCCTATATGGTATACTACCGAAATTAAGCATTACATTAAATTAAAGTATTTTAACTTAAAAAAATATAAACAATACGGACTACAATTCAATAGAGAATTATTTAAATATTACAGAACTAAAATTAAAAATCTTTCTCATACAGCTTTTAAAAATTATATGTACAATGTGGAAAAAAATATAAGTCATGACCCCTCAACATTTTGGAAATACGTAAAAGATAAAAGAAAAAATAGACAACAAAATAACGAATTTGAATTTGAAAATAGGACAGTGGCAGGACAAGAGGCAGTCAATGCGTTTGCGAACTACTTTAGCTCCGTTTTTCATAGCGAACCTCCACAGTTAGATCCCGAGGCGGCTCAACGCGCTGCAACTGATAGAGGCTGTATGCCGATAATTAGTGTTGACTACGTTGATATCTCTGAGTTGCGCCGAGCAGTCCGTAGGCTTAAAGCTTTTTCTGCTAGTGGACCAGACGCTATACCGGCTTTTATACTGAAGGATTGTCTTTCCGTACTAGAGGAGCCTCTCCTATATATTTATAACCTGTCGCTCCAGCAAAATATTTATCCTGCTTGTTGGAAAGTGTCCAGGGTCACACCGGTTCCAAAGAGTGGATCATCGATGGACATAAAAAATTTTAGACCCATTGCAGTTTTGTGCGTTTTCGGGAAGGTATTCGAATCGATTATAAACAATTGTATCTCCAAGCAAATAAACAATCGGTTGGATAATTGTCAGCATGGGTTCCGTCCTGCTCGTTCTACTTTAACCAACCACATTTACTTTGCTGACTATTTGAAGACCAAAATTACCGCAGGTTGTCAGGTTGATGCAGTTTATTTCGATTTTAAAAAGGCGTTTGATTTAGTTGATAACGACATTCTTTTGATGAAGTTTGCATCTCTTGGATTTAGTCCGCAACTTCTTAAGTTTTTGGCTGATTATCTCAGGGATCGGAAACAATTTGTAAGACTAAACGGCTATCAGTCACCAGAATATTTTACTCGATCAGGTGTCAGTCAGGGTAGTACAATGGGACCTCCACAATTTTTAATAATGGTTAATGATCTGCCAGAAGTTCTATCTAGGGCACAATGTCTTATGTTTGCGGATGATTTGAAACTTTTTTTGTCTATAACAAAAGCTGAAGATTGTCTCGTTCTTCAGCGAGATATCGATGCAGTTGTTGATTGGAGTGAGAGAAACAAGCTGCCGTTAAATGTCTCTAAATGTAAAACCATCACATTTTCTAGGTCTCGTACGCCAGTAACCACAACCTACAGACTGGCCGATAACGAGCTTGAGCGAGTTTCAACCATACGGGACCTCGGGCTCACGTTGGATAGTGGTTTCAATTTTCACGAGCATATAAAGAATGTATGCAAAGATGCAAATAAAGCATTGGGCTTCATAATTAGAACTTCCTCCCAATTTCATGGTGTCAGAGTTGTAAAATTACTGTACAACGCATATGTGCGCAGCAAACTGGAATACAATGCAATTGTGTGGGATCCCCAGGAAAAATTATATATACTTATGGTGGAGAAAATTCAAAGGAAATTCTGCCGATATGTATATAAACGTACCTACGGATATTATCCTTTTCTGTATCCTTCATTATTTGTATCTGGAATGGTTGGCCTGGACACTTTGCAGCTCAGGCGAAATTTAATACATATCATGCATTATTATTTATTGTTAAATAATAAAGTTGACAATTCATCGGTGCGAGAGCATATTCATTTTTATGTTCCACAACAATACCTACGTGGCGCAGGACGGCGGCGTCATCAGCTCCTAGCATGCCCCCCGACATGGAACATTCGTCAGACCAATACCAGCCCAACAGCAAGAGCGGTTGCTCTCATTAACGAATATCTTGACCACAGTCCAAATGCTGACATATTTGTTGATAGCTTAAATGTGCTTAAGAAAGGTGTGATGACCTTTCTTAATAAAATGTGATATCTGATTTGTATGTAATTTGTGATTTGCGTTTTATTTAATCGTTAATGCAATTTTTTATGACTGTGTATTGATATGACAACTATTGACAATTTTATTTAATATGAGGTTTTTTTTTTTATTATCTGTGACGAGTTTATTATTTATGACAATTCTATTTTACTTGACCATTTTATTTTAAATAACAATTTAATTCTATGTGACAATTTTTTTATTTTTTTATATGACATTTTATTTTGTATGATTTGCTTTCTTTTATTATTATTTTGTATCAAAATTGTACGATAATTGATTTTAATTCATTTTCTGTTGTATACTAGTTATAAGCGTTTTGGTTTCAGTACTGTAAGCTTGTAATGTATTTCTTAATAAATAAATAAATAAATAAATAAACATGTAGTTTAAAACGTGTAAATGTGTTTTTAAAAACCATTTAAAAAATAAATATCATTTACCTAGTAACATTACATAAATTACCCGAAACGAATTTATTTTGATAGCTGTAATCTTCTGTAAATATAACAACCTTATTTTTTGTTTAACAGTGAACAATCTTATAGAATCAGTGTCAATTATGTGTTTCAATTATTGACAGTGACAGTAGCAAGTGTTGACAGTGACAGTAACAAGTGTTGACAGTGACAGTTAGTGTCATAGAGTGTAGAATGTACGGCGTTGTGGCCGGACAGAAGGAGAGCGGCCGGGAGAGAGCGCAGCGCCGGGACCGAGAACAGGTGAGATACTCTACCAGATAAATTCCACAAAGTAACGCGCCTAGTTGTGTTTGAACCCGCGACCTACAACTCATAAGTCGGGGCCGTTACCGCTCGGTCACTACAGCTCATCGTGTGGGTACGTTCACAAACGTCTAAACTCTATACACAAGACTTTTTAACAACAATCCGTACACCATAAATTTGTTCCATCCGCCAATAGAATTCACAACACAGCCGTCAATCGCTCAACTAGTCCGCCACGCGTGTTGGTAAATCGGGCCTTGGTTCAGGCCATGGTCCGGAGCGAGGAGGAGTGGCAGGCGGTCGCCTCCTTCTGCGAAGCAGTAATGATAGCAAAGGAGGAGGCCGACCGCATCAGGCAACGGCGCCCCCGCCGCCGCCGCCGGGATTCCGATCCCGATTTCCAGCCACCGTAGACGCGGGTTCGCAGCTCGCTGTCCGATCATCCGGTAACTGTCCGGACCGAGTCCAAGACGTCGACGGCGCGCACTGTTCCCGCGCGCCTCAAGGAGTTGTCAGCAGCAGGAATTGTCCCAGTTGAAGTTGTCCCAGCTGGGTCGAAGTCTACTGGGGACAGGGTTGTCTGAAAGGGAGCTCGTGCCCCGGTATGTAGGCTAGAAGGAACGGGATGGGGTTTTTAGTCAGTAAGAGTCTGACACTATCTCCTGCTCCACCCAAGAGCGGGTTTTGTCATAAGATGATTTTTCCCATCGAAAAAAAAAGAGTGTCCATGAAGTTTCTTGCACGTTCTTCTCCATAGAGATTTACGCTTGGGAAAGTGCAATTTAACTTCACTTTTTTGACTGACAAAATGTCTTTTGACAATTCAAAAGTGCCTGTGATTGGTCTATTTGAAATAAACGTTTCTGATTTTGATACAAATATTCGGAATCGACGCCGCGACATGTAGCGCCCAATCTCTCAACCAGTCCGCCAAACGTGTCGATAAATACACCGCCTGTTGGTTCAGTTATTGTCTCAAATATCTGCACTGTTCGGATAAAATATCAAGCTATATATTTCACGTGAACAGCTTAAGGGTTGCTTGGTTCGCAGCATGTGTTCAAGCTGTAAAATAAGTAACAATAGCTTGGAAATTTATGAAGTGTTTCATGCTGATATGGGAAAATGGGTCGAATAAGCCTCTTGGTCTTTCAGCTTATGGTTACGAGTACTTAAAATGCAAATACCTATTTGTTTGAAAGTAGGAAACTATAAAAAAAAGTAAGTAAGAAAAAAAAAGGGCGTCTAATACCCGCTATGACCTGCCGTCGTACTTAGTGTTGGTGGTGTCCAACTTATGACCTTGGAAGTGGGAAACTATAAAGAAACAAAGTAAGTAAGAAAGAAAGAAAGAATGGCCCCTAATACCCGCTATGACCTGCCGTCGTACTTAGTGTCGGTGGTGTCCAACTTGTGACCTTAGAAGTGAGAAACTATAAAGAAACAAAGTAAGAAAGAAAGAAAGAAAGAAAGAATTGCACCTAATACCCGCTATGAACTGCCGTGACCTTTGTAGTACTTAGTGTCGGTGGTGTCCAACTTGTGACCATTTTAAATATTTTCGGGAAGAAATATAACATGGTGTACAAAACTATTGGAATCCATTCAGTTACTGATTCTGAACAAACCATATGCCATCAAATAAATAACTTGTAAAAAAACCAAGGCAGTCAACTCTCTTCTACCGTAAAAAGTTATGAGATGCATGTAATACCAAGTCGGTTAATTTTTTCAGTCTCTACTGGGATCTCGATGACCTAGATTGACTTGCCAATCGGACTAAACAATCTAATTTAATAATTATTATGATGATGACAAAATTAAGAAAAAAGGCTGTGAAAAAGAAAGAATGAAAAAAGATTGCATGTAGCGGAGATGAGAATGTTGAGATGGATGTGTGGTGTGACGAGAATGAATAAAGTTAGAAATGTTTACCTATATTAGGGGAAGTTTGAAAGTGGTGCCAGTGACTGAAAAGTTGAAAGGTAATCGGTTGTCTTGGTATGGTCATGTGCAGAGGTGGGATGAAGCGCATATTACTAAAAGAGTTCTGAGTATACATGTAGATGGATGGAGAGGGAGAGGAAGGCCGAAGATAAGATGAATGGATTGTGTGAGGAGTGATACGAAAGAAAAGGGAGTTAGTGATAGTTTGACGGGTGACAGGACAGAATGGAAGAAAAAAACGTGTTGCGCTGACCTCAAGTAATATGGGATAAGGGCAGGAAGAAGATAGTGACAAAATTAATATTCCTTGACCAGTTATAATTCTTAAACTACTGGTTATAATTGAATGAGATTTGAAATATATCGTGTTTATACAATGCCTGCTAGGTTACTGAAAGTTCAAGCTTATAGTTTTATAAACAACGAAGTTATAGGGAATCGAAGCCCACGTGTCGCTCCTGTGCGGAACGCCCGGTGGACACGGTGGACCACACAGTTGACGTGTGCTTGGGCGGAGTATCGCCGTTCCCTCGTGGAGGCGATGCACGGCGGAGACCTCTTGCGCCGGGTCTTGGTTCAGGCCATGGTCCGGAGCGAGGAGGAGTGGTAGACGGTCGTCTCCTTCTGCGAAGCAGTAATGCTAGCAAAGGAGGAGGCTGAGAGCATCAGGCAACGGCGGTCTCCGCCACCATATTCCGATCCCGATTTCCGGCCACCGTAGACGCGGGCTTGCGGACCGTGAGTCATGGGTAGCTCGCTGTCCAACCGACCGGTAACTGTCCGGTTCGGCACTGTTCCCGCGCGCCTCAAGGAATTGTCAGCAACAGCAGACAGCAGGGTCGAACCCTACTGGGGCCAGGGTTATCCGAAAAGGAGTTCGAGCCCCGGTATAAAGGCTAGAAGGAACGTGGTGGGCTTTTAGTCAGTAAGAGTCTGACACTGTCTCCCGATTCATCCAAGAGCGGGGGTTGTCATTGGATGATTTTTGCCCACCAAAAAAAGGGGATCGAAAATGGTCTGAACTGTTTCGAGAAAAGGATGTTACGGCCGTGCCACTTTTTTGCTCGCCTTAGTCCGGCACTACAGTGCCCCCTAATTCACCATTTCTGCCATATAATTGAACGAGACCTCCTCCACAGGTAATGAAACAGGACATAAGAACGTGAAATGTTAAGTAGACCATAACTGCATCTGTTCATTTTTAATCAACCAGCTACATCTCTGCTCACCAACTTAGCTCCCTGGGGTGAAGTTCCGTGGAGTTTGTAAACTTCATAAAGCCAGTGTTCCACCGCAGCTCGCGACTAAGCTACGCACACATCGATCTATATTCTAGTGATAGACAAGCACGTTCAACGTAGAAACTATTTGTCAAAAAATCTTTTTTTTTTTACGAAGAATGTATGATTTATTTTGGTAAATTTTACATTTATTTATAAACTTAATTAAAAATAATATTTACACTAAAGGCCTAGCTAAATGTGACGTCAAAAATCTTTTTATAAAAAAAAAATAACCAACTTTACTAAAAAAATTGAATTGAATTTGAGGAGTTCCCTCGATTTCGCTAAGATTAGTGACTATGGGACCATTTGGGAAGTATACCCTTTCCAACAAAACAAGAATTTTTCAAATCGGTTCGCAGGCGACAAAGTTATGCGCGAACAAACATTAAAAAAAAATACCAACATCCGAATTGAAAACCTCCCCCTTTTTTAGAAGTCGGCTAATAATAACAAGAGCTTTTCCAATAAGCCCTTTAAGTATTTGTACTACTTAAAAATTACTGGTGTATGTACATGGTATCGGGAAATTACTTACAGAACATGACCGATAATGCCAAAAAGTTTTAGAGTTGCCATCGCGCACTAGAAGACTCAGCGTCGCCGCGGTAATCAGATGGATTCGAGACGCACAAAGTTAGTCATTCTGGCGACACTTGGGGGAGGCCTAAGACCAGCAGTGCGTACCATTTGTAAAATTTTAAGGTGTACCTATTTTTGTAATGCAAATAAACGCAATTTTCTTTCTTTCTTTCTTTCTTTCAGTGGCCGTCTTTCGGCAGATACCACGATGTCGATCACTGCTCACCACGGTAACGCTAAGAAAAGCGAAAAGTGGGAAGCGTAGTGTATCTTATGCAGCAGTGTACGGTCGCCTTTACATCGCATCGCAATTTTGTTAATATTAAATATGTTTTATTTTCAAAGCACGTAGGAACGGGGGTTTCTCCGCTTCAAAAGAGTCGAACGGTGATATTGACAGATTGTAAGGGACCGCTGCATTTATTTTTTGTAATCATAGTAGGTTTTGTCGTATAAAATAAACAAGCTTTTAATGAAAATAATTTTTTCATAGAAGCTTTTATGGCTAGGTATACCTATATAATTAATACTCGTCAAGACGAATCATACGAGCCCAAACTCGATGGGGTTGTGTCGTTTAACTTTTTTTTTTTTTTATATGATATAAACTAGTACTTGACTGCGATCCCACCTGATGGTAAGCAGTGATGCACTCGTTGGTGGTGAAGCGCACTAGTTTATTAAGAGCCTATTCACTCTAGCCTTGAAGACGCTTAAATTGTAATCGGACGGGAAGACCGCAGCTGGCAAATTGTTCCAGTCCCTCGAAGTACGCGGTATAAACGACGAAGCGAAACGCTTAGTCCGGATCGTAGAGGTTTCAACAACGTAAGGGTGGATACTCGCCGTACGTCGGTTTGTCCGATGGTAGAAATGAGATGGCGGAATCAAGTCATGCAATTCCTGCGCACACTCTCCAAAATGCAACCTGTAAAACACCGAAAGGCTGGCTATCCTACGCCTGTGCTCAAGGCTTTGAAGACCAAGTTCCTATAGCCACCTTCCGGTTCCATCATCAGATCAGCTCCATGTCATAATAATGCATTGTCATCTGATTTACATATGCATCCATGCAAAGTTTCAGCTCAATCGGTAACCGGGAAGTGGGTCAAATTTAATTTACAAGATTTGATGACAGACAAACATCGGGAAATGTGAAACTATGTAAATAAAAGCTTGTAATAAAATACGAATAAATACTACTCATAAAAAAGTGCATTTATAATGGGTGTGTACCTAAATATTCCCTTTGTTTTTAACCGACTTCTAAAACAAGGAGGAGGTTCTCAATTCGGATGTTTGTATTTTTTTTATGTTTGTTCGCGCATAACTTCGTCGCTTGCCAACCGATTTAAAAATATATTTTTTGATCTTGGCGAAATCGAGGAAACTCCTCAAATTCAATTAATTTTTTTAGTGAAGTCGGTTTATTTTTTTTATAAAAAGTTTTTAAAATAAAATGTTGTGTATATTTTTCTCTTCATATTCGTAATAATTGATTAAAAATACATTAAATTGTACCTAACTATCATACCACATAATTTTAACATTTAATCTAATATACTATAGACACTGTACCATAGCTAACTCCATAACTTAACCATAGACAAACACCAATACATATTAACGTCGACCATAGATTACGCGCCATAATCCGTCTATAACTTATGGTACAGCCATTCAGATATTATCTTTGGACACAAGTTTAATCTATGGACAAGCTGATTTGAATTTAGAACGATCGAATGGTCTTATCTCGTTGGTGTAATGGCGGTAAGGGTTACAGTTATGCTACTGTTGGTCCTGGGGTTCGATTCCTAGTTAGGGATGTTTTTTTTAGGTTATTACTCGAAAATTCGGTTTTGTCCCTACCGTATAGCCACGAAATTTACTGTTTTTCGCACTAGTGCGGAAAAGTGCGCGAGCTCGTCCCCGTCTCAATCAATTGTATGTATCGTACCCGCGAAACGCAGGGTACCACCTCTCATTAACAATAGCAAAGAAGGAGGCCGACCGTATCAGGCAACGGCAGCCGGCGCCGGGATTCCGGTCCCGATTTCCGGCCACCGTAGACGCGGGCACGCGGACGGCGAGCCATGGTTAGCTCACTGTCCGACCGTCCAATAACTGTCCAGACCGAGCCCAAGACGTCGACGGCGCGCACTGTTCTCGCGCGCCTCAAGGAGTTGTCAGCAGCAAGAGAACCCAGCTGGGTCGAAGCCTACTGGGGCCAGGGTTATCCGAAAGGAAACTCGAGCCCCGGTATGAAGAGGCTGGAAGGAACGGGGTGGGTTTTTAGTCAGTAAGAGTCTGATACTATCTTTCGCTCCACTCAAGAGCGAGATTTGTCATTAGATGGTTTTTGCCCACCGTAAAAAAAACCTCTCTTTTTTTTATTATTGATAGGCTCGCGTTTGACCACCATCTCACCTGATGGTAAGCGATGATGTGGTCGACGATGGAGCACGCTTGCCTAGAAGTAACCTATTTTCTCTTGACTTAAAGACCCCCAAGTTGTAGCCATCAGGAAACACAGACTCCGGCAGGGAATTCCACTCCTTGACTGTACGCACAATAAATGTGTTCCCAAAACGCTTTGCTCTCATTAAGGTGGTGCATCACGACTCACATTTTCACTGTTTATCATACAACCGCTCATAACTGATTATGACGTTATTAAACATTTTTCATTAGATATTTTGGAAACACAGTATCTTCTGGATATTATCTAGGTTTCTAAAGAAACCAATTTCTAAATTTGTGTAAAACTAATCCAGTAAAAACCTCTGAAAATGTCCTATTTTGTATGAACTTTGACACTTCATAATTTGCCTAAAAATTAAAAAAGTCAAAAAAGTAATTCTCTAGAGACCTTGCAAATTTTATTAAGATTTTAAATAACGACAACTTTTTCCAAAAACTTTTAAGGGTTTAAAAAAAACAGCTATATCCTGGAGCAAGTTTTGCGAAATTTTCGAGTAAATCTCGGAATTACCGAATACTAACAGAGTTTCCAGGCGTTATCTCTCTTTTTTTGCATTGCCTTTTCGTCAAACATCGCGTTGGATTGCATTAAATGAAGTAACAAGCTTTTAAACCATTTTTGATGTTTACGATAAGCGAGTGGAGAAGGACCCTCTTAATAAAAATGCCTCATATTCCATTTCACTTCTAGTAGTCAAATCCAGACGTACTCTCAAAAAGATTTGTAGCCATAATATTAGCATAACGCAGTCCACCTTGCGCCAATGTTGGCGTTGTGCCAGAAAGTTGGCCCAACACATGCCACACACAAATGGTGTGTGAAATCGACACACGTTTCCTCAATTTAAAACATTTGGTCGACGTGAGAGAGGGGGATATTACAATGCGTTTTGTGGAGGAAACTTTGTTGAATTTTTGAAGTACGTGACAAACCCCGCTCTTGGGCGGAGCGGGACATAGTGTCAGAATTTTACTGACTATAAACCCACCCCGTTCCTTTGTGTGTTCATACCGGGGCTGAGCTGTCTCTCGAAACTAACCCTGGCTTCAGTAGGTTTCGACCCAGCTGGGCCCCTGCTGTTACTGACAACTCCTTGAGGCGCGCGGGAATAGTACGCGCCGTCGACGACTTGGGCTCGGTTCGGACAGTTACCGGACGGTCGGACAGCGAGCTACCCGTTGCTCGCTGTCCGCAAGCCCGCGCCTACGGTTCGAAGTGTAGCGGTAGTGCGTAAACTTTTTTAATTATTAACTAGCTTTTGCCCGCGGCTTCACTCGCGTTAAATTCGGGGTAACACGAACCGTGTTACGCCGAATTTAACGCGAGTGAAGCCTAGTAGCCCTGGGAAGTGGAGGGTTAGAAAGAGATAAAAAGTAGCCTATGTCACTCTCCATCTCTTCAACTGACTCCACTTAAAAAATCACGTCAATTCGTCACTCCGTTTTGCCGTGAAAGACGGACAAACAGACACACACACTTTCGCATTTATTCCAGACTAGCTTTTGCCCGCGCGGCTTCGCTCCCGCTCTTCCCTACTCCACGCAACTATACCCAACTCTTCCCTACGCTACCCAACTCTACCCTACTCTTCCCTACGCTACCCTACTCTACCCTACTTTACCCTACTCTACCCTACTCTACCCTACTCTACCCTACTCTACCCTACTCTACCCTACTCTACCCTACTCTACCCTACTCTACCCTACTCTACCCTACTCTACCCTACTATACCCTACTCTACCCTACTCTACCCTACTCTACCCTACTCTACCCTACTCTACCCTACTCTACCCTACTCTACCCTACTCTACCCTACTCTACCCTACTCTACCCTACTCTACCCTACTCTACCCTACTCTACCCTACTCTACCCTACTCTACCCTACTCTACCCTACTCTACCCTACTCTACCCTACTCTACCCTACTCTACCCTACTCTACCCTACTCTACCCTACTCTACCCTACTCTACCCTACTCTACCCTACTCTACCCTACTCTACCCTACTCTACCCTACTCTACCCTACTCTACCCTACTCTACCCTACTCTACCCTACTCTACCCTACTCTACCCTACTCTACCCTACTCTACCCTACTCTACCCTACTCTACAGTATCCTATGTCCGTCACCTGGCTCTAAGCTACCTATCCACCAATTTTCAACCATATCGGTACAGCCATTCTTGAGTTATAAATAGTGTAACTAACACGACTTTCTTTTATATATATAGATCATGGCAAGTTAACCCAATGCTATGGGAGCATTTATCGAACAGTAAGGGTGTCTATAAATCTGTGTGTCTGCATTTTATAGTCTCTATAAGAACCTCTACTTAGAGATCGGTCGATTTAAAAGGTATTATGGTTGTTAACGCCTAGCATGTGTGCGCTCACCAACATCTCACGCACACACGCATACGACACAAGAGAACAACCGCTGCGAGCGACGATGTCGGCACTCGCCCATAGATCGTTGACCCGTCATTACGTACCTACATATATTTTTACTATTTTTGTAAATCATTTTTCTTTTGGTCATTATACCAGTTATTATCAAAAATTCAACTTTAATTCTTCCACCCCGTCATATACCACGTGAAGTTCAGTACCGGCGTCTACATTTGGTCCCATCGAGCCGATTGGCCTGCACCCCAGATTATTGAATCACCCACAAGCAAGAACAAAGGAAATACTGCGTTGACGTGGAAGGCGGCCGACACGTGGAAGATTCAAACTACGGGTTCAACATACAACGAGTCACATAATATCAAACGATTCTTCTACAAGGAAACCCATCATTTTAGAAGAATTTCGTGAACATCAACTTATTCGGAGTTGGGAGCTGTAGACAAAGAGAACTACACCTACAACGGAGGTCACACGTGAGTTCTGAGGGTAGCGTTACTGTAAGTTCGTTCCAATTTGTCCATTTGCCCCATAAATCTTCTAAATTTCCCTCACAAATCCTTTATTTTGTGAGCCTCAAACTATAATCACAAATCCTTTATTTTGTGAGCCTTAACCCTTCAGATACCGTCAATTAGAGACACAATAGTAAGACAATAGATGCGCGGCCACCGGTGGTCGCTTGGGGATTCATGAATTAAACTATAATCACAAATCCTTTATTTTGTGAATCTTATATCTATCCCCAATAAAACGGTCACTAATCCTTTATTTAGTGGTATTAAAACATCATAAAATATTCGCAAATCCTTAATTTTGTGATCCATTTCATAGACCTATCTATAGATCAGTAATTTATTGCGTTGTGCAATAAACATTTCTACCTACTTATACTTACATACTCACTTACTATTGGTTCTTAACAATTCCTGCATTACGCTCAGTAAAACCTTACACAAAAATTAAAATAATTATGCTTATAACTTATTCCTAATCTAAAGTAAATTTCATTTCAGAGGTTCCAGATATTCCGGGGACCGTTGGTGTGTATAGGAGCTGTATTATATCGCGTATTAACTATTGTTCTTTCGAATGTTCTAGTACATTCGAATGTTCGCTGCCTGCCGCTTGCGCTGACAGCGGGCCGGGCCGGCTAGCCGCGCGATTGCTGTTTCTTCGCACCACCCGCCGCTTGCTTTTGCACATTTTACGCGCACCCTCACTTCGCTTTATTATGCTGATTTAACCCTTCAGATACCGTCAATTAGAAACACAATAGTAAGACAATAGATGCGCGGCCACCGGGTGTCGCTTGGGGATTCATGAATTAAGTAATCGTTCCATTCTCTTATCTTTAAAATAATTACATTGCAATAATTGTTTGTGTTTCTTTCTAGCAACTCATTTCATCGCGTTGTTTGGTATAATAAACCTAATATATTCTCATTTTGATTTAGCGTGCATTTGAATTTAATAGTCGCTTTAAACATAGATTTCATTTCTTACGTAATTATATCCATTTACCTGCTTTATCATGGAAGCTAAAAATTTAATTAAAAGGCGTGCATCATACAAGGCTAAGCTTACGCTATTTGAAAATTATTTGCAAACCGTCGAGAGTTGTGACAGCTTGAGTAGATTGCAAATAAATGAATTGAACGTTCGTTTATCTAAAATTGAAGAAATCTATGCCGACTTTGATTCAATTCAGTGTGATATAGAAAATTCTATGGAAATTCCAGACGAGCAGTACAAGGAACGTGAAGCCTTCGAGACTAAGTACTTCGGGACGGTCGCGCGCGCTCGTGATCTGCTGGCTCCGGCAGCCGGCGTGATGGGCAGCGACCGCTCGGGGACAGGTTCTTGTTGTACTGCGCTTGAAGGTGGGCCAAAACTTGCACGTCCTACTATCCATTTACCTAGCTTTTCGGGTCAGTATCATGACTGGCTGGAATTCCGTGACACGTTTAGTAGTCTTATACACTTAGACAAATCGATACCAAACATTAACAAATTTCACTATTTACGTGCCGCGTTGAAAGATAGTGCTGCTGTTGTAATTCAGTCTTTAGAATTTTCGAGCGATAATTACGAAGTAGCTTGGGAACTTCTTTGCGATCGCTATAATAATAAAAGGTCATTAGTAAACAATCACATTCAAGCTATTTTTAATTTGGAACAATTAGCGAAGGAATCATCTAAATCGTTACGCAACTTAATCGATACAGTCAATAGGAACCTCAGAGCACTCAAAAAACTTAACCTCCCTACTGAGCACTGGGATATACTACTAATTCAGATTATTTCAAACAAACTTGACACAGACACAAGTGTTAAGTGGGAATCATATCGCAATAAGTTGAAAGAGTTACCTACACTAAAAATATTTAATGACTTTCTAAAAGATCGTGCTGATTTTTTGGAAACGATGGATAATGCTCATAAAAAGCGTAGATCAAGTGACATTACACATGTTCGTCACAAAACATATGTGGCTAACGCGTCTTCTCCCCCAGCTCGCAAATACGCGTGTCCATATTGCAAGGGGACTCATGCACTTTATGTCTGTCAAAAATTCAAATCATTATCCTTAGGAACAAGACTTGACAAAGCAAAGGTACTTAAATTGTGTTTAAATTGTTTACGTCAAGGTCATGCTGATGATGCATGCAAGTTAGGGCCATGTCGTTCATGCGGCCTGCGGCGTAACAGCTTGTTGCACGAGCATGCAGCTCCTGCGCCGTCTTCGCCTATACCTTCAACAAGTAACGTCATGTTACACGCTTTGCCACAGCCTGACGTTGATGGTCAACCTCCTAGTCCACCTCAAGACATTGCTTTGTCAACAATTCAAAATAATTGTGTTCTACTGTCCACAGCCTTAATTCATGTGACAGACATCAATGGTGACTGCCATAAAATACGAGCTATGCTCGACAGTGGGAGTACCTCAAGTTTTCTAACTGAAAGCTTATGTGCTAAACTTAAATTACCTACTTCTTCTACTTCAACCGTAGTCGAAGGGTTAAATTCCCAAATATCATGCTTAACAAAGCGTTGTGAAGTACTTATATCATCATTGCTTAACGATTACAGCGAGAGCGTCTCTTGTCTTGTCGTTCCGCGCATCACTCAGTTATTGCCAACTACAAAGGTTGACTATAAAACATTAAATATACCGCCACACATTACGTTGGCAGACCCCAACTTCTACATACCTGCTCCAATCGATATGCTTCTTGGAGCTGATATATTTTGGACAATACTCGGTTCTCAAAATATATCGTTGGGTAAAAATAAACCAACATTAAACAAATCTAAACTAGGTTTCTTGATATCAGGCCCAGTGCCAACACAACACACAAAATTCATTAATACAGTCCATTGCAATCATCTTATTTTACAAAATAATGACGATCAATTACATAATCAGTTATCTAAATTTTTTGAGTTGGAAACAGTCGCTACACGTAAACAAATTTCTAAGGAAGAGCTTGAATGTGAACAAAGCTTTATACAAAATACCATTCGGTTGCCTGATGGGCGATTTGAAGTGACGATTCCATTAAAGGATTCGCCTGGTAAGCTAGGCGATTCTTATGAACAAGCTTTATCCAGATTCTTGTCCTTGGAACGTAGATTTAAACGTGAACCACGTTTCAAGGAACAGTATTGCAATTTTATTAAAGAATACATTTCGTTAAATCATATGTCATTAAATGAAAGTCCTAAAAATGATGCTCACACTTATATTTTGCCACACCATGGTGTCTTACGTGACTCAAGCTTATCGACAAAATTACGGGTCGTATTCGACGCGTCTGCAGTGACGACCTCTGGTGTGTCTTTCAATCAACTTCAAATGGTAGGTGCGACAGTCCAAGATGACCTTATCAGTATCTTAATTAGAATGCGCCAGCACAGGTTTCTCGTCACTGCAGATGTGGAGAAAATGTACAGGATGGTGAATGTTAAAACATCACAACAAACGCTTCAACAAATCTTATGGCGATTCGAACCTCATGAACAATTGCGTCAGTACAACCTGCACACGGTTACGTACGGGACGGCGTCGGCACCTTATCTCGCGACAAGGTGTTTGACGCAGCTCGGTAATGAATGTGCTGACCAAACAGTCTCGGAAGTCATCTTACATGACTTCTATGTCGACGATTTGATTACAGGCGCCGCTACTGAATCGCAACTAATAGACACGTGTAAGGGTGTGATTGCACAGTTGGAGAGTGGTAAATTTCATTTACGTAAATTTCAGTCAAATAGTGCTCACGTTGTTACTGAAATCGTCGGTGAAAATAGTAGCGACGAGTTACTTAACCTATGTAATAACGAATACTCTAAAACGTTAGGACTATTTTGGTCGTCTAAAGAAGACAATTTATTATTTTTAGTCACTATTGACGAAGATAAAATTCTTACTAAACGTACGATATTATCGCTTATGTCACAAATATTTAACCCATTAGGTCTAATCAGCCCATGTATACTTCTAGCTAAAGTTATCTTACAAAATCTATGGTCTTTAAAGATAACATGGGATGAATCTGTGCCATCAGATATCGTAAACATGTGGTCGAAATTCATATCCTCACTTATGTATATAAATAATATTCGAATTCCTAGATATATTTTCTACGATTGTCCCTCTTTAATCGAACTTCATGTATTTAGTGACGCAAGCACACAAGCTTATGCCGCGTGCGTATATGTAAAAGGTATCAATAAAAATAATCGTGTGTCTGTTCATTTAGTGATGGCAAAGGGCAGAGTGGCTCCCTTGAAGCCCATGACCGTGCCTCGGCTAGAGCTGTGTGGGGCTCTCCTCGCCGTCCGCCTGGCAGATAAAGTAAAGTCGTCACTTAGATTAACTATAAACAAATGTACCTACTGGTGTGACTCCACAATAGTCCTCAGTTGGATACATTCACCTAAAGCACACTTGCTTAAACCATTTGTATTTAACAGAATCAGTGAAATATCTGAGAAACTGAATCATGCAGATGGCGCTATGTCCCCACTAAAAGTAACCCAGCTGATATTGGGTCACGTGGGACAGATGCCAAACAGTTACAAAATTGTAACTTATGGTGGTCAGGGCCACCATTTCTTCTGCATGAAGAACAGTCATGGCCTAAACAACCGTCACACCTGCAACAGCCTGATTCATCAGAGTTCAAGGCCAGCTGTCATCTGACCGCTGACTGTTCCGATTATGTTACTTACTACGCTGATTTCATAAAGAGCTTCTCTAGTTTTAGTAAACTACAACGTGTGATTGTATACGTGCATCGGTTCATTCACAATTGTTTACACCCGCTAAAGAAACGTACTGGTTTCATAAAAATTCATGAATTAAATTCATCTTTAATCTCATTGTGTAGATTTGTACAACTTGAAATCTTCAGCTTAGAATATACCTTATTAAAAAATAATAAACAATTGACAGTCAAAAATAAATTACTTCCATTAACTCCATTTTATAACGAAAATGACGCATTATTACGAGTAGGTGGTCGACTTAATAATTCAATGTATGATTTTGAGACAAAACACCCTATTCTGCTCGATTCACGGCATCATCTTGCCACATTAATATTTAGGCATTATCATATAATTTTGCTGCATGCACCACCGCAATTATTACTTTTTACGCTTCGTCACAAATTTTGGTTCATTAATTCATGAATCCCCAAGCGACCACCGGTGGCCGCGCATCTATTGTCTTACTATTGTGTCTCTAATTGACGGTATCTGAAGGGTTAATGGCCGAAACCTTGCCAGACAGACTGTTAAAAAAATGCATTAAATGCTGTCGTTTTGCAGGAAAGAGTATTCAACCCATCATGGGGAACCTCCCTTCCAGTCGCCTGCATACGGATTATGTGTTTGCCAACACAGCAGTCGACTACGCCGGTCCTGTCATGATACTGAACCGAAAGGGCGGAGGAAGTAGACTCATAAAATCTTATCTCTGTATATTTATTTGTCTGGCCATAAAAGCAGATCATATAGAACTTGTCACCGACTTGAGTAGCACAACATTTTTAGCTGCACTAGACCGTTTCATTGCCCGCAGAGGTCGACCGCAAACCATTTACTCTGATAATGGTACCTGTTTTGTCGGCGCATGTAATGAGTTGGCTAGATTTTTAAAATTAAATTCCGACAACATTAGCTCTCAAGCAAATAACTCAAATATAAATTTTAAATTTTCACCAGCATATAGCCCACATTTTAATGGTTTAGTGGAGGGTTCCGTAAAATCTGTAAAATATCATTTGAAGAGGGTTTTAGGTTTAGCTAACTTAACATATGAAGAAATGAAAACAGTTCTTGTACAGATCGAGGGTCTCTTGAATTCTAGGCCTCTTACTCCGTTATCATCAGATCCTTCTGATCTTACCGCGCTCACCCCATCACATTTTTTAATTGGACGAACGCTAACAGCTTTACCTTCCCCTCAGGACACAAAACCTTCGGTGATACCTACTCTCTCACGATACATGAGAATCCAACAATTAAAGGCCCATTTCTGGAAACGTTACTACATAGAATACATTACAGAACTCCAAAAACGACAGAAATGGCGCAGGCAAGGAAAGCAACTCCAGCTCGGAGAAATGGTGCTAGTGAGAGATGACCGGCTACCTCCTACTCGGTGGCTGCTGGGGCGCGTGGTGCGCCTGTACCCCGGCTCCGACGGCGTGACCCGCGTGGCCGACGTGTTCACAACTTCGGGTACTCTTCGACGAGCCTTCAACCGACTGTGCCCGCTACCAATCATGGACCAGAACTGCGTTCCCGGGCGGCAACATGTTAACGCCTAGCATGTGTGCGCTCACCAACATCTCACGCACACACGCATACGACACAAGAGAACAACCGCTGCGAGCGACGATGTCGGCACTCGCCCATAGATCGTTGACCCGTCATTACGTACCTACATATATTTTTACTATTTTTGTAAATCATTTTTCTTTTGGTCATTATACCAGTTATTATCAAAAATTCAACTTTAATTCTTCCACCCCGTCATATACCACGTGAAGTTCAGTACCGGCGTCTACAATGGCTTTATCGAGGGAGCGGCCCTCACGCCCCACGCCGGGATCCCGATCCCAATTTCCACCAACCGTAGGCGCGGGCTTTGGGACGGCGAGCGATGGGTAGCTCACCGTCCGACAACCATCCGGCCAATCCCACGTCATCGACCGCGCGTAGTAAGTATACCACGCACGTCTCAAAGGAGATGTCAGTAAGCCGTAGAGGCCCAGCAGGGTCGAAGCCTACTTACTTACTGTTTTATCACAAAATAGATAGGTACAGAAGTCATCTCATGTATGTACTTCACTTTTTATACCCTTTTTTTTTGTCGATGGGGAAAATCATCTTTGACAAAACCCGCTCTTGGGTGGAGCGGGAGATAGTGTCTGACTCTTACTGACTAAAAACCCCGCCCTGTTCCTTCTAGCCTTCATACCGGGGCTCTAGTTTCCTTTCGGATAACCCCGACCCCGGTAGGCTTCGACCCAGATGGGCCCCTCCTGTTGCTGATAACTCCTTGCGCGGGAACAATGCGCGCCGTCGACGCCTTGGCTCGGTCCGGTCAGTTACCGGACGATCGGACAGCGAGCTACCCATGGCTCGCTGTCCACGAACCCGCGTCTACGGTGGCCGGATCACTTTTTATACCTACGCTAGGCGATCGCGCTAGGGTTAGCACGTTGCGCCGAACTGTACGAGTGCGACCTTCTCCACTCGCTTATCGTAAACATCGAAAATGGTTTAAAAGCTTGTTACTTCATTTAATGCAATCCAAAGCGATGTTTGACGAAAAGGCAACGCAAAAAAAGAGAGTTAACGCCTGGAAACTCTGTTAGTATTCGGTAATTCCGAGATTTACTCGAAAATTTCACAAAACTTGCTCCAGGAAATAGCTGTTTTTTTTAAACCCTTAAAAGTTTTTGGAAAAAGTTGTTATTATTTAGAATCTTAATAAAATTTGCAAGGTCTCTAGAAGATTACTTTTTAGACTTTTTTAATTTTTAGGCAAATTATGAAGTGTCAAAGTTCATACAAAATAGGACATTTTCAGAGGTTTTTACTGGATTCGTTTTACATAAATTTAAAAATTGGTTTCTTTAGAAACCTAGATAATATCCACTAGATACTGTGTTTCCAAAATATCTAATGAAAAATGTGTAATAACGTCATAATTAGTTATGAGCGGTTGTATAAAAAACAGTGAAAATGTGTGTCGAGATGCACCACCTTAAGCCAAGATATCACCCGTGTTCTAAATTGCGTCAAAAGCGATTATACATATATCGCGAATCCGACCACCGTGCAACGTCACAAATAATACTCAAAGGTCCTTATATTTTGTGACTATTAAATTTGGTCGGATTCGCAATAAAATCGCTTTTTAAAAAAAAACATTTTACAAAAAAAATATAACCGACTTAAATGATAAAAAACACTGAAAAGTATCAAATAACTTTAATTTTGGAAGTCGGTGTTTCTATAATAGTTTAGTCTCTTCGTTATTTAACACCGACTTCCAAAATTAAAGTTATTTGATACTTTTCAGTGTTTTTTATCATTGAAGTCGGTTATATTTTTTTTGTAAAAAGTTTTTTTTATTTTACACTTTTTAGTTATGGTACCACCACTAAAAAGTACCCCTCAGTCAAACTTAAATACCTTATAGTCAGAGCGCATCTCATAACGGCTCTAATAATCCCAAACACGGTTAGATTACATTAATTTACCTTTCGGCTTCATCATCAGATCAGTTCGATATATCCTCTCCCCCTCTTCTTTCAAACAGTCATTAGACTAGATGCTGGAGAGGGAAAGGATATATCGAACTGATCTGATGATGAAGCCGAAAGGTAAATCTTTCAATCAGTCATTAGACTAGATGCTGATAATCCCGGCTGTAGCATCAGGCCAGATTTATGTCAACATTGCAATGAACTTAAAATTTAGTCCTGTTTAAAATGAGCCCAAACACGACTACGGTGCTGTAATTTCAAGGTTTGTACTTTTCCTGATGCTCCTGGCTTCAGCATCAGGTCTCTATGTACTTTGGTGTATTAGCAGTACGTTTATCCACACATCGAGCCGTTTTCAATGAGCCTAAACTCGATATATCTGCTGTTTGTTGTCGAGGGCTTAGGTACTCTGCAGACTATCCTGACTGCAGCATCAGGTCATGACTTGATGATCATGAGACCAAATGTGGCAAATGCCCTATCAAACATCAAAACAATTTACTAAAACAGTCCTTGCCTGTTCGAGTAACTTCTTACTGTTAAGGAATTGTACCTTCCATCATCAGCCCAGCTACCTGAGATGGTGACGACCATACGCAAATACACAAGATACTTCATAAAATATGCGAAAATCCATAAGTGAGCCTATAAAATTTGAAGGTTGCCCTCGATTTCTCCAAGATCCCATCATCAGATCCTAATTTGGTGATAATGGGACCACCTCAGAACTATCTACTTTCGAACAAAAAAAGAATTTTGAAAATCCGTCCACATTTGGGGGAGTATTCGACGAACAAACATACAAAAAAAAAAAAAACATACAAACAGCCGAACGTAGTACCTCCTCCTTTTTGGGAAGTCGGTAAAAACTAAGGGCTGGTGTCCGTGAGCGGTGTCTATGTGTGCGTTGTGAGAGCGCGCCTTGTATGTAGATTGTCTTCTGTACCTATCTATTTTGTGGTATTCACGGAAGCTATAGCTTTTAAAGCTAACAATATCGGATTTTACATCCCGAAAACCGTAAATAACGTTTAAAAAAAGCGCCACGCAGCACAATTGGCGCAGTCCCAATGAAAAACGACCGATATAACGTGTTAAAAGGATGTGGAATGCAAATGACGAGTGTTTTATGCACCATGACGTTTATTTTGAAGTGGTCCATAAAGTTACACATATTAATGTTCTTTTTTTGTTTTTTTTTAATTCGTTTTTTATTTAATTTTAAATCTTATTTAAAATTGCATGATCTCTATTTATGTGAATTAGTAAATTACATACTCATCTACAATTTAGGGTTCTTTAAGTTTTGGAAGTAGGTGGGACAGAGAGTAAAGTCCCGCAAACCTCCATTGAAAAGGGAGGATCCTCCGACCAGACAGGATGTTATAGTCTGGTGGGCGACTGCCCGATAGTTGATGTCGGGCTGTCGTATATGTTGAAATCGCGCGGAGAACTTTGATTGCGCGATGCAGGATTTTGTATTTTCTTCGTAGTTCTTATGTGGCATCATGGATGTCGCTACAAAGTCAAGAGTGAATAGGTTACTTAGGCAAGCGTGTTCCATCGTCGACCACATCATCGCTTACCATCAGGTGAGATAGTGGTCAAATGCGAGCCTATCAATAGTAAACACAATATAAATAATAAGTAAATAAGTAGTGTATAAGTTATGTTATTTTTTGGTGTACAATAAAGTTTATTCTATTTTATTCTATACTAGCTTTTGCCCGCACGGCTTCGCTCCCGCTCTTCCCGACTCTACCCTACTCTACCCTACCAAACTTCACATAAACCATCTACTAAATAGTCCGAACAAAGCCTAAAAATTTGGTTTGGATAGGTGAGCCCGTCCTTGAGTTATAAAATAACAACGAAAAGTGGCATTGATTTTTATATATATATAAGATAAGATATAAGATAAGATAAGAAGATATGTTATTGAGGATTTTCCAAATAAACCACAAATTGTTTCTCTGAAAATCAAAGATTTGTTTATTTAATACGTCTTTACTATATTACAACGTTTAACTATGACCATTACACCTATAACTTCCTGAAAATCAAAGAAACGACATTTAAAGTTTACTAATATCGCCTCCTCAATTATATCTCTTTACAATAGAATTTTTAACAATAAAATATGCAAAATAATCTAAACATCATCTGCCATTCAATCACACGTCACCCCGTTCCACAGAACATAAATTCCATTGACAACGCGCAAAGCGCGGAAATTTGAATTAATGAAATGTCATTTCATTACATATATATAGATAACTATTTATTTATGTATAACACACACACACAAACAAACTAATAATAACAATATTTTATTTATTTATTAATTAAATAGCTTTTGCCCGCGGTTTCGCTCGCGTTAAATTTGGGGTAACACGGTTACCCTTCCGGCTTTTTTTTTCCCGACATCTTCAACAAATATCGTTTCTCTTAGTGAACTCCACTGCGGGTGACGTAACCTACGACAAACTTATTTTTTACGGTTGGTACAGTAATCGGGTCTAGGGATCGCACCGCAAAATTAAGTTTGTTTTTATTGTATATACTTTTCCGGGATAAAAAGTACCCAGTGTGGTGCCCAGTATATTAAAGAATAATTATACGAAGTTTCATCGTAATCGGAGCGGTAGTTTTTGCGTGATGCCTGAACAAACAGACAGACAGACAAAAAATTTTTAATCACATTTTTGGGTTCGGTGTCGGTTTAGTAACACCCCCAGCCGTTTATTTTTTTGATATTTTCAATGAACAGAATTTTTACTTCGACAGATTTGTTATAAGTATAGATTTATTATGAAGCTAAAAAAATACAAATTGTTTTTGCGACGACTTCCATTTCTTCAAGTTCACATCCCAGAAACTAAGGCCTATCTACCAGAGTTCGATTTCCACATAGTGCTGTCGGCACCGCGAAACGCTAAATATAATATTAATCACCACAAGACACCTCTTGCTGTTAATACGCCATCAGTATCGCACATAAGTGGCACTTAGTGCGCAGATTGAGGCGTAAATATTGTAGCGTGAGAGAGTTGTGGTGCTAGAGCCATCTAGTGGCGGTTAGGAGAACTATTGTATTAATAATAATGTTGTTTATTGATGGGTGGTGCGCACAGTGGTAACGTAAAGGTTTGTCTGCGCTAGAGGAGCTAAACACGAGCAGACCACGAGCCGCGCTTAACGCCCTAGCGCCTTACGTATTCAATGGACGTCCCCTTTATAATAATAGTGTGATAAATTGTATATGTTAACGGAAATGTATGTAATCCGTCATTGTATAAAATTCCTAGGAAATCTATACATTTCTATAAACATAAATATCATCATCATCATCATCATTTCAGCCGAAAGACGTCCACTGTTGGATATACACTTCCCTTAAGTGTCGCCACAATTAATGGTTCTATGCGTCCAGCATCCATCGCATTCCCGCAACCCAAACAACAAACATATCGCGTGATTGGTAACTAACTCTGTCTTGTTCTTGTTACAGACTGATCGAGAAGAAAAGGAATCCAAGAAGCGAGGCATCACGGAGAAGTTCATGGAATATGTCAAGAGAAGATTGAATCCACCATCAGGTTAGTCTATAGAATAAGAATACTTAGATAAATAAAACATTTATTTCCCATATCACAAAACACACACCAAAGTACAATAAAATGATTAAAACTAAGCACTTAAACAAATACAAAAACAGTAATAAAATTAATCGTAACTCTTAATCGTATAGGTACCATAAAGTGGGGTTACTTTTGCCTTGGGGTATATAAAGGTATACCTCAGGGCCAAAGTTACCCCAATTTACTCGACGATTTTGGTAATTTTTCGCCCCTTCCTCCTTTTATTATTGATAGGTTTGCGCTTGACCGCTATCTCACCTGATAGAAAGCGACGATGCGGTCGACGATGGAACGCGCTTGGATGAGATTGGAATTGGACTCGACATCCTCTCTTTAAACGCCTTACGTAATTAATGGGTGCCCCCTAAGATAAAGCTAGGAGTGCAGTTGCCGCCGTACCAGCCGTATTAATGACCCCCGGGATATAGGGGCCGTGACTGCGGGATTGAAGTCAGCGATCCCGTGAACCCCGTGGAATTTGCGGGATTGGGACATTTTAAATATTTTATTTTATTTTTAGGGGACATTGGTTACGTTTCTTTCCACTTTCGGTTTAGGACAGGGCGTAACGCGATTTAAGCTGTAAGAAAAAAACTTGAAACTGAATTATTTTCCCTACCTACTTATTTACAAATTCTACAGAAAAGTCATGAGTTCCAAGGAAAGTCACACATCACACATTAAAGAGGCTGTGTTGGGTCTAACTAATAGGTAATCAGAACGGTGCATCGTCTAAACCCATTTTTCTGATCCCGCAACAGTGTGATCTCGCGCTCGAGGGATTGTTTTCCCTAATTACCATGAGTTCATTGAAATCCAATCCTCGACAGTATCTGACTTAAGACAGGCGGTTATTGCTCAACATTTTTACGCCAAAACGCGAAATAAACATAATAAAAACATTACCAGTTCTCAAAACAATGAAAAAACACGCGTTTTATGGCATTCAATTACAATGCAAGCTAAACATCCTTCGTGGTAGCCATAACGGAAATTAAAAAAGAAGATAAATACTTTTTGAATGACGCTCATTAAGCTTTGACTCAATTCTTTAACCCTAGAAAGATAACCTACGTCGAAACGACGTATTCGATTTTGTAAAAATGGTATAACTCGTTTGTTTTTTGTATCACTAAATTGCCCTTTCCTGCCAACTCAGTCGGCTATCGAAGCTTGCAGGACACACCCTTAACACTCGGGTAAGTTTAATACTTTCGTCAATATTTATCTGCCGTACGTCGAAGCGACGTATGGTTATCTTTAGTGTCAGTTTTTAGACTATTGGGAAAATATGTTACTTTATTTTTTGAGAATAAGTATACGTCTTTTTTATTCGTTTTTTACTTATGTTATTAATAACATAATGATGTCACTAAATCGTATAGATGGTTCAGAAATCAGTCTTTTGTTGCATGAAATGAGCGATTAAGAGATTCAGGGGTCGGACATGAAAACTGAAGGTAATTTATTAGAAGATAAAGTACAAAGTGATATCGAAGACTGAAGTGAGTGCTCCCCCAGTGGTATACCCATTAGATATTGAAAACATGTCTGAAAATGATCCTGAAACTCCTGAAATGGCTTCGCCAAGTATGCTGAGTTGCACTATTATGCCATAGTGACAAATTCTTAGAGTAAATCATTGTACAGCTACAAAAGGTAGAACAAGTGGCCAATATTATGTCCTTACATATGAAATTAGTATTTTGTCTACAATTGCAATGTCTGCGACATCCACGGTACTCCCCAGACCTTGCTTCAACAAAGTACCATTTTTTCCGGAATTTGGACAACTTCTTACAAGGACAAAAATTCAACTCCGATGCGGCAGTCCAATCTGCCTTCAAAGAGTTTATTGATACTCGCCCCCATGTTTTTTTTAGTAAAGTTAGTCATTGATCACAATGAACTACCTAAGAGATGGCAAAAGTGCATAGATAACAACGGTCCATACTTTGAATAATTGAAAAAATATTTTACAAAAAAAAAAACTTTATATTCCTCCCGTACAAAACGTTAATTTCATGTGTAAGGACCTAATATTATACGGACATAATGAAATTTATGAAGAAACTCAGTAGATAATACCTTGATAACCCCATGAATGAAGACAAAGTAGCAAATGCTTAGTTAACAGACGAATATAAAAGATTTTTTTTTTATATTATTGCCAAAAAGACAAATTGTACCTCCCACACAACGTAAAGGTATCCTTTAGGCAAAGAAAAGAAAATATTATGCCTTTTTTCCATCAAAAATTGGAAAAATGACAAAAACAAAGTGTGGCTGCAAAAAATCCCATTTGTGAAAAGCACAAGTCCAGCGCCTGATCTAAGTGCCGTTGAGGCTAAAATGAATAAAAATGGTTATTTTCTCATGTTTTTTATATTATAGAGATTGTAAAAAGTTAATTTTGAAAAGTTTACATAATAAGTTATACGACTGACGGAGAATTTCCGAAAGGCTTAAGATTGGTAAAGTAAGAAGTACCTTGTTCTGTTAATTATTTTTTTTTTTCTATTAAAAATATAAATAAACTCTAATGTTTTTCATTTACTCACAATACAATTATTGTACGTAATACATAATATCACATTTATAAACCTATTATACAACGTGTAACAAAAAGGGTATATACATCAAAAAGCCCTGAAGTTTGCTGGTGGTATAGAATCTCTACACAAAGTTTCAGCTCAAAATAAATTACTCAAAGAATTGATACCAAATTCTTGGTATCCTTGGTATCGTATGATTCTCGAATTCAAATCATAACAAACGTGTCACAACACTACGAGGGTCAATAACATTCCACGTCACTTGCTAATACTAATAAAGACTTCTTCTGTAAATCTGATCGCCTAGTACCTCTCTTCCTAATTCTACCTAATTTCGATACGCGCGGCGCGTGTGTAAATGAAACGCTGTTTGCCTAGTACCTGCCTACTTAAAATTTTGCCTCAAAAAAGCAGAAGGTCACGCGAGGCAAAATATCTGCAGGTGTCAGTTCCTGGATGCGACGGAAGAGGTGCTGACCTTCATTCTGCAACACTCGCCATACCTACTTGCATATGGTTAGAGGTATACAGCGCTAATGCAGCTCGCCGAGTGCGCTAGTACCTACGTGGGTTATTTTCAAAATGCTCGAGTACGGCCTCCTCAAATTCTGGATCGATAGTGTTTGGGCGACCCCCTAAACCAGAAGCGTGGAACCAGTTTGTTGCAGACGATGTACCTTTCAGTACCTATGTTACAAAGTACTCTGTGAATGTACCTACCTACTATCCGATGGAAGCCAGCCACCGAAGAAACTGTCGGCGCTCAGCTCCTTCTAGGTACCCGCGATAAATCGAGGACGATAAAGTTCGCGAGCAGCTCGCACATTACCGGCCGTCCTCTCTTCCGACACACAACATCATCTCATAATATTCACTATTACTTAACACCATCACCATAGAAATGCCATCACACACGATTATCACAGCTGCAATAAAATAATGTTTAAAATCCAAATCACAAACACCGGAACGGATAATTATGCTATGCGACTGCATCGTCATCCACTAATGCAAAATTATATTTATTTATTTACCTAAATTTAACTTTCGGCGCGTACAAAGACGCCGCCAGTACCGCCAAAGAGAGTAGCCGAACGGACGACGACAACATTGCCATCTCTCTCACATTAAACACGCAGGCGGCGCGTGCGACTGGGACAAAACTATTTTATCGTGTTCAATTACATTTGAGCTTCTCAAAGGAATTTTTTTAGGGATCTGTGAACCGTTTTTTTAAATTATCAATAACAATTCTCGTTTCTTATGGACTCCTAGTACTTTCGCATGTTTTTCATTTATTTTAAAATGATAAATTAAGACTAAACTGTGCTACTACTGGTAATGTTTTTGTAGAAAAGGCAAAAAGTTACGCAAAGACCTAATTGTGCGCAAACGTATAGTTTTTTTTAGAAATAAACGCGAAAGATTTGTTGATTTGATTATAATCTCGGGGTAAAATTAAACTCACACGCATTCACGCGGCGTCGTGAATGCGCACACTACATCTAAATAATTAATTTCTTGTTAACTAAGTACATATCCTATGTATAGCAACCGACATAAAAAGAATTAGATACGTAAGAAAATTCATCTCGACCCTGCAAAAAGTGACAACTTATTGAAGTCCTCTAATTAAATTAAATTCAAGAACGGAACCCACTGGGAGTTTATTTGTACCAGGAGGCACATAAGTTGCTTAGAAATGATATTTGGGTTCATTTTAACAGATATGAAATCCTTTTTCGCAGCGTCTAACGCCGAGTACAACGTTCGTTTAGATTTTACGTAGGTAGGTACTTCGTTTAAATTTTTCGTAAAGTATTTGTTACTATCCTATCTACGAAAACAATAAAAAAGTATGTAGATATTTCTTATTGTTTCACGTAAATACCAGATAGGTACCTAATTATTCCATATCCTTACGAATACCCTTATCGGAGACTAATTATTATTAGTCTCCTCTAAAAGCGGCGTGAGTCGCACGAAAAATAATATGCGCTGCGCGCTAACGAACACGGGCCTACGCGGCGCGCAGGTTTTTCGATGTCCAACGCACGCACTCGCTCTAGTTTTTGGCTTGGTTTGTTGTACACAAACATAATCTTAGTGTTTGTAGGAAAAACTTATTTCTTCTTACGAGTAAAACTATTTTTCTTAAAAAAAAATGTTAGAAAAAATAAACATGCGGAACCCTTTATCCACTGTTTGAAGAAATACCAGGAGTAAGAGGTTTGCTTTTTGTCATAAACAGTTCAATGACACCGATCAGCTGACTTTTTGCTAGTGATGTATTGGTTTCAGTTTGAAATGTTCGGTTTCTGGTATCATATGTATGGAATAAATCACAACTTCCTACCATGTAAACATAAGGTTAGAAAACCCTTTCCGTATCGTTTGTTATCTTATCAAGAGGCCTTGCACTTGGTATGTATACCCCCTTTTTGTTACACGTTGTATACATAATCCAATATATGCTCACTCAAACATTCGCACGTCGAGTCGACGTATGGTTATCTTTAGTGTACAGTGAAATATGGTTATCTATCTAGGGTTAAACCAGAATTGTTATAAATCATACTTTAGCCATATTTTCTTTATGTTTCATTCCTTCCTTGTATTAAACGAATCCTCGTATTTGTAAAATTCATTCATAACATTAAAACCACGAAAACATAGAAACTCACGCCATCTATACATGTTTTAGATGAACAACTGGTTTTTTAGATAACGCCATCTATGCAGAATGAGAAGAACTATAATGAGAGCATGTAACGCCATCTACTGGTGATTGCATAAACTAGATTGGGAGGACTCTGAGAGTTTTATCTCAGGTTGATTTACTTACAGTAACGTAGATAGATGGCGTTGAATCCGAATAAATTGCAAAGCAAAAAGTTATAGTTTGAATTTAGAAATTTAAAGAAACCTATTTTACTGTCTGTTCAACTGATTCTAACTTCTATTTCGTAGACATAAGGATGGCATTAAAAGCAAAATAGTGGTTACAATACCAACTATTTACTGCAGCCGCCATTTGTCATGCTGCTAACGTAATAAAAGTCAAAATCGGTTGAACGGACAGTAATAAAAGGTTTTCAACTAATGTAATTTTGAACACAGTATGGTACGCAGTACGCACAGTTAAGTTCAACTTTGAAACACGTAGCTAACAATTATACGTTCAATGCGTTTATTTTAAGGGTTCTATCGAAACTTTTCGGACTTTGGGGTTGTTCAATAGTACATTTTGATAACTAGTATCAAAATGTAGAAAGTTTGTAATAGGGTATTACCTACACTCATTTTTGAAAAATGTCTTAATCAGATTCTATAGTGCTAATAAACCACAAAATATTCATACAGTCGCTAAGTACCCTAAAAATGCATGCCTTACATTTTCAAATTTCGCGCGTAATTCAGAATGCAGTGGACGCCATATTTACTCTGAGGTCATGACGTCAAATGGCTGTATAAACAAATGCGCTCAGTATGGCCGATCAGTTGACAGTTGACAGCTGTCACTTTTAATTTACACAGCTGAATGACGTAATAACATGGTGGCTATTTCATGGTGATAAAAGTACAGATAAAAAAAACTGAAAATTGAATTTTAAAAATTATTTTGTTACTTTATAAACTAAAATTAACACTTAAGGACTGCTTTTTGCGTAAGCTATCTTATAATAATATATTTTTAGATGTTTTCTCATTTAAAGTAAAACCTTTTTATAAAAAAAAATTAACCGATTTCACTAAAAAATTGAATTGAATTTGAGGAGTTCCCTCGATTTCGCCAAGATTCCATCATCAGATCCCAACTTGGTGACTATGGAACCATTTGGGAAGTATACCCATTCCAACAAAAAAATAATTTTTCAAATCGGTTGGCAAGTGACGAAGTTATGCGCGAATAAACATAAAAAAAAACATACAAACATCCGGATTGAGAACCTCCTCCTTTTTTAGAAGTCGGTTAAAAATACACTATTGTAACCGAGGTGGCATTCACTTGAGCGAGCTGGAAGAAAGTTCCAGAGACGCACTGCAGCTGCTGCTGTTTTTAAGGGGTTTTTTACCGACTTCCCAAAAAGGAGGAGGTATTACGTTCGGCTGTTTGTATGTTTTTTTTTTTTTTTTTTTTTTGTATGTTTGTTCGTCGAATACTCCCCCAAATGTGGACGGATTTTCAAAATTCTTTTTTTGTTCGAAAGTAGATAGTTCTGAGGTGGTCCCATTATCACCAAATTAGGATCTGATGATGGGATCTTGGAGAAATCGAGGGCAACCTTCAAATTTTATAGGCTCACTTATTGATTTTCGCATATTTTATGAAGTATCTTGTGTATTTGCGTATGGTCGTCACCATCTCAGGTAGCTGGGCTGATGATGGAAGGTACAACTCCTTAACAGTAAGAAGTTACTCGAACAGGCAAGGACTGTTTTAGTAAATTGTTTTGATGTTTGATAGGGCATTTGCCACATTTGGTCTCATGATCTGATGATCATGAGTCATGACCTGATGCTGCAGTCAGGATAGTCTGCAGAGTACCTAAGTCCTCGACAACAAACAGCAGATATATCGAGTTTAGGCTCATTGAAAACGGCTCGATGTGTGGATAAACGTACTGCTAATAAAGAACACCAAAGTACATAGACCTGATGCTGAAGCCAGGAGCATCAGGAAAAGTACAAACCTTGAAATTACAGCACCGTAGTCGTGTTTGGGCTCATTTTAAACAGGACTAAATTTTAAGTTCATTGCAATGTTGACATAAATCTGGCCTGATGCTACAGCCGGGATTATCAGCATCTAGTCTAATGACTGATTGAAAGATTTACCTTTTAGCTTCATCATCAGATCAGTTCGATATATCCTTTCCCTCTCCAGCATCTAGTCTAATGACTGTTTGAAAGAAGAGGGGGAGAGGATATATCGAACTGATCTGATGATGAAGCCGAAAGGTAAATTAATGTAATCTAACCGTGTTTGGGATTATTAGAACCGTTATGAGATGCGCTCTGACTATAAGGTATTTAAGTTTGACTGAGGGGTACTTTTTAGTGGTGGTACCATAACTAAAAAGTGTGAAATAAAAAAAACTTTTTACAAAAAAAATATAACCGACTTCAATGATAAAAAACACTGAAAAGTATCAAATAACTTTAATTTGGAAGTCGGTGTTAAATAACGAAGAGACTAAACTATTGTAGAAACACCGACTTCCAAATTAAAGTTATTTGATACTTTTCAGTGTTTTTTATCATTGAAGTCGGTTATATTTTTTTTGTAAAAAGTTTTTTTTTCCTATATCTAAAATTAACTGCCTGTGTGTTTAATCTTGGGAAGTACTGGTCCGATTGCTAAATTTTTTTACCCGATAGAAAACCGATTTATTCCTGAGTGAGATAGGCTATAATAATATTAGGTCTCTTTACCTATGAAATTGCCGTTATGTATGAAAAAATTTAAACGAATTTTTTTCATGTATTTTTTATTTGTCAAAGTCAAAGTTAAAGTCAAAATATTTTATTTCACATAGGCCTACATGGGCACTTATAAAACGTCAGAAGCTAGTGCACGGTTCCAAATTGGTCGTTTCCTATGGAGAAGAACCGGCAAGATACTCCATGGTTTGTATTAATCGAAGTAATCACCCATGCAATCAATGCATCTTTGCCAACGCAGTGGCAGTTTATTTATGCCCTAGCTTACGCACGCGAAGCCGCGGGAAAAAGCAAGAGATGTATAATTTCACCTGACACCGCTCACAACATTTGAACATCAAACAAAATGCGTGCGGCCATTATGCTAGTCCGCCATTTGCAATAAATTGTGAGTAATGTTGCCAGCCTACAAAATGCCTACAAAGCGTTTTTATTATCGCACATTTTACACTCGCGTCAAATAATGTTTTTTTTTTACTTGTTTTTGTTACCAATACGTGCCTTTGGTTAAAATGGATGTGTGGTGTGACGAGAATGGATAAACTAAGAACCTTAGATATTAGAGGAAGTTTGAAAGTGGTTTTTTAAGCCATTGCATAGCTTCTATCTCGGGCCTTGAGCGTGGAGACCGAATCCAGAAATTCCGTAATGAAAAAAACCTAACACCCCCCACTAAATGGTTGTCATGGCAACTTGTCAACTTCAATCACAAATAAGTTGATAAAAAATGCTATGCAATAGCTTTACCGCGGCAGTCTCCGAATGCCACACGTCTTTTTTTTTACGGTGGGCAAAAATCATCTTATGACAACCCCCGCTCTTGGGTGGAGCGGGAGATAGTGTCAGACTCTTACTGACTAAAAACCCACCCCGTTCCTTCTAGCTTTCAAACCAAGGCTCGAGCTTCCTTTCGGATAACTCTGGCCACAGTAGGCTTCGACACAGCTGGGTCCCCTCCTGTTGCTGATAACTCCTTGAGGCGCGCGGGACCAGTGCGCGCCGTCGACGTCTTGGGCTCGGTCCGGACAGTTACCGAACGGTTGGACAGCGAGATACCCATGGTTTGCCGTCCGCGAGCCCGCGTCTACGGTGGCTGGAAATCGGGATCGGAATCCCGGCGGCGGCGGCGAGGACGCCGTTGCCTGATACGGTCGGCCTCCTCCTTTGCTGGCATTACTGCTTCGCAGAAGGAGGCGACCACCTGCCATTCCTCCTCGCTCCGGGCCATGGCCTCGACCAGGGCCCGGTGCGAGAGGTCTCCGCCGCCGATCGCCCCCACGAGGGCACGGCGATGCTGTGTGCTCCACCGTGTCCTCCGGGCGTTCCGCACAGTGGCGACACCCGGGCGTCTCTTCCGACTTAATCTGAAACAGGTACCTCCCGAACGCCATGTCAGGTGAGGACCTGCGTCATACGGAAGGTAAGGATGCCGTGAGGTCTCTCCAGCCACGCCTCAAAGAGGGGACTTACCGCCATAATCGTGGCGTGCCCAGCACTGGGTTGCGATAGTCGTTGACGCCATTTCACCATGAGATCCCGCCGGAGCTCTGTCCGCCATGCCTTGACATGTTGCGGCAGTGGACTTTTACCCCGGCGTTGCATCTCCACGCGTATGTCGTGCATGTGTGCAAGGACTGTTGCCTCTAGATCCCCCGGTGGTAGGCCAGCCAGAATATTGACTGGTCTACACTGTTCTTACATGATATCTATTATTACTGTAATATGGAAACATTGTACCTAACAACTTTTTTAAAAGAGTAACCATGGAGTTTCTTGCCGGTTCTTCTCCTCCTTATAAGTGCCCATGTAGGCTTGTGTAAAATAAAAATAAAAAATTAAGAGAAAGATGTGTAATAACATCATAATCACATGATGCGGTTGAATGGATACCTCGGGTTGGTCGCTCCGTGAAACTCGCCAAACTATTATAAATCGTTTTCGGACGCGAGTCGTTCGCAAGTCATTAGGTCCGAGTTTGTGTATCACGCTGTATTGCCAGGATAGGGGTGAGCATGCGGGATGGTTAGGAAGAGACAGCCTAAATGGGGTTTAGTTAGTACAAGTCTTTTTTTTTACAGTGGGAAAAATCATATTATGACAACCCCCGCCCTCGGGTGGAGCGGGAGATAGTGTCAGATTCTTACTGACTAAAAACCCACCCCGTTCCTTCTAGTCTTCAAACCAAGGCTCGAGCTTCCTTTCGGATAACCCTGTCCCCAGTAGGCTTTGACCCAGCTGGGCCCCTCCTGCTGCTGACACCTCCTTGAGGCGCGCGGGAACAGTGCGCGACGTAAAAGTCTTGGGCTCGGACCGGACAGTTACCGGACGATCGGACAGCGAGCTACCCATGGCTCGCCGTCCGCAAGCCCGCGTCTACGGTGGCCGGAAATCGGGATTGGAATCCCTATTGACAGTACAAGTCTGACAATCTCCCTCCTCTCAGAGTGGGAGAAGATCTTTTATGTTTTAATTCATTAAACCCCAAGCGAACACCGGCGTTCGAGCACCAATTATCTTTCTATTATGTCTCTAATTATCACGATTGAAGAGTTAAACCCTGACGTCACTTCCTATTACATCATAGACAAAGGATGTATCTATTTAAAATGGCGACGAGTTTTGAATATGGAATGAAATGAGAGTAACGGTCTACCCGAGAAAAGGTTTGTAATTTTAGTTTTATGAGAAACTAGCTTTTGCCCGCGGCTTCACCCGCGTACATAATCCCAGGATAAAAAGTATCCTATGTGTTATTCTGGGATATGGTCTACTCGTGTACCAAGTTTCATCGAGATCCGTTCAGTAGTTTTTGCGTGAAAGAGTAACAAACATCCATACATCCATCCATACATACAAACTTTCGCATTTATAATATTAGTAGGAAGTAGGATGTAACTTGTTGTACGCCAGAACAGATGGTCGATGGGGACGAAAGGTTCTGGAGTGGCGACCACGTACCGGAAGGCGCAGCGTTGGAGGGCCTCCCACAAGGCAAGCAAATAAAAATAAAGCCAGTTTATTATGAGGTAGCAAAGTTAATGAAGTTCTTAAGTAAATGAAGCGTTAAGTTAAGTGGCGAGTGTGTCGGACACATAGACGAATGGCTTCAGTGTGGAGAGAAATAGACGCCAGCGCCATATTGTTTCTGTGCGCCTTTTATAAAGTTCATTTTTAACCGATTTCGAAAAGGAGGAGGTTCTATGTTCGGCTGAATGTATGTTTTTTTTTTTTTTTTGTATGTATGTTCACCGATATCTCGGTCAGTTGTAAACCGATTTTGAAAAATTTTTTTTTTATTGAAAGGTTATGCTTCCAAGTTGGTCCCATAGAAATATTGTTATGATCTGATCATGAACTTCGAAGATATGGAACAGAACTCCTCATAGAATCATAGCAGAATTGTCGTAACAAGTAAAATTGCTTTATTTATACGTGTAGTCGATGACTGAAAGAAAAGGGGGAGGGGAAAGGGGGAGGGGGTAAATTCATGTAATATTTACCGTATTTGGGATTATAAGAATCGTTATGAGATGCACTCTGGCTATAAGGTAATTTATGTTTAGCTGAAGGGTAGGTACTTTTTAGTGGTGCTACCATAACTAAAAAGTGAAAAATAAAAAACTTTTTACAAAAAAAATTTAAACCGACTTCAAAAAGCACAAAATAACTTTAATTTCGGAAGTCGGTGTTAAATAACGAAGAGACAAGATTAGGTAGCTATTATAGAAACACCGACTTCCGAAATTAAAGTTATTTTGTGCTTTTTGAAGTCGGTTTAATTTTTTTTTATAAAAAGTTTTTTATTAAGGTTCCGCACCTCTAAAAGGAAAAACAGAACCCTTATAGGATCACTTTGTTGTCCGTCTGTCTGTCACGACCCTTTATCTCGGAAACGCGTGGAGGTATCGAGTTGAAATTAAAACCATATACTCAGGAATGCGGTCTCTTGAAGCTGTGAATAAATCGAACTTTTAAGTTAACGAAAACAAGAAAAGCCGGGCAAGTGCTAGTCAGAACCCTCATAGGATCACCCATCACCTATGAGGGTTTTTTTCCGGTGGGGAAATCATCTAATGACATCCCCTGCTCTTGGCCGGAGCGGGAGATAGTATCAGACTTTTATTGACTAAAAATTCACTCCTGTTCCTTCGTTGCCTTTCGTACCGGGGCTGAGCTATCTTTCGAAACTATTATAAACCTGGCCCTAGTAGGCTTCGACCTAGCTGGGCCTCTGCTGTTGCTGACAGATCCTTGAGGCGCGTGGGAACAGTGCGCGCCGTTGACGATTACCGGAAGGTCGGACAGCGAGCTACCCATTGCTCGCCGTCTGCATGCCCGCGCCTAAGGTGGCTGGATCCTATGAGGGTTCAGATTTTTTCCTTTTGAGGTACGGAACCCAAAACGGGCTCAACTATACTCCATCTCAATCCTGTTCAATGAAAAAACTACTTTTACTGCTATTCTCCGCTACTGTAACGCGTTTCTGTAACTTTGAAATGTTGCAGCAACATGTCACAGAAGCACGCAGCGCTCGTTCGTTGCGGGGAACGGAACATAAATCTGTGGTGTCGCCGGATTGACGTATAGCTCAGTGTAGCTTGAGGCTATAGTCTGGTGTGGGATTTACTTGTTAGGTAAAGCTAATATACAAGGTGTAACGCTAAATGCGCAAAACCTGAAAATATTTTGATCAGAATAAGGAGCAGAATCAATTAAACCACTTTTTAATATAGGTTATATTTTTCAAAAAATTCTTCATTAAAAATTTTGCCCTGTCTATTTACTGATGGGTCAAGCCATCACGTGCGCGAACACGCTGAAATAGGTAAACAAACACAAATAGTTGTAATCCAATCAAATTTTCTCATATGCGGGATGATAAAAGTTCTTATTTCGATGCAGATACGAATTTTAAACAAACTAAAACTGCACATAAAACCTTAAATTTAGGTCAATTTAATTAAAAATCATTTGGGGTGTCTGAGGTTTTGTGCATTTAATGTTACAAGTTGTATAAAGCGGTGGTGGCCGAGTGGTAATGGCCCCGACTTTCGAGTTGTAGGTCGCGGGTTCAAACCCAGCCAGGCGCATTACTTTGTGTTATTTATTTCATCAAAGCTGTCAAAACGGTGAAGGAAAACATCGTGAGAAAACCGGCATGTCTAAGAACCAAAAATTCAAAGACGTGATATTTATTTATTTATTTATTAAAACTTCATGCAACATAAAAGTACAAAGGCGGACTTAATGGCGGACTTTTTTTATGGTATATATGGTGACGTCACACGTAACTTTAATGGGCTATATCTTTGTAATTTTTTGTTTAAAAGAAAAAAGAAAAAATACGTGTCCAATATTTTTTTATAATCTAAAATACGGACTAAAATGTAGTTATTTTGACCCTGGAAACTACCCTATTCAAGATGTTATTATGTTTTTTTTTTATTGTTATAAACTAGTGCTTGACTGCGATCCCGCCTCATGGTAAGCAGTGATGTAATCTCTGATGGTGAGGCGCACTAGTTTATTAAAAGCCTATTCACTCTAGCCTTGAAGACACCCAAATTATAATCGGACGGGAAGATGTAAATGTAAATGCCAATATATGGCCTCGCAGTAAACCATCTTTCAACATGAGCTCACTAGCGAATCATTCGGCCGCGACGCTCGTTCGCCATCACTCTTACTGATCCGCTCTATAAATCTGTGGTTTTGGGCGTCACATACCCTGAGCGTCACTACCATAGAGCTTAGAATCACTACACTGGCAGTTCCTCAGAGCCCTGGTACTAAAAAGCTATGGTTGAGGGAGAATGGCAGGCGGTCGCCTTCTTCTGTAAAGTAGTATTTTTTTATTATTATTGATAGGTTCGCGTTCTCTCACCGGTAAGCGATGGAGCACGCTTACCTAGAAGTAACCTATTCACTCTTGACTTAAAGACCCCCATGTTGTAGCTATTAGGAAACACAGACTCCGGCAGGGAATTCCACTCCTTAGTATTACTAGCGAAGGAGGATCCGCACGCGCACGAACGTCCTCACGCCCCAGCCGCCGAGATTCCGACCCCGACTACCAGCCACGGTAGATGCGGGCTTGCGGACGTCGAGCAATGGGTAACTCACCGTCGGGCCGTCCGATTTTATTTTTTTAGTATGGATAGGCTCGCGTTTGACCACTATCTCTTAATATTGCATCACTGCTTACCATCAGGTGGGATCGCAGTCAAGCACTAGTTCCATCATCAACCGCCTTTTTAATGTCCCCACTGCTGGGACTCAGACCTCCTCTCTAGAAGAGGGAATGGGCCGTAATCCACCACGCGGGCCCAGTGTGGGTTGGTGGATGTCACATATGATCGAAATTTGGTTCTGGGACATGCCGGTTACCTCACGATGTTTTCCTTCACCGTTTTGAGAGCAGTGGTGATGAAATAAATTACAAAAGTAACGCGCCTGGCTGGGTTTGAACCCGCGACCTACAACTCGTAAGTCAGGGCCATTACCATTACTCGGCCATCACTGCAGGCTCACTGCCATTTTATATCAGTAAAAAAAAAATGCTTGTAGACATGTCGCCTCTAACAGCGTCCAGCGATGTGACTCCTAGGTCTGTGGTTGGACCATGATGTGTCATTCACGTTACAATGGGTAGGCAGACCCTGGCAGCTCGATTAAAATACTGCTCTGTATTATTTTACTAGCCTATGAGCGGAGGGCGTCAATCTTTTACCACAAAATAGATAGGTACAGAAGTCAATCTCATGTATGTATGTAATGAAATGACATCTCATTAATTCAAATTTGCCGCGCTTCGCGCGTTGAAGTTGTCAATGGAATTTATGTTCTGTGGAACGGGGTGACGTGTGATTGAATGGCAGATGATGTTTAGATTATTTTGCATATTTTATTGTTAAAAATTCTATTGTAAAGAGATGAAATAAAGGGATATAATTGAGGAGGCGATATTAGTAAACTTTAAATGTCGTTTCTTTGATTTTCAGAGAAACAATTTGTGGTTTATTTGGAAAATCCTCAATAAAATATCTTATATGTATGTATTTCACTTTTTATGCCTACGCTAGGCGATCGCGCTAGGGTCAGCGTGTTGCGCCAAACTGTACGTGATTAAGCCGAGATGTCGTGTCCTTGAGCGGTGTCTATGTGTGCGTTGCTCGAGCGCGCACAGTATGTTGATTGACTTCTGAACCTATCTATTTTGTGTTTTTACTGACAACCACATTGCTCTGTGCGTTTTAGGACCAGGGTTTTCTTTTTCAGAAATTCCTAATGTCCTAGCCAGGGTTATCGGATGAAAAAATCAACAGCCCAGAGAAAGGATCCGATTTCCATTGAAAAATCTTGAGATTTTTTACACTTTGAGAATCTTTTCACACTGCGGTTCTAACTGATGCGTTGCACATCTCACTGAAAGTGGTGGGGGTGGCAGCGGAAACTCCCTTTGCCAAATGAAAATTACTTTCAGTTTATTTATATTTTTATTAATTTTTCCTTTTAAGTGTAGCCAAGCTCAAAAATCCTGAGATTTCATGACATTTGCAAAATTCAGCCGCAGGCCCGAGTCGAGTCCAAAAATCCTGAAATCTCAGGTCGAATCCTGAGATATGGTTACCCTAGTCCTAGCAGGCCTCAGCCTTGCTTGGCCCTTAAGGTTTTGCTAATATAGGATTTAGGAATTTTGTATAATATTTAATCAATTAAAAATACTTATAAGTATTCGATACTTTTTGTAAGGTACTTTGTTTCGTTTCAGCTCTGCTGCGTGTTTGGAGACTGAAGGTTGCGTGAAATAATAGGCGATGCGGAATTACTTTTAACTTTGTCTATATTGTGAATTAATTACATGAAATAAAGTGGAAATGGTCTAAAATGGTCTAGTGCGTGCGATGCAATGCAAAAAATATATGAATTTTTGGAAAAAAGATGTTGATCGCGTAGCTTGGTGGTGATTGGTCGATGTCGTGCGTGGGCGACCAATCGCTGTGAGGTAGATGGCAGCTCCAATCGTTAAGGCGAAGTATGTTCCTTAAGGCGAAGTCTGAACATATATATTAGTAAATTATGATCAGTGTTGCCTACATCAGATTTAATTTGGCCTAATAATTACCTTAGACTTTATTAATAGTAATTTAAAACAAATACAAAATAATGTCTAAACTACAAAATATATGTCAAAATTAGAAAATTCCTTACTTAAACCAATTTTTTTTTTTGCTTTTTACGTTTGAACAATATGAAGTTACATTACGCGAGCCCGACTCGCACTTGACCTATTTTAAAACCAAGCTAAGTAAACCAAGTCTGTGGCTAACTCACGTTGTATGAGTTTTGACTGAATATATAAAGTTTTCATATTCCAAAGGAGGTGAGAACAAAGCTGAAGTTTCGGATTATGTATTTACTACTTTGATAAGTTAATCCTACTATTCATGTTGAATTCTCTGAGGTAGTCTGTGGAATTCTGAGTTTCGGACTCGAATTATTTCGCACATTGCAACTCGTACGTAAATACTGTTAGATTATAATACATATAGTTTGTTTCAGAATCAGTAACTGAATCAATTCCACTAGATTTTTCACCATGTTATATTTTTTCTAAAATATATTTAAAAAGGTCACAAATTGGACACCACCGACATCAAGTACTACACAGTTCACGACTGGTCATAGCGGGTATTAACTCCTCAGTCGCCTGGATGGCCCGGTGACTATGAATTTTTGCTGATATAAGAAGCATATAACATTGTGATTTTTAATACAAGCTTTTATTTAGTTTCACCTGTCCCGATAATTTTCTGGAATCAAATCTTGTAAATTAAAGACCCACTTCCCGGTTACCGATTGAGCTGAAATTTTGCAAGCATGTGTAAATCAGATGACAATGCAAATTATTATGACAAGGAGCTGATCTGATGATGGAACCGGAAGGTGGCTATAGGAACTTGATACGACAAAACTGCATCGAGTTTGGACTCGTATGATTCGTCTTGACGAGTATAAATTATATAGGTATACCGAGCTATAAAAGCTTGCTATTCAAAAAGATTTTAATTAAAAGCTTGTTTTAAGTTAGACTAAAATGGGCCAATAACTGACGTCAACAACGTATTAGTAATCTTACAAATGAAGGAATTGGCAGAGATTCTTGTTATTGTCATAAACTTAGCTCCAGCTTCCCAATGCCAAATGTTATGAAATGATGCGACGTTTTCGTGAACAGGTCTCTAATAGTACTTAATGATATAAGTGTGTAATGTTAGTGATTGGGGTCTAGACGCCTCTTGCCGTTGGCTCTACGCGGGGATTTTTGATTGAGGCTATGGTCCGTAACGAGAAGGAATAGCAGGCGGTCGCCTCCTTCTGCGAAGCCGTAATGCTAGCAAAGGAGAAGCAAAGGAGGACTACCGCATCAGGCAACGGCGCCCTCAGCGCCGCCACCGGTATTCCGATCCTGATTTCGAGCCACCGTAGACGCGGGCTCGCGGACAGCGAACCATGGGTAGCTCGACCGTCCGGTAACTGTCCGGACCGAGCCCAAGACGTCGACAGCGCGCACTGTTCCCGCGCGCCTCAAGGAGTTGTCAGCAACAGGAGGGGCCCAGCTGGGTCGAAGCCTACTGGGGCTAGGGCTATCCGAAAGGAAACTCGAGCCCCGGTATGAAGGCTAGAAGGAACGGGGTGGGTTTTTAGTCAGTAAGAGTCTGACACTATCTCCCGTTCCACCCAAGGGCGGGTTTTGTCATTGGATGATTTTTCCCACCGAAAAAAAAAGCCAAGCCATACATTTTTACTGATATGTAGAATTTGTGAAGTTAGGGTCGGTAGAGTTAGGCCGTGTAGATTCAGAATCTTGGCTCTACATGAGATCTGATATCTTTTTCACAGGGCAAACCTTATGTGGTCGTCTTGGCAACATTTTCTTTTATTGTTAATAGTTTTGCGCTTGACCGCTATCTCACCTGGTGGAAAGCGACGATGCGGTCGACGATAGAACGCGCTTACCTAGAAGAAACCTATTCACTCTCGACTTAAAGATTCCCGGGTTGTAGCTATCAGGAAACACAGATTCCGGCAAGGAATTCCACTCCTTAGCTGCACGCACAATGAATGTGTTCCCAAAACGTTTTGTGCGTGTAGGCGGGATGTCCACCATGTACCGGTGGCGCATCGCCGTACGTCTGGTAGTCCGATGATGGAACGGGCTAGGTGGAATCAGGTTATGCAATTCCGATTTTACATGAAATGTTTTTAGTGGGAGTACGTATTACAAAAAATAACTTTCATAATTATATATTCAACTAGCTTCTGCCAGCGACTTCGTACGCGGATCCTGTTGCTTATGCCAGCGACAACGGGGTCGTCAAAATCAAAGATCTGAAACGTCTGATGTCGAACTCTAAGAGCCCGGGGACTGGAAAACAACGTGATGCGCGAGACGATTCGAGACGTTCCAGATCTCTCCCTTCCACTTACGCGCGTGACAGTGTGCAAACACCTTAGACATGGTGCCAATGTCTCCTTGTTCGATGTAATTAATAAATGGGCTATAGGAAAACGCGCTCCTTTCTTTATTCCCTAAAAGTGTTCCCATAGCGTGATATAACTCGACACCAACGCCATTTACGAAATGTTTAGAAAATGGATGGCTTATTAGCGCATTTCATGTATAACTTAGGTGTTTCTATACCGATTTCGATGATTCTTTTTTTATTGAATAGATAATAATGTTAACTTTTTTTAATTAGAGATGAGTGAGAGTGTTATATACGTAAGAGTAGACAAAAATTAACAGAAAGCTCCGAACTGCTAAGCTATCGGGAGTTACACGTGTTATTGTGAGTCAACCATAAAAGATAGACACATGCTGTCGTGGGATATTTTTTATATAATTTTAAGGAGAACATTTCCGTAATACATGATTTCTGTGTAGCTTTAACCATAAAGACTGCAAAAGCGACGGAAGCTTAAAAAATGGAGTAATTTCTCCCGTTTCCCCAACATTTCCCTTCACTGCTCTGCTCCTATTGATTGAAGCGTGATGAAAAGTATACTATAACCTGCCCAGGAGTATGAAAAATGATTGTACCAAGTTTCGTTAAAATCCATCGAGTAGTTTTTGTTTCTATAAAGAACATACAGACAGACAGACAGACAAAAATTTTACTGTTTGCATTTTTGGCATCAGTATCGATCACTAATCACCCCCTGATAGTTATTTTGGAAATATATTTCATGTACAGAATTGACCTCTCTACAGATTTATTATAAGTATAGATAGAAGATAGATTATTGTGGTGAACTACTGTGTCACTTAAAGAAGTACACAGCTTAGACATTAAAAAAAAAATACATACAATAAATGAGATCTATCATAAAGGTGCTTTTAAAATAAACCAATTATCATTTTATTAATGTAACTTTGACATCTTAATTGTATTGTAATTTAGTAAACTTTGACACCTCTCTCTAATAACTGACATTGAACAATAGCATAGCATAGTCGGCCTTTTAATGTTCCCACTGCTGGGACTCAGGCCTCCTCTCTAGGAGAGGGAATGGACCGTAATCCACGACGTGGGCCCAGTGCGGGTTGGTGAATTGTCACATATCTTCGAATTTTAGGTTCTAGGACATGCCGGTTTCCTCACGATGTTTTCCTTCACCGTTTTGAGAGCAGCATTGAACAATATTTAACCGACTTCGAAAAGGAGGAGGTTCTATGTTCGGCTGAATGTATGTTTTTTTTTTTTTTTTTGTATGTGTGTTCACCGATGTTTCGGTCAATTGTGGACCGATTTTGAAATTTTTTTTTGAGTTTAATCACAACACAACCACATAATGTCCACTACATCAAATTGTTCGCGGCTCCGAGCCATATCATAGCCAAGTCACGTGGTCAAACGCTGCAACTTGTTTTTTTTGCACACCACATTTTTTTTCTTTTTGTTCCGCCATAGGCTATAGTAATTCAATTGAAAATTATAAAAAAATCAAGTTATCCATGAGATTCACTTATTAAATTTTATTCTTGTGCAGAATACACAAAGTATATTATGATTTCAAAAATTAAAATCAAAAACATTTATTTTAAAAAGACCATTTGCAGTCACTTTTGAATAGTCAAATGTCGGTCAGTCCAAGAAAAGTGAAGCTACATTGCATGTTACCTAGCGTAGATCTCTATGGAGAAGAATGTGCAAGAAACTTCATGTACTCTCTTTTAAATCATATTATGAGTTACATATTATCTTGGTTACATATTGTACAATATTTGTTAATCCTCTTGCACCTTGTACCGCGCCAACAAAATGTTTTTCTTTCTTTCTTCTTTTTAGATTTCACTTCATATTAATCATCATCATTTCAGCCGATAGACGTCCACAGTTGGACATAGGCCTCCCCCATGTGTCGCCACAATGAACGATCCTGTGCGTCCCGCATCTATCGGATTCCCGCAACCTTCACCAGGTCATCGGTCCACCTTGTAGAAGACCATCCAATGCTGCGTTTTCCGATACGCGGTCGCCACTCCAGAACCTTTCGTCCCCATCGACCATCTGTTATGCGTGCAATGTGCCCTGCCCATTGCCACTTAAGTTTAGCGATTCTTCGAGCACATAGCTCGAAGAATCGCCACGCCGCGGTAAATCTTCATTTCTGACTTGATCACGCAAGAAAGTTTCGGAGTTCCGAGCATAGCCCTTTCCATTGTCCTTTGGGTGACTTTAAGCCTTCTGATGAGGCCCATTATAAGCGACCACGTTTCGGGGCCATATGTCATCACTGGCAACACGCACTGGTCATAGACTTTCGTCTTGAGACACTGTGGTATGTTGGACGAGAAGATACCGCGTAGCTTTCTGAACGCTGCCCAGCCGAGTCCGATTCGGTGGTTGACCTCTTTCTCGAAGTTAGACCTACCTAACTGGACCATCTGTCCCAGGTAAACGATCTTGACAGGAGTGGGTGCTACATGGATGTTAACGATGTCTTTCGTTTTGTCCATGTTAATTTTAAGTCCCACTCTTTCGGAGGCTCTACTGAGGTCACCGATCTACCCAACTGGAATGTCTGTCCGAGGTAGACGTAATCGTCTACAACTTCGAGTCTCCGATCTTGATAGGAGTTCTGCTACATTTTTCACAAAGTATATTTATAATTTTTTATTCTTAAATTTGCGTCTTGTTCCGCCGATCAATTTTATTCCTTCTTCCTTCTTTTTAGTTTTCCCTTCATATTGGTCAACTTTGTCAGAAAACAGTTGAACGATACGCTGTAGCTGCGCCATCTCCTTGCGCAGCTCTTGTAGCAAATGCTGAGTTGTATTGTCAGCACAGCCACCAGCGTGTGTGATAGCAACATCGCATTTTGCAGTGCCATTGTTTGAACAATTCATAGGACTTGACATTTCGCACCTCTCTCCAGAGTATCCGGCTTCACAACTAAAATAATAATAATGTATTGTATTCCACAACTATCACACAACGCCATCTAGTCTCAAGCTAAGCAGAGCTTGTGTTATGAGTACTAGACAACTGATAAACATACTTATATATTTCTAAATACATACTTATATAGTTAAAATTACACCCAGACAGAACAAATGATAATGCTCATCACACAATCGTTTGTCCTGAGTGGTAATCGAACACACGACCTCCGGCATAGCAGTCAGGGCCACTAACTACTAGACCAACAGGCCAGTCAATAAGGTTTTTTCTATGCAATTATGGACGAAGTTATCATGACAAATATCTACCGGAGATTTATTGTGAAGAACGGCACGGTTGTCATCTGTCGGGCATGTCACCGTCCGGGAGAATCAATTCGTCACATTATCTCTGGTTGTTCTCGTCTAGCTAACGGAGAATACATGCATAAGCACAACTTAGTAGCCAGGATTACCCATCAGCAGCTTGCTCTGAAATTTTGTGGAATCCGACCCAGTTCTCGAGAATGGCAGCGTACAACTCAACTTCTCGCTCGTCTACAACGTGTAACGGTAAATGCGCAAAACCTCAGACACCCCAAATGATTTTTAATTCAATTGACCTAATTACATGAGAAAAAAATCATTAAAAAAATTAAAGAGCAAAATGAGCAGATTTAGGCTGACCCCACATTTGGCGTGCGCGATACTCCGGCGTGCAAGTAGCGCGAGCGCCGCGCGCGCGCTGCGTGAGCGTCGGGTGTTGCCGCCTTGTGACGTGCATGCAGAGTGCGCGCAAGGCGCGCGCGGCGCGCTCGCGACGCTCGAGTCGCGTTCTTACCCCTTCGCCCGCTATCCCCTTAATTTTGCCCCTATAATTTTGAATTTTGGTACTGAATATCACTTTCAATGATGTCTAAAAATTCACTGAATGTTGCCCTCGGCATTCGTAAGTAATCATAAAAATGCTTTTCACTATTTCTTTATATGTCTACAATACAAAATATAGTAATCACTTTCTTGTGAACAAGAAGACCATAATGTATCTTGCCAGAGGCGTTTAGTCTTTTTATTACGTGTCTTGTTTCTTTTTAGTAACAAAGCTAACAGTAGTGTTTCCTCGCCTGAGTCCATTTTGTTAGTGATTCTAGAACAGTAACGCAACGACGTGTGCTAACACGGCACTGGCCAAATTGTGACTGACTTGTCTGAAGGGGGTTAAACGCCAAGGCGAGCGCCGCGCGCACGCATTACACACGTCACACGGCGGTAACACCCGACGCTCGCGCAGCGCGCGCGCGGCGCGCGCTCTGCGTCCGTGCAGCTCGCACGCCCGAGGATCGCGCACGCCAAATGTGGGGTCAGCCTTAGTTTGTTTAAAATTCATATCTGCATTGAAATAGACCTTTTATTATCCCGTGTATGAGAAAGTTTTATTGAAATACAACTATTTGTGTTTGTTTACCTATTTCAGCGGGGTTGCGCACGTGATGGCTTGACCTATTCATAAATAGACAGGTCGAAGTTTTTAATGAAGATTTTTTTGAAAAATGTAACCTATATTAAAAAGTGGTTTAATTGATTCTGCTCGTTAATCTGAACAAACTAATTTCAGGTTTTGCGCATTTAACGTTACACCTTGTATAGGTGGTCGTTGCCACGGGCAGACTGAAGCCCAGGCACTGCGTACTCTCATCATCATCATCATTTCAGCCGACAGACGTCCACTGCTGGAAATAGGCCTCCCCAAGTGTCGCGACAACGATCGATCCTGCGCGTCGTCCCGCATCCGTCGGATTCCCGTAACCTTCACCAGGTCATCGGTCCACCTTGTAGTACGCGGTCGGCACTCTAGAACCTTTTGGCCCTTTTGGCCATCTGTTCTGCGAGCAATGTGCCCTGCCCATTGCCACTTAAGTTTGCGCACTCTACTGATATACAAAATGCTGCGTCAGTACCAATACACTATTAATAAAAAATAATTACCTGCATTTAGGTTGGCCCTCAGTACTGACACTACAGTTTCCATGCAAACAATATTTATCACAGATGGAAATTTCGCATCTTTCACCAGAGTAATTCGCTGTGCACTGGCAGACTGGCTCGTCTGTCTTATTCAGAGAGCAGGTGCCGTTGTGTAGGCAGTACTGATAGCATTTGTTTTCTTCACAGTTCTCCCTAGAGTCTTTAAAGCTGAAATAAAGAAGACAGTTTATTTTTATTTTTTGGTGATTTACCAAAAAATTAAAATAAACTTTTTCTGAATTTTTCTCGGAAAAAGAAATAAAGAAAAGAAAGAAAGAAAGACGAGTGTACAAAATGAAAATTAAACGATTTTTCAAGGTCTCCAAGGTGTACAGACGTATGTACAATCGGCGCTCGAGTGGTGTATCTTCATTAGCTCTAACTAGGTCTATCTTAAAATGATGAACATATTTTACCTGCATGTAGGTCGTCCCTCAGCATTGATACTACAATCTCCAATTAAACAATAGTTTTGACATGGTGACACAGACACCTTGGACTCATACTTCAAATTTAGTGGCATAGTAGTCTGGAAATCTTCAGATTTTTTTATGACTTTTTTTGGTTCTGGCATCGTATAGTTGGCTGCTACTAGTTGGTAAAACCAATGACTTGAAGTGGAAATCAGAAATAGTCTTCTTGGAACATGATCTGAGGAATTCTTCTGTAATTGCCAAGTCCCAACTTCATTATAGTTCTGCCAGTATATGAAATCTTTGGAGACAGCTAATGAACTTGCAAGAGATCCCTTTTGTGCTATATATACTGTTGTTTTGTTCTTTCCTTTGAAATCGGAACTCTTTATAGACATTTGGTAACCATCGTTTAAATATATGTGATTGATTATGTGGTCGAAAGTGTGGTCGATCCAATATAGTCTCTTCGTCTGTTGGTCGATAGCCAAGCTGAGTCGGAGGGATACAGCTCTGTCTACAATAGTTTCCCTGTCAGAGCCATCTAACCGAGCTCTTCCTATCTCTTCGTCAGTGATCCAGTAAATATATCTGTAATTTGTAAATGTTCAATAAGTTTAAAATGAATTTTGCTTCATAAGCTAACACATGAGGGTTTGATTCTCACCCAAGACAAATATTTATGTGATGAACATGATCATTTGTTATGTGTCTGGGTGTAATTTATCTATATTATGTATGCATTTAGAAATATATAAGTAGGTATGTTTATCAGTTGTCTAGTACCCGTAACACAAGCTCTAACACAGTTCGTAAATAAATAATTTTTTTCGTAAATTAGTTAATGTTTCAAAATTCCTTTCCTCGATTTGACAGCAAATCGTGACGTCACATCATGCAATCGATCCTATTCTCATTTGGAACGCATTGTATATTAGGGGAAATTTGAAAGTAGCGCCAGTGACTGAAAATTTGAAAGGGAATCGTTTGTCTTGGTATGGTCATGTAAGGAGGAGAGATGAATCGCATGTTGCTAAAAATTTTATGAATTTACATGTGGATGGATGGAGAGGGAGAGGAAGGCCAAAGAAAAGATGGATAGATTGTGTGAAGAGTGATATAAAAGAAAAGGAAGTAAGTGATAGCATGAAGAGTGACAGGATAGAATGGAAGAAAAAAACGTGTTTCGCCGACCCCAAATAACACGGAAACAAGGGCAGGAAGATGACGATGAACGTACCCTCCACAGCTGTCCACGGCGACATCACGACAGTAATGATCCAAAGTAAGCAAAAGATTACCATCATATGCTTTATAATAAGTTGCATAATCTAATGAAAACGTGTATATAGATTTTCCCTCCTTCCAGACCACTAACTGTGTGATAGGATCATAGACGACGCGTACGTAATGATCATCAGATGTTTTGGTAAATAAAGATTCGGTTTCTCTGGTCGATATATCAAAGCTGTATATTGATATGTTCGGGTAGCTGACATCTGCGAACAGCACCCTGTATTGTACTGGGTCGTAGGTCACTGAAGTGATCCGAGTGACCAGAGGAGGCTTTGCTGCGTGCGTTAGTATTCCATTATGGTAAAAGTATAATTGTTTATCTCCGCCTACGACGATATCTGCAACGAGAAAAACATTTTTTTTTTTACCTTTCTTAGTTATGGTACTACCACTAAAAAGTACCCCTCAGCCAAACTTAAATATCTCATAGCCAGAGTGCATCTCATCATCATCTTCCTACTCTTCGTCCGGTTTTATTTGAGGTCGGCGCAACACGTTTTTTTCTTCCATTCTGTCTTGTTACTCGACACGCTATCACTAACTCCCTTTTCTTTCAGGGTTTTACCACATCAGTCGATCGATGCCATCGATCGATGTTAGAATGGATTAGTCGACATCGATCGACAGTTGCTGCCAGACCAATCGATCGATTGACGATCGATGGTAGAATGCGTCTAGTGAATACATTTTGAAAGAAACTGATGGAATATAGCCGGGGTTAATTGATCAACGTCGACCGATGCCATTGACCGGCAATCAATCGATTGGTACTACACCAATCGATCAAAGTCGACCGATGTCGATCGATGGCATCGATCGACGATCGATTGTTTGGTGTGGTAACACCCTCATATCTCTTCTCACACAATCCATCCATCTTTTCTTTGGCCTCCCTCTCCCTCTCCATCGATTCACATGTAAACTCATAACTCTTTTAGCAACATGCGTTTTATCAATATCCTCCCACACATACAGACATTGGTTGACGGTTGATCAACAGACTCGTTTCATCCCTCCTCTTTACATGACCATACCAATACAAACGGTTTCCTTTCAACTTTTCAGTCACTGGCGCCACTTTCAAACTTCCCCTAATATACTCATTTCTCACTTTATCCATTCTCGTCACACCACACATCCATCTTAACATTTATTAGTATTGGAAGAAAAATAGCTGCGATAATATTAAGCCCTAAAAATTAACACGTTCAAACTAAAATGAAATTAACAAGCAATAATTCCAAAATCACAGTATTAGAGATGCTCACCCCACAAGAAGCCATGCGCAAACCCAACGAGCAGTTCTAACAACATCAAAACACACAGGCTATACATCTTCTTTTTTAAACTAAGTTGTTTCAGCAGATGAGACGTCCACTCTCGGTGACAGCCCGAAGGATACTAAAGCAAATTGTTACTAGTGCCATGATGTTGTTTCCTATTGGAACCGCGTTCCATTGATAAACAAACTCGTTTGGATTTGTTCTGCTTATAATTTGGTTTCTATACACTGCATCTTATCGCTGGTTTCCTGCGAAAACAAAGCTAGTCTAGTTCTTAAGGCGCGGGGCCACCGCTGCGCACGGAGAGGCTATGCACGTTTATTAACTGGCCTATTGGTCTAGTAGTTAGTGGCCCTGACTGCTATAATAATAATAATAATTCTTTATTTTCAGGCATCTAAGGCCCATAGATAAAATACACAAAAATAATCATTACAGAATAATAAACTAATACATAAAAGTAAATAAATCCTATAACTAAACTATTGTACACGAAGTGACGGCGTCGTGTTCCGCTGCGAGGTCGGTATCCTTCCACGAAATCGTCGATACACGACATCCTTCGGCCAAAACTCTCCTTTGTGGAAGGTGTCCAAATGATGAGTCGGCACCCGCACCACAAACGACTTGAAATTAGTGTTATGACGCGGCTCCAACTGCTCGACTCTCAAAGTCCAGTTTGACTTGACTCGCACATACTCCACGACCTCCTCAACCTTCGTGGAGTGATGTAGCCTCGAAACGTACAGCTGCGTCGTGGGTATTGCTGGACGTAGCAGCATGTTGGGTCCTGCCAGCGCGGTACCGCACTGGTTCTGACTAGTAGGCTTCTTCCTCTTCTTCTTTTCTACCTTAGTGAAGCCATCCTCATCGCTCTGCTTGCCCCCTTTCGTTTTACCTGCTTGTCGCGTTGTTTGCGGCACAGCAGGTTTGTTTGCGGCAACAATTGCGGAATAGGCACGTTTAGGGGTCGACGTACCTACACGCGTCACCACTTCGACCGGTGACGATACAGCGACGGCAGCGGCGGAGCACGATGCAACGCAGGCATTATCGGCAGCGGGTGACGCACTGCAACTCGCCGACTCAAAACAGCCGACGGATGCATTTCATTTGCATTTTTGCTATGCCGGAGGTCGTGGGATCGATTCCCACTCAGGACAAATGTCTGTGTGATGAGCATGGTCATTTGTTCTGTGTCTGGGTGTAATTTATCTATAATATGTATGTATTTAGAAATATATAAGTATGTTTATCAGTTGTCTAGTACTCATAACACAAGCTGTGCTTAGCTTGGGACTAGACGGCGTTGTGTGATAGTTGTGGAATATATATTAAAAAAAATTAGAGTTACAATAGAAAACCCTGGGCATTCGCTTGGGGTATAATGAGTTATTGCAGCGCAATTTTCAGTGATACATCTCCCGCAGTGAAGTCTGTGTCGTGGATTGCAGTGGCACGTGCGTAGCCCCTCCGTGCGCTGTGCCACGCTATACATCGTGGGTCTTCGTGTGCCTTCTCTAATGGATATTATATATATATATATCATCATCATCTTCCTGCCCTTATCCCGTTTTATTTGGGGTCGGTGCAACACTTTTTTTTCTTCCATTCTGTCCTGTCACTCAAATTCAAATTCATTTATTTAAAATAGACCAAATGTCGCTACTTTTGAATAGTCTAATTTTGGTCAATCCAAGAAGTGAAGCTAAATTGCTCGTTCCAAAGCGTAGATCTCTATGGAGAAGAACGTGCAAGAAACTCCATGGACACTCTTTTAAATCATATTATGTGTTACATATAATGTTTGGTTACATATTTCTTATTGCTTCTATTATGTGAGCACAATGTAGATAATAAAATCATCATCATCATCTTCCTGCCCTTGTCCCGTTTTATTTGGGGTCGGCGAAACACGTTTTTTTCTTCCATTCTGTCCTGTCACTCGTCACGCTATCACTAACTCCCTTCTCTTTCATATCACTTCTCACACAATTTATCCATTTTTTCTTTGGCCTCCCTCTCCCTCTCCATCCATCCACATGTAAACTCATAACTCTTTTAGCAACATGTGTTTCGTCCTTCCTTTTCTCATGACCATACCAAGAAAAAAGATTCCCTTTCAACTTTTCAGTCACCGGCGCCACTTTAAAACTTCCCCTAATATACTGATTTCTCACTTTATCCATTCTCGTCACACCACACATCCATCTAAACATTCTCATCTCTGCTACATGCAATTTTTTTTCCAGTAGAAATTATTACACGCAGTTAAAATGCTACGTATTAAAATCCCGAAATTTCATAATACCTATGATTGAAATACCGACGTCCTTAACACCGAAATTCAAAATACTGAAAGTTTGGACGAAACAACTTGGCTGGTTACAGTTCTAACCTAACCTATTTCACCCAGTTCAAAGTGCAATCAAAATACAACCTACCTGCGACTAGACTATTAGACAATGGTAAACACATTTTTACGAGAGATTGTAGGTATGATTTGTTATTATGAACTGGCTACTTCTCAAAATAAAACAGATCAATTTTTTTTTTCGATATTTTACTGAGTAGGCATGTGAAACTTAGGGATGAGATCCATCTTCGGGATTTTAAGCTTTCGGGCATCATTCGGTGTTTAAATTTTCGGGATTTCGTCCATCAGTATTTTTAAATTCGGGATTTTGATACGTACCCAGCTAAAATGCGCCGCGTGCCCGTGCCCAGCGTGCGCCACGGTGGGCCCACGCCTTTAGTGATGTGTTTACCATATCCTCGGTTCGACCCACGTGACTGTACATCACGTTACAGTTTATGAAATAGTACGGTCGTTGACCTCAGTACATGCGGCTGTGATTAGTAGAAATTACTGTCGATTTTAAAAAGAATTCCACTGTGACTTAAAGTTTCGTATTACTCAACTTTTTGGATATCACTATTTTACAAGCTTTCCATTCCATATTTAATAATGAGTAAAATTCTAAAAAGTAAACATTTTTATTTACATGAACAATTCGAAATTCGAATTCAATAAGCTTTTCTGTGGCCTGCATTCTAAAAAAAAGTTTTTACTGTGTGACAATACTTATGACCTGACTAGGTATATATCGATGGATACATACGAGTGTGGAGTGTTTAGCGAATCTTTATCTGATGATGCACGCTATAAATCTTGTAACCTCATGATGCTTTTCCATTGTGGGGACGTTACTGAAAACTTCTACCAGAAGCTAGGGGATCGTAAGCTAAAAAAATTTGCAGACTGGCAGGGAATGCCCTTTTTTGGTTTTCGGGAGGAAACTTCAAAAAGGCTTCTGGACTTTTGGAGGAAAGACCAGGGAGTGTGGGATTCTTACCTCACTAAAACTACCCCAGTGATCACCATCAATACATGGATGAAGGCTCCGTGACTTCTTAAACAGACCACCCAGGAACCCCCTCTGTACAACGCCTGTTAGTGCACATCTCTAAGGAGACTGGGAGGGGGGTCTCCCCTGAGCCTCGTAGTGCATATATATGTTTTTTTATATATCGCAACTATCACACAACACCATCTAGTCCCAAGCTAAGCAGAGCTTGTGTTATGGGTACTAGACAACTGATAAACATATATATTTCTAAATACATAGATACATATTATAGATAAATTACACCCAGACACAGAACAAATGATCTTGCTCATCACACAAACATTTGTCATTTGTTTGTGTTATGTTTGAGGGGGGGTTTACTGTGCAAACCTACCACAGTGTTGTCTTTTTTTAACCCAAAGGTTGACTGGTAGAGAATGCCTTGTTGCATTAAGTCCGCCTATGTACCACTACTGTCTTCTGAGTCGGTACACTCTTGCCAGAGTGGTCGTGGTCATCACTGTGAATCACGATGAGTGATCATCTTTGTAATGCGGCGCCATTCATCGCGGACTGCAGCTTTCTGGGTACATTCATAAACCGAGCACTTAGTTGCGGCCTTGATCTGGTCTGTCTATCTCATTGGTGATCTACCACGTGGCCTGGTGCCCTCAACTTTGCCCTGCACTACGAGACGCTCTATGGAGTCATTACTACGACGCAATACAGGACCGAAGAAGGTTAAAATGCGCGACTGCACTGTGGATGATAGGCGCTGTCTGATGCCGAGTTCTGTTAAAATGGAATCATTCGTGCGAAACTCTGTCCACGATACTCCTATCATCCGTCTCCAGCACCACATCTCCAACGCGTCAACTTTCTTCTTCTCGGATTCACGAAGAGTCCATGTCTCCGATGCATAGAGGAAAATGGGGAATATTAGACAATAAACGAGTCTGGTTTTCGTGGTCTTGGTAATGTTCCTATTACCCCAGATCTTTTTCATTTTATCCATAGCAGACCTAGTAATCGCCATGCGCCGCTTGATTTCGCCTATGCACCCGCCTTCGTTGGATATTAACCACTACTGTACATGAAGTTTAAATAAATAAATCTAACCCACGACCTCCGGTATAGCAGTCTAGTCACTAACCACTAGACCAACAGGCCATTCGAAAATCAAGTAGTTTGAGAATCTTAGTCTTTTGTGTGCTAGTTACGTATTCCTATTAGTTTTGTGTCATTACACGGTGTGCCCAAGTAAGGCAATCCAATATTATTTTTGCAATGTCGCTTTCTTTTATGCTAATTGAAACCTTATTTGTCGTGTCATAGAGTAAACTTTCCTTCGTGGACTGTCTCTAATTATGACGTTTTAATCTGAGGTGCTCTTATCACAACACGCACAATCAAAACCAGTTTACAGTACGGCCGACATAACTTAGCGAGTTTGAACATTTTTTTTTTTGTTGGGGAAAATCATCTAATGACAGCACGCTCTTGGGCGGAGCAGGGGATAGTGTCAGAATCTTAACGACTAAAAACCCACCCCGTTCCTTCAAGCCTTCATACCAGGGCTCGAGCTATTGTTTGAAACTAACCCCGACCCCGGTAGGCTTCGACCCAGTTGGGCCCCGCCAGTTGCTGACAACTACTTGAGGCGCGCGGGAACAGTGCGCGCCGTCGACGTCTTGGGCTCGGTCCATTACCGGACGATCGGACAGCGAGCTACCCATGGCTCGCCGTCCGCAAGCCCGCGAGAGATAACGCCTGAAAAATCTTTTAGTATTCGGTGATTCCGTGATTTACTCGAAAATTTTAGAAAACTTGTTTCAGGAAATACCTTTTTTTTTAAACACTGAACAAAAGGTGTTGTTTATGATGTAAGTAACATAGTTCTCTCTCTTCTTTTCAAAAATTTTTCTCACTTAATTAGGTCTATCGAATTAAAAAGCATTTGGGGTGTCTGAGGTTTTGCGCATTTAACGTTACACGTTGTATACCTACTGTAAGTCGCAGGTTATCATCTCCATTAGTAATGAAGCCTACTAGGGCCAGGGTTAGGTGCGAAAGATAGCTCGAGCCCAGCTATGAAGGCTTGAAGGAACGGGGTGGGTTTCTAGTCAGTAAGATTCTGACACTATCTCCCGCTCCGCCCAAGAGCGTGCTGTCATTAGATAATTTTTCTACTATAAAAAAATCTCCATTAGTAATATCAAGTAACAGCCACAAGATCCCGCAATCCAGCCCCCCATTTTTTTTTTTTTTTGTTTTCGAGGGGAAACCTTCAAAAGGCGCCCGGACTTTGGGGATAAGTCCGGGGAGTGTGAGATTTTTACCTCACTAAAACCACCCCGGTGATCACCATCAGCACGTAGAAGGGGCCCCGTTACCTCTCAAAAGACCATTCCGGAACCCCCTCAGTGCAACGCCTGTTATGACACATCCCTGAAGAGACTAGTACGTCTTACTCCTCTGAGCGTCTTTGTGCACGGCAGCACGTGACCACTGTGCTACCGTCTTCCCTGGAATCCCTCGATGAGCGAGCAGAGAATCCAGCCCCCCTAGCCAAGTTACAACCGTTTCGCTTGCGTCGAACGCTTCGAGTTGACCTTGCCGCCAATTCTTTTGTTCTGACCACGTGACTGAGCGTTGAGACGACGTCGTTCCCGTACATTTGAAGCTCTACTAGCGTTAACTTTTGCAGCTTAGCAACTTGGCTAGGGGTACAGTTCTAATTAAGTCATGTTACCATGGAACCCTCACAATGGCCACATAAATGTTATTATCTTCAACAATGGGCTCAATATTTCAAAATCCAGTAAAGTTGTGTAGCTACAATATGGCTGGCTTTGTTTTAAGATTAATGGACGAACTGTGAGAGAGGGAAAAATTATAGAAGGGATCATACTAGGAGCGTGCGCTGGTTCTGTTTGGGAAATATATTGAGGGGAATAGGCCAGTTGCCGTAAAAAATGTAATTAGTCCGTCTTTTAGATTATTCAAAAATAAGGGAAACGTATTTTTTTATTTCTAAATTAAATAAAAAATAACAAAGATATAGCCCATTGAAGTTACGTGTAACGTCACGCCGCCGTGCTGCATTTTTTTCGCACGGGGTAACGTCACACGTAACTTTAATGGGCTATATTTTTGTTATTTTTTGTTTAATCGAAAAAAGGAAAAAAATTCGTGTCCAATATTTTTTTATAATCTTAATTACGGACTAAATAAAATGTAGTTATTTTGACCCTGGAAATTACCCTATTATTTAAATAGGCCATTCTCCTTTTTATTTTTATCTACCAATTTATTTTTAATATATGCGAAACCTGAAACACGTGTCTAGTATTTTTATGTAAAGAATCTATGTACAAAATTTCATAACTGTATCATGAAAAATCACAAAAATATAAGCTAGTTATGTCAGCAAAAATACATAGTCAGCGGGCCATCCAGGCGACTGAGGGGTTGTTTTGTACTCGTACCCAGCTGTGTGCTAGCATCTCATGCCCTCTATGATCTTCCGTGACTAACTTGTACCCCGTGTCCTTGAGCCCCGGTATGAAGGCTAGAAGTAACGGGGTGGGTTTTTGGTCAGTAAGAGTCTGACACTATGTCCCACTCCACTAAGAGCGGGGGTTGTCATTAAAAAAAAAGAGATTTGTTAACCCTTCAGATACCGTCAATTAGAGACACAATAGTAAGACAATAGATGCGCGGCCACCGGTGGTCGCTTGGGGATTCATGAATTAAACCTAAACCTATTGTAACAGACAGACAAAACATTTCCAACTGTTATACATTCCTATTTTACTAAAATAACATTGTAAGCGAATAGTTTGTTACAATTACACTGAGTAAGCCTGTATCGTTCGCATTGTTTGAACACAATGGTCCCTGGCTGATTATTATTTATTAGGAGCCAATAAAGGGAATATTTGTGACATTCGCTTTCATAATAATGGACTGAAATTAGAAATAGTTTGAATTACGTAACGCAGAACGGTTATTTATAACACTAGACTTTGCACGCGGCTTTACCTGTATGAAAATGTGTTTAGGGTTTTTTTTGGTGGTGGAAAAATCATCCAATGACAACCCCCTCTCTTGGGCGGAGCGGGACATAGTGTCAGACTCTTACTGACTAAAAACCCACCCCGTTCCTTCTAGCTTTCATACCGGGGCTTGAGTTCCTTTCGATAACCCTGGCCCCAGGAGGCTTCGACCCAGCTGGGCTGACAACTCCTAGAGACACGCGGGAACAGTGCGCGTCGTTGACGACTTGGGCTCGGTCCGGGCAGTTACCGGACGGCCAGAGAGCGAGCTACCCATAGCTCGCCGTTCGCAAGCCCGCGTCTACGGTGGCCGGAAATCGGCATCGGAATTCCGGCGGTGGCGAGATCGCCGTTGCATCAGGCAACGGCCGGCCTTCTCCTTTGCTAGCATATCTGCTTCGCAGAAAGAGGCGACCGCCTGCCACTCCTTCTCCCGCCCGGCTCCTCCGAGTTCCGAACCATGGCCTGAACCAAGGCCCGGTGCGAGAGGTCTCCGCCGCCGATCGCCCCCACGAGTGCACGGCGGTGCTGAGCCCAAATGTGTTTGGGGCTTATAATCCCTTGAACATCTGGTCGTCAAAGCCAGCCATATTGTAGCTACACAACTTTACTGGAGTTTGGAAATATTGAGCCCATTGTTGAAGATAATAACATTTACGTGGCCATTGTGAGGGGTCCATGACTCCATGGTAACATGACTTAATTAGAGCTGGATTGACGGGATCGTGTGGCTATAAGTTAGATGATGAATTGAATGGAGATGATACCTGTGACTTTACATTATATAGGGCGACTGGTAATTAGTGACCGATATCTATATATATAAAAATCAATGCCACTTTTCGTTGTTATTTTATAACTCAAGAACGGGCTCACCTATCCAAACCAAATTTTTAGGCTTTGTTCGGACTATTTAGTAGATGGTTTATGTGAAGTTTGGTAGGGTATAGTAGGGTATAGTAGGGTAGAGTAGGGTAGAGTAGGGTAGAGTAGGGTAGAGTAGGGTAGAGTAGGGTAGAGTAGGGTAGAGTAGGGTAGAGTAGGGTAGAGTAGGGTATAGTAGGGTACAGTAGGGTAGAGTAGGGTAGAGTAGGGTAGAGTAGGGTAGAGCGGGAGCGAAGCCGTGCGGGCAAAAGCTAGTATGTTATAATTATACGTGATTGTACTCAGAAAGTCACTGTTGTATAGCACTGCTCGGCCGCTTGAGCCTTAAAGGTAGAACTAGGCACACGTGTGCGGCGTACACCGATCTAGGCGCGTCGGTCTCCATATATTTTAGTTGGCAACTAGACTTGTAGAACCACATTAGATCCACGGCACGTGACGGGAGTCTATGAACAAATCAGACGTAGCTTACATGTGCGTCGGTCTAACGTAGGTCCCGCTTTAAACATAACAACAAACATCATTTTTTACGGTTGGAAATTATGTAATGACATCTCCGCTCTTGGGTGCAGCGACAGAGCGTGTCAAACTTTTATGGACTATAACCACCTGTGTTCCATGTCCAATGCATCGATCATGACTTGTACCAGTACGTCGATTCTGTAAAATTCAGACAACAACTCGCATTTCACTTCGATACTCACTCTCACTTCACATAAGGTTCAAAACGACCTTGATTTTGCATTCTGTAAGCATCACCTAGGCACTTGCGAAGTGAAGTGAGCTCCGAAGCGACCAATACTGTACTAGTGATTACCACACTCAACTAAATGTAAGTTGAGATTTATCGGTTTTTTATTTTACCAGTTTTTGACACAGAATTTTAGCTATTATGGATGTTTAAACTAAAATATCTTATTTAATTCATGAATCCCCAAGCGACCACCGGTGGCCGCGCATCTATTGTCTTACTATTGTGTCTCTAATTGACGGTATCTGAAGGGTTAAAGGAATTTGAGGCAGCTAATAAGTAAAAAAAAACAGAAAACTCTAAGTTCGTGCCGTGAATATAATCTATGCTTACCTTACTAAAAAAAATGACTGACAGATAATATCATTAGTAATCTGTGGACAATATTTATGCGTTGAAGTTGTATAATGCGTAGGTAGTGCGTTGTATTGTTTTGTTTAGTTTACGTTTTGTTTGTTTTTTGATCGTTCAGTGCCAAAAATAATTGTGAAATAATCATGAAGTAGTTTTATATTTCTGGTTGTAAAGTTCAAAAATAATATTAATAAAAGAAGTGTTTATTTTGTTTTCTAAAACAACAACAACGTTTCAGTCCAAATGAAACACGTTCCTCTCACCGATCGTCGGCTCAGGTTGAAACTCTGGTAGAGTTTATGCCTAAACAGTATAGGTGGCACTATCAAAACATACAAACAGTGGACTAAGGTTAGCAGTGCTTTTTTATATGTTAGAACCACTTATCATTCCTTAAAGCAAACCACTTAAAATGTGCGACGAATCTTGGTTTAAAGTGTGTTTAAAAACTTTATTTAAACACTATTTAACTATGATTTCTTCTATTTTCACTCGTAAAATAGATGCTTTTAATTTGACACTTTGAATCGGGTTCGAGTACGAAGTGAGCGTCGAAGTGACGGCGGAATTACCTTATAGAATGCCACTTCTTACGTCATCTCATACTTTATCTGTCAAAATTCCGCGGTCAATTTAGTTCAACTCGCAAACACGCTCGCAAGAGCAGCGCTAGTGTAGATTCGAATTATCAACCGAGTTTCAGAATGCCAATCAAGAAACTCACGGCGGATTCAGATGCGAAGTTTAGAATGAAATCTTACAGAATCGCACTGCAGGGCCCGGCGCGAGAGGTCGTTGCCACCGATCGCCCCCACGAGGGCACGGCTGGGCTCCACCCCAGCAGGGCACACCTCCACCAAATACTCCATGGTGTCCTCCAGACGGTCCACGTAATGGTTACACCCGAGCGTTTCTTCCAGACGTTTCCGGTGCAGGAACCTCCCAAACTTAAAATGTCTTGTGAAGACCTGCGTTATGCGGAAGGTGAGGACGCCTTGACGTCTTTCCAGCCACTCTTCAAAGTAACTTGACTTACTGCCATAGTTATGGTTCGCCCAGCTCTGAGTGGTGACAGTCGCTATCACCGTTGCACCAGAAGAGATCCCGCCAGAACTTTGTCAGCCATGCCGCGACATGTCGCAGCAGCGGAACCTCGCCTGGCGTTCTATCTGCATGCGCAAATCGTGCATGAGTGCAAGGAGTGGTCTTCTTTTGCCATGATGGCAGGCCAGCAAGGAGGCTCGCTGCTTCACGGGAGACCCTTCGGTATCCCCGCATCATCCAGATGGCCATGATAACACACAATCTTTTTCAACTTTAAGTGTGACACGTTTCTGCATTGTGTGTATCTATGTGTGCTGAATAAAATACATTTCTTTCTTTCCATGACCCTCTCTCTGATCGTACTAAAATAGCTGTTTATAGGTAGCCATAAACACAAGGGTATACCCGACAGGTTTGTTCATACAGTTGAGGTGTACAGATAAACCGGAGCGGGTGAGTTGCATAACTGTGCAGTTTTCCACACAAGCTTACCTGACAGATAGAACTGTGCAGGCAAACCTGTCAAGTATAACCTAGCGTGTGTGGCTACCTTTTCGTTTTGAACACACTTTTCTATCTAGCTTTTATCCTGAAGAATCCTTACTATATAAAAGCGAAAGTGAGTTTGTTTGTTTGTTACGTCTTAACGCCTAAATGGCAAAACCGATTTTGATGAAACTTGGTACACGGATAGACCATGTCCTGGAATAGGACATAGGATACTTTTTATCTCGGAAGTATGTTCCTCCTGGGGATAATTTTCTGCTATCACGCGGGCGAAGCCGCTTGGAGCAGCTAGTAACAATATATTTCTTCTGATTCTGTTCACTGCAGTGGATCAAAAACTTTTGCGAATCATAAAACTCGCGATTAGCTCCCTCAGCCCCCATAACTAAAGCCCTCACCCTCCAGCGTCAGTTGGCAAAACATTTTAATTATAATTCAGTATATTTCATAATTTTTAGCAAGTTGACGCGAGCGTTCAAAGGGAATTAGGATGCGATTATAATGAGGAGCGGAGCGGACAGGGGGTGGGAAGCCATCACACTAATATTTTATATAGCATAGAATAGAATAGAAATACTTTTATTCGATACAGACACAGCACAACGGTTATATACACAAAGTAAACAAAAATAAAAGTACAAAGTGCGCCTCGCGTGCCCGCACCGAAAGGGTGACCAGTTGACCACCTCAGCATTTGCTGGGCGTTAGACACCCAGCGCTGCTTTTCAGTTGGCACCCCGCAGTGACGCACTGACTAGGGTAAAGCATATATGTAATTACTACATAGCATAGTTGGCCTTATAATGTTCCCACTGCTGGGACTCAGGCCTCCTCTCTAGGAGAGGGAATGGGCCGTATTCCACCACGCGGGCCCGTTGCGTGTTGGTGGATGTTACATATGTCTTCGAAGTTTTGGTTCTAGGACATGCCGGTTTCCTCACGATGTTTTCCTTCACCGTTTTGAGAGCAGTGGTCATGAAATAAATTACACAAAGTAATGCGCCTGGCTGGGTTTGAACCTGCGACCTACAAACGCTTATCAATAAAAACAAGTTTTTAATCATAATATTTTTTCATGGCAAGCTTTTATAGCTCGGAATACCTATATAATTAACACTAGCTTCTGCCAGCGACTTCGTACGCGGATCCTGTTGCTTATGCCAGCGACATTCAGTGTTATAAACGTAAGAGTAGACAAAAATAAACAGAAAGCTCAGAACTGCTAAGCTATCGGGAGTTACACGTGTTATTGTGAGTTAACCATAAAAGATAGACGTATGCTGTCGTGGGATATTTTTTATATAATTTTAAGGAGAACATTTCCGTTATACTTGTTTTCTGTGTAGCTTTAACCATTAAGGCTGCAAACGCGCCGGAAGCTTAAAAAATGGAGTAATTTCTCCCGTTTCCCCAACATTTCCCTTCACTGCTCTGCTCCTATTCATCGTAGCGTGATGAAAAGTATACTATAACCTGCCCAGGAGTATGAAGAATGATTGTACCAAGTTTCGTTAAAATCCATCGAGTAGTTTTTGTTTCTATAAAGAACATACAGACAGACAGACAGACAGACAGACAGACAGACAGACAAAAATTTTACTGTTTGCATTTTTAGCATCAGTATCGATCACTAATCACCCCCTGATAGTTATTTTAGAAATATATTTCATGTACAGAATTGACCTCTCTACAGATTTATTATAAGTATAGATACCCCAAGACGAATCATACGAGCCCAAACTCGATGGGGTTGAGTCGTTTAACTACCAAGCCCCTATAGCCACCTTCTGGTTCCATCATCAGATCAGCTCCATGTCATACTAATTTTGCATTGTCATTTGATTTTCACATGCATGGAAAATTTCAGCTCAATCGGTAACCGGGAAGTGGGTCAAATTTAATTTACAAGATTTGATGACAGACAAACATCGGGACAGGTGAAACTGAATAAAAGCTTGTAACACTGCCGACCTAGAAAAGAAGATTATCCTTTTCTTTTTTTTTACACATAACGCCGTCTAGTCCCAAGCTAAGCAGAGCTTGTGTTATGGGTACTAGACAACTGATAAACATACTTATATATTTCTAAATACATACATAATATAGATAAATTACACCCAGACACAGAACAAATGATCATGCTCATCACATAAACATTTGTCCTGGGTGGGAATCGAACATACGACCTCCGGCATAGCAGTCAGGGCCACTAACCACTAGGTCAAACTAGCTCATACATAATGCTAATGCATAATTCCCATAAACGTTCAGAAAAGAAAGAAACCAAGCTTTCCTATTTCTAAAGAACTGCAGCTAAAACGCAGTAATTACACGACGCAAAGAGAAAGCTCGAGTGTTTTAAAACAGTTTTGTAAAACTGTTTTCAATTGCAACAAGTTTCTGTGAAAAACGTTTTTTCATAACCAGCTTTTATCGCGGCGTATAATAATACTACCTTTTGCTCACGGCTTCACCCGAGAGACAATAGAAAATATAGTTCTATGTTATTCATTGAGAAAGTAGCTTTCAACTGGTGAAAGAATTTTTTAAATCGGTTCAGTGGTTTTTGAGTTTCAATAATAATAATATTCCAAAACTATCACACAACGCTGTCTTGTCCCAAGCTAAGCAGAGCTTGTGTTATGGGTACTAGACAACTGATAAACATACTTATATAATCCCTACTAATATTATAAATGCGAAAGTAACTCTGTCTGTCTGTCTGTCTGTCTGTTACGCTTTCACGCAAAAACTACTGAACGGATTTAGATCGAATTTGGTAGGTAGGTAGAAGAGACACTGAAATAACACATAGGTATATAATTCCACTGCTGAGCACTATAAACTGTAGTCCACGCGGGCGAAGCCGCTGGCGGCAAGCTAGTTGTAAATAAATACATATCTCTATTCTAGTTTACTTTGTCTATAATCCGTTGTGCTGTGCTGTGTCTGTTCTGTACCGAATAAAAGTATTTCTATTCTCTTCTTTCTATTCTATTCTATTCTATTCTATTCTTTCTCCAACAATACAATAAAGAGGTAAAGTTTTATTTTTTAAGTCTTTTTGTTTATAGGAAGTGATCTCTTCAAGTACTGGTCCGATTGCACACATTTTTGCACTGATAGAAAGCTGCTTTATTCCTGAGTGACACAAATTTTATATTTTACGTACGCGGGCGAAGTCGCGAAAAAAAAACTAGTTATAGATAAATTACACCCAGATACAGCACGAATTATCGAAGACATCACACAAACATTTGTCCTGGGTGGGAATCGAACCCACAACCTCCGGCATAGCAGTCAGGGTCACTAACCACTAGACTAACAGGTCCGTCGAAGTCAAATCATAACACACAAACAAACAAAAAATCAATTTTTTCCTCATTATCTATATATATAAAAATCAATGCCACTTTTCGTTGTTATTTTATAACTCAAGAACGGGCTCACCTATCCAAACCAAATTTTTAGGCTTTGTTCGGACTATTTAGTAGATGGTTTATGTGAAGTTTGGTAGGGTAGAGTAGGGTATAGTAGGGTAGAGTAGGGTAGAGTAGTGTAGAGTAGAGTAGAGTAGTGTAGAGTAGGGTAGAGTAGGGTAGAGTAGGGTAGAGTAGGGTAGAGTAGGGTAGAGTAGGGTAGAGTAGAGTAGTAAAGAGTAGTGTAGGGTAGAGTAGGGTAGAGTAGTGTAGAGAAGAGTACTGTAGAGTAGTGTAGTGTAGTGTAGTGTAGTGTAGTGTAGAGTAGGGTACAGTAGAGTAGAGTAGGGTAGAGTAGTGTAGAGTAGAGTAGTATAGAGTAGTAAAGAGTAGTGTAGGGTAGAGTAGCGTATAGTAGGGTAGAGTAGGGAAGAGCGGGAGCGAAGCCGTGCGGGCAAAAGCTAGTAATATTAGTATAGATGTACACATTAAGATCAGACTAGCTGGTGCTATAGGAGACCCTTTGGGCACTTGGGCACCAGGAGACGGCAAGTGATAGGTTGATAGGTTAATTACCCAAGTCGTTTAAATTTTTAGACAGACTATAACTCCTCCGCTATTCTTCCCTAGTTGTCGAGCGGTGTTGCAACGCTTAATCTTTACCCGAGGCAAACATCAGCCCTTAGGTTAACAGAATTTATTAAACCTCCAACATTTCTCTCCTCTACATATTTTTTCAGTAGCAAATCAAATTACGGAGCTATGCACCTTAGCATTTTAAATACGGGCAAAGAATAAATACTTGCAGAAGTATTACTTCATAAATATCTATACAGTTGGGTTACTTGTAAAACACCGGCAACCTCTCAGGACTATGTTACTAACATCATAAACGACAACTTTTGTTCTATGCCTATATGACTATTATTATATATTTTTTTATTAGTCAATTAGGCTATCTATTCATTTAATTCCAGATAAAATTGACTATTTAAAAAAAAAACCTAACTAAATACATAACGTACATAAATAAAATACAAAAACACAGGCGTCGAAGTACTCCTCCACATCGCTGTCATCTGGAAATGTGCCCAGAAGACTGGGCTTATTCACTCTTTTTTTTTAATTCTTTTTTTCTTGGAATTATGTATTCATTAATTGACAAATGAATAACTAACAATAATGGATTTTATTATCTGAAAAATAAATAAATTATTATAATTACTAGCTTTGACCCGCGGCTTCGCCCGCGTTTATTAATATACTTTAATTCCTCTCCCCTTTTCTTCCCTCTTTCTCCCACTTTTCTCACTTAAAAAAAAATAGCCTATGTCCGTCTCCAGGGTCCCAACTATCTCTGTACAAAAATTCATCAAAATCGGTATTGCCATTTAGGTGTGAAGACGTAACAAACAAACTCACTTTCGCTTTTATAATATTCCATCATCATCATCATCATTTCAGCCGACAGACGCCCACTGTTGGACATAGGCCTCCCCTAAGTGTCGCCACAATGATCGATCCTGTGCTTCTCGCATCCATCGGTTTCCCGCAACCTTCACCAGGTCATCGGGCCACCTTGTAGTAGGCCTTCCGACGCTGCGTCTTCCAGTACGAGGTCGCCACTCCAGAACCTTTCGGCCATCTGTTCTACGAGCAATGTGCCCTGCCCATTGCCACTTAAGTTTGGCGATTCTTCGGGCTATGTCGGCAACCTTGGTTCTCCTGCGGATATCTTCATTTCTGATTCGATCCCGCAAGGAAACTCCGAGCATAGCCCTTTCCATTGCCCTCTGGGTGACTTTGAGCCTTCTGATGAGGCCCATTGTGAGCGACCACGTTTCGGCATCATATGTCATCACTGGCAATACGCACTGGTCATAGACTTTCATCTTGAGACACTGTGGTATATTGGACGAGAATATATCGCCTCTTTCGTTGACCTCTTTCTCGAAATTAGCTCTACCCAACTGGATTGTCTGTCCGAGGTAGACGTAATCGTCCACAACTTCGAGTATAGAGTCTCCGATCTTGATAGGAGTGGGCGCTACATGGTTGTTTATCATGACTTTACTTTTGTCCATGTTCATTTTAAGACCCACTCTTTCGGAAGCTCTACTAAGGTCATTGAGCATTTTGCTGAGCTCCTCCGTAGTCTCAGCCATGACTACTATGTCGTCGGCGAACCGAAGGTGAGTAATGTACTCGCCATTGATATTGATGCCTAGTCCACATCCTCCATTGCGGCCGTGAACAGTTTCGGAGTTATAATATTAGTAAGGATTATTATGAGTTTTGTTTGTTTGTAGAAGGTTGTTTCTGAAAGCACTGATCCGATTACTATCATTTTTTCACCGATAGAAAGCTGCTTTATTTCTGAGTGGTAAAGGCTATACTTTTTAACAACTTCTAAAAAAGGAGGTTTTCAATTCTCAATGTTTGTATTTTTTTTGTTGTTTGTTCGTGTATAAAACTTCGTCGCTTGCCAACCGATTTGACATGTATGTTGGGCTTTACAAGTATGGTTATGTTAAAAGTCACCGCGTATAACTAGGTTTTCTGAATTTTCCTACCTAGTGCAGCAAAGTATTCCCAGCTAACGAGGTATCGAGCCAGTTCCCCTCTACGATCGCCGAGTGAAAGCGAAATACTTCGGCTTTCATTTAAACGACTTCTTTGCCATTCCGACTTAATTTGTACGCTGTGAATTCCGTGTGAATTGAACAGCAATACTCCATGTTTATTTATGTCGGATTTTTAACCGACTTCTAAAAAAGGAGGAGGTTCAAAATTCGGATGTTTGTGTTTTTATTTTTATGATTGTTCGCGCATAACTTTGTCGCTTGCCAACCGATTTGAAAAATTCTTGTTTTGTTGGAAAGGATTTATTTCCCAAATGGTCCCATAGTCACCATATTTGGATCTGACGATGGTATCTTGGCGAAATCGAGGGAACTCCTCAAATTAATTTTTTAAGTGAATTTTTTTTTTTTGTAAAAATTTTTTTTTAGGGACCCGTCCCTCAAAAGAAAAGAAGGGAACCCCTATAGGATACGGGCTTGCGGACGGCGAGCATTGGGTAGCTCGCTGTCCGACCGTCCGGTAACTGTCAGGACCGAGCCCAAGTCGTCGATGTCGCGAATTTTTCCACGCGCGCCCAAGGCCAGGGAATGTCATTTGGATGATTTTTACCCACCAAATAAAATTCCCCAATAGGATAGGGTCTATCCTGCGCCTTGCGTCGTCGCGTCCATAGACTATAAATGATTAACACACATTTTCCTCTGTGATGGGCACCACCGCATGGACACCAAAGCGGTGAGTAACGCTCAGGCGTTCGGCCGTTTTGCTCGGGAGTGGCGCATGCTTTACATTCAATGCACTTAAAAATTTGTAAATACTTTTTGGCCATTCCAGCAAATAAAATGTTTTTCTTTCTTTCTTTCTTTTGTTATTTCTGAAAAAGAGACTCGGTCCCAGTATAAAAGGCAACGTTTCTGGTACACGCAGGCAAAGCTGCTAGTAAAACCTATAGTATAAAACAAACATCAAGCCTAAATGAACGAACCATTAAAATTAAATTATTTATTGATATTTCAAACTTGAGAAAAGCTTTGCCAGATGGTGAAAAGTAATTAAAACCACTCTCGATATAATTAAGTTTCTTTAATAATGAATGTTTTTAAATGGCCTAAACGCTTTAACCCATTGCATCGTCCCAAATCAAATCGGCGGCGGAGTCCTCCGCCATGATCCGGAGGCCATGGTCCGGAGCGAGAAGGAGTGGCAGGCGGTCGCCTCTTTCTGCGAAGCAGTAATACTAGCAAAGGAGGAGGCCGACCGCATCAGGCAACGGCGCCCTCGCACCCGCCGCCGGGATTCCGATCCCGATTTCCGGCCACCGTAGACGCGGGCTCGCGGACGGCGAGCCATAGGTAGCTCGCTGTCCGATCGTCCGGTAATGGACCGAGCCCAAGACGTCGACGGCGCGCACTGTTCCCGCGCGTCTCAAGGAGTTGTCAGCAGCAAGAGAGGCCCAGCTGGGTCGAAGCCTACTGGGGCCAGGGTTATCCGAAAGGAAGCTCGTGCCCCGGTATGAAGGTTAGAGAAGTAAGAGTCTGACACTATTTACCGATCCACCCAAGAGCGAGGGATGTCATTTGGATGATTTTTACCCACCGAAAAAAAACCCCTATAGGACAGGGTATATTTCTGATAGGGACGCTCGGCCCCAGTATGAAAGGCAAGAAGGAACGGGGTGGGTTTTTAGTCAGTAAGAGTCTAACACTATCTCCCGCTCCACCCAAGGGCGGGGGATGTCATTTGGATGGTTTTTACACATCAAAAAAACCATGGCCTGATCGAAACAGATCGCTACCATCGACCTCCTCCATGAGGTCGCGCCGGCACTATCTTCAATTTCAAATTGCAGTCATTCCTCGCGTCTCTCTCTCGACTATGTGAATGTGGCCACATAAAACAGTACATAGGGTATGTACTGTGACGTCACTGCACAGATAATATTGGAATAGTTTGACAGCTGGAATTACTAGCGATGGCGGTTTGTGGGGCTAGGGAACAGGCGGTGAAGTTGGCAGAGAACTAAAATTAGAAAAATTAATTGGTAGACATACAGACGAAACTAATAAGAATAATAATAATATTTCACAACTATCACACAACGCTACCGTTCTCGGCTCTCCCATGACCCTCGCCGCGGCTCGGGTCTTAATACCGCCTCGACTGTAATCACTAACATTACACATTTATATCATAGTGCACTATTCATTTTGACTTTTGACTGGCCTGTTGGTCTAGTGGTTAGTGGCTCTGACTGCTATGCCGAAGGTCGTGGATTTGATTTCCACCCAGGACAAATATTTGTGTGATGAGCATAATCATTTGTTCTGTGTCTGGATGTAATTTATCTTTTGTATTTAGAAATATATAAGTATGTTTATCAGTTGTCTAGTACTCATAGCACGCTCTGCTTAGCTTGGGACTAGACGGCGTTGTGTAATAATTTTCTAGTCGCGTTTTTCGTGGCTCCACCGGCATCTAGAGCTCCATCGATCACATAATCCATGAAAGCCGCAGTTCAAGTCTTTGAGTCGGACCTTCTCATTTGAATGTTACGCGACTTTGGAAGCCGCGACTTTCGAAGTCGTTGGTCTCTTTGATGTTGTAGTTTCTTGTAAGGGTTTAAGATTAAGACAAGATTTGAAATACTTGGTTTTGTTGTGACTATTAGTGTGTTTGTGGTCTCAAGTTCAATTTCCGGGACAGGCTAAGTTATTGTGGATAGTAGAGCCACAATCACAGGCCTTACTACAAGCTCTTCTCCACTCGCCTATCGTCAACACAGAGTACGGTTTAAAAGCTTGTTGCTTCATCAAACGCAATCCAACGCGTTTGATGTAGAGGCAATGCAAAAAAAAAAGAGATAAAGCCTGAAAACTGCTTCGAACGCCATATTTACTTCACAATTATATATATGCAACAATGGCCATTTCTTAACGTTTCCGCATACGGAACACCGGCCACGACCACAAAACGCCGCCACCGGCGGCGATATTTTCTGTAAGTTTCAAACATTTTATATGAATTTGCCACACACGGTTAACTACAGTGGCAGCCACACGCTGCAAAGTGCCGCTGCTCGCTTCTTGTGGCCCGCACTGGCCATTAAACTGAAAGAAATAGAGCCTATCTATCACAAAGAGCTAATAGCTAGTCCGGAGGGCTTTCGAAGACTGAGCTCATTTACTTACAAATGGCACAGCAAGAGAAAGGCATTAGAACTGCAGTAGAAGTACTGTTAGGAAGCGAATAGGACAGTTTGGAACAGCAGTTTTATTAAAGTATAGGAACAGCAGGAACAGCTTTTCAGCTTTTAGTTGATGGCAAGCCTAGCTCGTGCGCTCAGTCACGTAATGTGGTGTAGCATGCTCCGGAATGGGGAGAAGTGAAAGAAGTAGAGAGGGACAGGAAAAAAGAAAGTATGGAGTTTACAAAGCACGTTCCGGTAGAGCAAGCTGTAAAGTCATACGCAATCACGCAATAGGCTAGTTGCCGTAAAAAAAGGAATTAGTCTGTCTTTTCGATTATTAAAGAATAAGGGACACGTATTTTTTTCATTGTAAATTAAACCAAAAATGACAAGATATAACCAAAGTCAAAGTCAAAGTCAAAATATTTTATTTCACATAGGCCTACAAGGGCACTTATAAAACGTCAGAAGCTAGTGCTCGGTTCCAAATTGATCGTTTCCTATGGAGAAGAACCGGCAAGAAAATCCATGGTTACTCTTATAAAAAATGTGTTTATTACAATATTGATTGATTTATGTAAGAACAGTGTAGACCAGTCAACACTGTACACAAAAGCACAAAATTAATCATAATAATAAAATATAAAAAAAGTAAGTTGTAATAGAAAGTTATCTAAGTGTTTGTGGATTATACAGTGTTCTCACATTCACATTCCAAAAAGAGACTTTATAAAAAAGCAAGAAAAATTTAAATAATTACAACTGTTAACAAAATAAATTACTAACAAATTGAATGCAGTTGAAGTCTAAATAATAAAAATAAAAAAATATTGCAAAAGCAATTCGTTAAAGGAAAAATAAATATATGTATATTAAAACAAAGGTGGAGCAGTTAATAGACATAATATTAATGATTTACCAGGGGGCCACATGTGCAGAGGTAGTCATTGCCAAACAAGCGTATCTTCGACATAGTCTTTAACCTTGTAAAATGCTTTTTTGGTTAGGACACGCTTAATATGAGTTTTGAATTTTCCCTCACTAAGTTCAGTTACCGCCTTTGGCAGCTTGTTGTAAAAGCGTATGCTGTTTACTAGGAATGACTTGCTGGTCTTGGCTAATCTCCATTTGGGTAATACAATTTCGTGTTTACTACGCGTATTTTTGTTGTGAAAATCGCTTCTAATTTTAAAGAGTCCTAAGTTTTTACGAACATACAAAATGCATTCTAAGACATAAAGAGAAGGCAGAGTGAGAATGTCGATTTCTTTGAATTTATTTCTGAGTGACTCGCGAGGACCCATCCTATAAATAGCCCGGATAGCTCTCTTTTGCAATATGAAAATTTAATCTATATCACACCCATTAAAGTGTATGTTTGACGTCACACCGTGCTGCATTTTTTCGCACGAGGTGACGTCAAACATAACTTTAATGGGCAATATCTTTGTTATTTTTTGTTTAATCGAAAAAAGAAAAAATACGTGTCCAATATTTTTTTATAATCTGAAATACGGACTAAATAAAATAGTAGTAGTAGTTATTTTGACCCTGGAAACTACCCTATTGCCGGATCGTGTCTCTAATGAGTTTGTATGCCGCAAGGCGGGTAGGACCAACAGTGGTGGGAGGTGGGATTTTCGCCACTAAACGTCGAAATAAAACGCCATCACACGCCGGTCAGAGTCCATTACGATACTGCGTGTATGGGTTACAAGTTGTAAGTCGGGGCCGTACTTTTATACATTACTTCGCACAAAAAAAAGCAAAAAAAAACCTCTTTATTATATTTATTTATTTATTTAAATCTTTATGCACAAAGTTGTACAAAGGCGGACTTAATGCCTTAGGCATTATCTGCCAGTCGACCTTAGGGTGGTGCAGAAACATAACATGGCAGGTGCAACTTAATAAATGAGAAAACAAATGCAATAGTAAATACATACTTAGATACATACATATAAATAAACAGAGCTATAGTGAAAAAAAGAAATCAGTGCGATGATGATTCTGCCAACATCCTGCGAATATGCTCTCGTGCCTTCACTTTAAAAGAATATCGACTAGTCGCCATCCTGATATTCGGAGGCAGCGCATTCCAAAGGGATATCGCTTGAACGAAAAAGGAGGAGTGGATAAGCCCGGAACGGTGTGAGGGACATCGTAGAAGTCGATTATTGGTAGACCGAAGATTTTTATTGTGCCCAGAGCAAAGAAATTGAAGTTCTGAAATCAGATAAGAAGGGGAAGAAGGATTATCTAAAAAAGAGAACAGGGTAGTTAAGGCCCTTAGCGCTCTGCGCTGACGAATGGGTAACCATTTTAAAAACGAACGATGCTCAGATACATGATCGTACTTACGTAAGTTGAAAACGAATCGAATGCAGTTATTCAGAAGACGGTCAAGTTTATTGAGGAGATCTGCATTCAGGTCGTAGTAGCACACATCAGCATAGTCGATAATGGGAAAGATTAGGGACTGTACAAGCATTGCCTTAATGTGAGCTGGGAGAATATTCTTCAAACGATAGAGAGACCGCAACGTTCCAGTGACATATTAAGTGTAGATAGTGCAGACTATAGTATTTAAATAAATAAAATAATTTCAAGCATTATCTTCGGCGTTAACCCTACACTACCCGCGGCTCGCGGTCGTCGACGCGTCCAATTTCCGTTAACGTTTTAATAATTCCTTAACTTGTACCGCACCGGCCCGGACCGGATATTACGCGGCTAATGATAACCGGACCGGTTCACTCATTACCTAAATTGTTTAAGCGCTAAAATTAATTAGATGAGTTTAATGTCTAAATGCTGGGTTGAGTGTTGGGAATTTGGTTTTGAAACACGTATTTTCAGCGGGTGTTTACTGAAAAAACAGGGATACTGTAGAGATTACTTTGTGTGATAAGGTCTCCGTTGTACACTTTTAAGGGTTTCGCAGGCATGCGGACGGCGAGCAATGGGTAGCTCGACGTCCGACCGTCCGGTAACCGTACGGACCGAGCTCAAGAAGAGTCGAGTAGTGATCTACGCGCGTCTTAAGGAGATGTCAGCAAAATGTAAGGCCCAGCAGGGTCGAAGCCTAACTACAAGGGTTTGTCTCTGAAAGGAAAATTGTCTCGGAAAGGCGAAAAACATTGGGAAGACTTTTTTTTTGGTGGGCTAAAATCATCCAATTACAACCCCTCTCTTGGGTGTAGCGAGAGATGGTGTCAGACTCTTACTGGCTAAAAACCTACCCCGTTTCTTCTAGCCTCTTCATACCGGGGCTCGAGCTTCTTTTCAGATAACCCTGGCCCCAGTAGGCTTCGACCCAGCTGGACCCCTGCTGTTGCTGACTACTCCTTGAGCCGCGCAGCAACAGTGCGCGCCGTCGACAAGTTGGGTTTGGGAAGACCTGGAGCGAAATTAAACGTGAAGACCGAACGTGATGGCGGGGCACTGTGGACGTCCTCTGCCCTATCTAGGGGATACAGGAACTTAAGTCAAGTCTGGACCAGTCACACATAGAGATGGGTTTCTACCCGGTAAATACCGGGTAAATACCCAAATGCAGGGTTTTTACCCGGGTAAATACCCAAATTTTACATTTATGCAAAAGTTACAGTTAAACTTTATTTAACAAAAACAATAATCAGGCGTTAATTCATGAATCCCCAAGCGACCACCGGTGGCCGCGCATCTATTGTCTTACTATTGTGTCTCTAATTGACGGTATCTGAAGGGTTAAAACGTAAAAATATATGAAAATAGCCGAACTTATAACATGGATGTATTAAAGACATGTAAACTATCTAAAATTCAACTAAACTTTATTCAATAAATCAACCCAAAAAGTGTAAAAGGTTTATACCCATGCTTTTGGGTATTTACCGGGTAAAAACCCTGTTTATACACAAATTGGGTATTTACCCGGTAAATACCCGATGGGTTTTTACCCACCGCCCATCTCTAGTCACAACACGTACTCATCTAGTCGAAAGATTCTCCCTTTTCAACGGAGGTTTGCGAAAGTTATTTTGCAAACGTCGAAATAATTTTTTGTTGTCGTTTGCCAACCCTGGCCAGAAGTGACTTACAAACGACGCGCCGTCTCATCTCACGAGGGTCACACATAAAAATAATCTGTAGGTTTTATTTTTATAGCTCTTCTAGAACAGTTCGCACGAGTACTCTCTGGAGGAGTATATATACTTCTATGAAAAAAAAAAAAACAGGTTGAGTGCGAGTCGGACGAGCACAAAAAGGCGAAAAAAAAAATGAGTAGCATGTAGCGACATCTATGACGCCACATAAGAACTACGAAGAAAATACGAAATCCTGCATCGCGCAATCAATGTTCTCCGCGCGATTTGAACATATAGGTACGACAGCCCGACATCAACTATCGGGCAGTCGCCCACCAGACTATAACACCTGTCTGGTCGGAGGATCCTCCCTTTTCAATGGAGGTTTGCGGGACTTTACTCACCGACTAAAAAAGACCTATGTAAAGTTACCTATGTAAGTAATTCGAGTTTAAAAGATTTTTCCGAAGCTCCATCGTCGACCATATCATCGATTATCATGAACTGAGATAGAGTTAAGTGCGAGCGTGACAATTAAAAAAAAACTTAATTGTAAAATCACTTAACGATTTAGCAAGCATCCAAGAAAGACAAGCTTTTAATGAAAATATTTTTTCGTATCAAGCTTTTATAGCTCGGGATACCTATATAATTAATACTCGTCAAGACGAATCATACGAGCCCAAACTCGAGGGGGGTGTGTCGTTTAACTACCAAGTTCCTATAGCCACCTTCCAGTTCCATCATCAGTTCACCTCCTTGTCATAATAATTTTGCATTGTCATCTGATTTGACACGTGCATGCAAAATTTCAGCTCAATCGGTAACCGGGAACTGGGTCGAATTTACAGGCAAACATCGGGACAGGTGAAACTGAATAAAAACTTCTAAACAACATTTTATTTGGCGGAAAAAACGTAATCTTAGAACTAGGATTAATATTTACAGTCTAAAAATATCAGAAAGCATATAGTAACCTACGCAAAAAATTCTCAGCCTTCGAAAATAATTGGACCCTCCATCAATACATATACATATAATACGCATATACGCTGTCTGTCTGTAGTCGAGTACATTATGTATTGAGTAGCGAGGCGGCAGAAGTACAGGTTGTCAAAAGACGAGAGAAGACATTCTTTTTAAGTACAGCTAAGTAGTGTAATTCCTTGCCGAAGTCTGTGTTTCCTGATAGCTACAACCCTTCAAGAAGAATCTTTCAAGTCGAGAGTGAATAGATTTCTTCTAGGCAAGCGCTTTCCATCGTTGACCGCATCGTCGCTTTCCATCAGGTGAGATAGCGGTCAAGCGCAAACATATAAACAATAAAAAAAACGCTAAGGAGTGGAATTCCCTGTCAGAGTCTGTTTTTCCTGATGGCTTAGTAGTTAAACAACACAACCCCATCGAGTTTGGGCTCGTATGATTCGTCTTGACGAGTATTAATTATATAGGTATACCGAGCTATAAAAGCTTGCTATGAAAAAAATATTTTCATTGAAAGCTTGTTTCATTGTCTATTTTTAACCAACTTCTAAAACAGGAGGAGATTTCTTTTATATTTGTTCGCACATAACAAGGACCCTTACTTACCGAATTGAAAAAATCTTTTTTTGTTGGAAAGGGTATACTTCCCAAATAGTCGCATAGTCACCAAGTTAGGATCTGAAGATGGAATCTTGGCGAAATTGATGGAAATCCTCAAATTCTCGACTCCTCGACCAATTTGGAACAGTGCACTAGCTTCTGACTTCGACGTTTTATAAGTGCCCATTTAGACCTATGTGAAATAAAATACTTTGACTTTGAATTCAATTAAAATTTTTATTGAAGTCGGATTTTTTTTATAAAAAGGTTTTTAAGATAAACGATTGTGTGAAGCATAAATAAACGTTATTTCTTTCTTTCTTTAAAAAGATGACAGATACACATTCCATGTTTGGTCGTTAAATTTGGTTGATTTACTATAAACTTGTCTGTTGAATGAACACATTATCCTCCCATTACTCAGTTTATTTTGAAAACATGGAGTTAGGAAAATATACAACAGATTTTACATCAGATAAAAATTTACATATGTACATAAAAAAACTTAAACTATTTATACTAAAACCTAAATAAATACATAACGTACATAAATAAAATACAAAAACACAAAGTACACTCAGGCGTCGAAGTACTCCTCCACATCGCTGTCATCCGGGAATGTGCCCAGAAGACTGGCAGCATTACCACGTTGGATGGCAATGCTAATTCTTTGAACGAAGAACGAGCCAGCTCTCTGGTCACGCAAGGTAAATAATATTCCACAACTATCACACAACGCCGTTTAGTCCAGTCCAAGCTAAGCAGAGCTTGTGTTATGGGTACTAGACAACTGATAAACATACTTATATATTTCTAAATATATCAGACACAGAACAAATGATTATGCTCATCACCTAAACATTTGTCCTGGGTGGGAATCGAACTCACGACCTCCGGCATAGCAGTCAGGGCCAATAACCGCTAGGCCAACAGGCCAGTCTCGACAGGTATCGATCTGTCGGCCGAGAAACTTCCTTAAGGTGGTGCATCACGACTCACATTTTCACTGTTTTTCATACAACCGCTCATAACTGATTATGACGTTATTACACACTTTTCATTAGATATTTTGGAAACACATTATCTTCTGGACATTATCTAGGTTTCTAAAGAAACCAATTTCTAAATTTGTATAAAACTAATCCAGTAAAAACCTCTGAAAATCTCCTATTTTGTATGAACTTTGACACTTCATAATTTGCCTAAAAATTAAAAAAGTCAAAAAAGTAAAACTATAGAAGCCTTGCAAATTTTATTAAGATTCTAAATGATGTCAATTTTTTTCAAAAACTTTTAAGGGTTAAAAAAAAACAGCAATGAGCAAGTTTTGTGAAATATTCGAGTAAATCTCGGAATTACCGAATACTAACAAAGTTTTCAGGCGTTATCTCTCTTTTTTTGCGTTGCCTTTTCGTCAAAAATCGCGTTGGATTGCGTTAGATGAAGCTTTTATATATTCTCGATGTTGACGATAGGCGAAAATAACCCTCTTAAAAAGAAGACGCGCATTCAGACCACATGATTACAATATACAACATGATTCTCTGTTTATGCGAAACCTGAATAATTCTCGTAGTTTGTTCAGAATCAGTAACTGAATCGATTCCAATAGTTTTTACACCATGTTATATATTTCTTCAAATATATTTAAAAAAGGCTACAAGTAGGACACCACCGACACTAAGTACAACACAGGTCATGGCAGGTCATAGCGGGCATTAGAACCCAGCTCACAGATAGGTACGGGAGCAAAACCCCTCAGTCTACGGTGGGTCGCAGTCAAGCACTAGTTTATTAAAAATCAATTAATCTTAATAAACTAGTGCGCTTCACCATCAACGATTGGATCACTGCTTACCATCGGGTGGAATCGCAGTCAAGTACTAGTTTATTAAAAATCAATAAAAAAAATACAATGATATCATCATCTTCCTGCCCTTGTCCCGTTTTATTTGGGGTCGGCGCAACACGTTTTTTTTTCCATTCTGTCCTGTCGCCCGTCACGCTATCACTAATTTCCTTTTCTTTCATATCACTCTTCACACAATCCATCCATCTTTTCTTTGGCCTCCCTCTCCCCTTCCATCCATCTACATGTAAACTCATAACTTTTTTAGCAACATGCGTTTCGTCCCTCCTTTTCACATGACCATACCAAGACAAACGATTCCCTTTCAACTTTTCAGTCACTGGCACCACTAAAAAAAAATACAATGATATAATAATTTAAAAAGCCTCCATCTCTTCATTCATGGCTCCGCGTTCCCTCCCAAATTCGGGACTCCATCGGAAAGGGTTCTTTTCAATTCCCTCCTAATGTGATGGTTTATATATAATATTATATACACAGACACTATTATTGTGAAGGTCTTTATTATTAATAGATTACCTAATAGAATGTTGAAGGATGATATAAAATCTATATATATATAAATGACCCCCGTTTTCCGTTGTCACGACTTGGCATGAAAACGGCTTGACCGATTTGGCTGATTTTTTTGTTGTTGTGATTATTATTGTGAGGAGAAGGTTCTTATGGAAAAAATAAATTAGGGTAGTGTAGGGTAGAGTAGGGTAGGGTAGGGTAGAGTAGGGTAGAGTAGGGTAGAGTAGGGTAGAGTAGGGTAGAGTAGGGTAGAGTAGGGTAGAGTAGGGTAGAGTAGGGTAGAGTAGGGTAGAGTAGAGTAGAGTAGGGTAGGGTAGGGTAGGGTAGAGTAGGGTAGAGTAGTAGGGTAGAGTAGGGTAGAGTAGGGTAGAGTAGGGTAGAGTAGGGTAGAGTAGGATAGAGTAGGGTAGAGTAGGGTAGAGTAGGGTATAGTAGGATAGAGTAGGGTAGAGTAGGGTAGAGTAGGGTAGAGTAGGGTAGAGTAGGGTAGAGTAGGGTAGAGTAGGGTAGAGTAGGGTAGAGTAGGGTAGAGTAGGGTAGAATAGGGTAGAGTAGGGTAGAGTTGGGTAGAGTAGGGTAGAGTAGGGTAGAGTTGGGTATAGTAGGGTGGAGTAGGGAAGAGCGGGAGCGAAGCCGCGCTGGCAAAGCTAGTTGTAAATAGATTATGAGTAAGCTTGTTTAGAAATTTTTAGGCATATCATGATAGAGAATCTATCTCTGGTAGAATTTTTAGATTAGATTGACAGTCACTCAAGCTTTTTTTTAACTGACTTCTAAAAAAGGAGGAGGTTTTCAATTCGGATATTTGTATTTTTTTGTTTGTTTATTCGCTCATAACTTCGTCGCTTGCCAACCGATTTGAAAAATATTTTTTTTGTTGGAAAGGGTATGTTTTTGGTCATCAAGATCCTTCAAGTACGGACTGAATAAATCCTGAGTAATAAATACTGAGTAGAAGAATGAGTTGCGTACCTTAGTTTTTTATAAGTTATGTTTTTGATGGCATAACAAATTTACTAAAAACAAACATTCCAGATTTCGTTGTTCTTTCTTGTTTCGATCCATGGAGTTTCCTGCACATTCTTTTCCGTGAAAATCTACGCTTTTGAATGTGCAATTAACGTCATATTATTATTATTTTTTAAATAGTTAGTTGTATATTTTTTAACCGACTTCAAAAAAGGAGGAGGTGCTCAAATTAGATGTTTGTATTTTTTTTATGTTTGTTCGCTCATAACTTCGTCGCTTGCCGACCGATTTGAAAAATTATTTTTTTGTTGGGAAGGGTATACTTTCCAAATGGTCTCATAGTCACCAAGTTGGGATCTAATGATGGAATCTTGGCGAAAACGAGGGAACTCCTCAAATTCAATTTAATATTTTAGTGAAGTCGGTTATTTTTTTTTATAAAAAGGTGAAGTGTCAAAGTTCATGCAAAATAGCAGATTTTCAGATGTCTTTACTGGATCAGTTTTACTTAAATTTACAAATTAATTTCATTAGAAGCCTGGATAATATGAATAATATCCACAAGATACTGTGTTTCCAAAATATCTAATGAAAAATGTGTAATAACGTCATATTCGATTATGAGCGGTTGTATGTAAAACTGTGAAAATGTGAGTCATGATGCATCACCTTAAGATAATACTCCTACCTATATCCATCTCTAATGATTACCGACGCTTCATATTTTAAATTAACGACCATTTGGTTTAATTAAAACTTCAATATTGTTCCTTTTCATAACGATATCGTAAAAGTTAGCGCCAGTCATAATGGAAGCTCTTCGTGTTAGTTTATATTTCACGTTAAATTAGCTTTTACTTTAATTCTGTTTGCTAGACTGGTTTATTAGACCTACTAGCTTTTGCCCACGGCTTCGCTCGCATTAAATTCGTTAAATTCACCCCTTTTAGGGAAGTGGGGAGGTTAGAAAGAGACAAAAAGTAGCCTATGTCACTCTCCATCCCTTCAACGTCATTGTTTCTAAAATAGAATAGCATTTATTCGGAGCAAGCAACACAAAATACCACAACATAAAAAAATAATAAAAACAACAAGAAAAAAAAAGAAAGAGTACAGAAATACAATACAGCTGCATTAAATGTGCCTGAACCGAAAGGGCCACCAACTCAGCAATTGCTGGGCGTCAAACACCCAGCGCTGATTTTCAGTTGGCACCCCGCAGTGACGCACGGACGAATGATAAATAAAATATATTTAATATATACGTACATCTCTACTTAAACAATCACGTCGATTTGGATTAACTCAATCAGCTGTGTGAAGTCAATATTAGTACTTGCTTACTGTCTGCTAAGAGCAGGCAACCCCAGATACATCGGCAATGATGCACTTATGCATAAGCATAATCACCCTTTCAAAATTCCCACAGCTGGGACTCAGGCCTCTTTGGTTCTAGGACATGCGGAACTGGCGGCTAGATAGCAGTGGTAGCTGAGTGGTAACAGCCCCGACTTACGAGTTGTAGGTCGCGAGTTCTAACCCAGCTAGGCGCATTTTTTAAAATTCATATTAACTAGTGCTTGAATGCGATCCCACCTAATGGTAAGCAGTAATGCAATCTCTGATGGTGAGGCGCACTAGTTCATTAAGAGCCTATTCACTCTAGCCTTGAAGACACCCAAATTATAATATTATATTATATTATAATATTATATTATAATATTATATTATATTATAATATTATATTATAATATTATATTATATTATAATATTATATTATAATATTATATTATACCCTACTCTACCCTACTCTACCCTACACTTCCCTATTTTTTTTCCATAAGAACCTTCTCCTCACAATAACAATCACAACAAAAAAAAAATCAGCCAAATCGGTCAAGCCGTTTTCATGCCAAGTCGTGACAACGGAAAACGGGGGTCATTTTTATATATATAGAAGATAACGGAGGATCGATATCAGTGGGTCGCGACATCGTAAATAACACTCACAAAAACCTTCGATAACACTTTTAATTACTCGTAACACACACTCAGTACAAAATAATCAAGGATGCCTGAGATATGGCTTGATTAAGAATTTAGGAACGCGGGAAGTTTAGCGTGGAGTAACCAATGTCTTCCCTGACGGCGGTCGGACCGATTCAAAGTGGCCTCCAAATCAACCGTCACCCGACACGTGGACCTACCCCCATTCCGGTTAGCCAATTTACCTGTCAACGTCAGTACCTGTCAATGTCGAATAATCGATTATACCTCCGGATCGACATTTGACTCGACTATTCGCTCAGTGTTGCTATTACTCCACGCTAACCATCCCCAAGTTAATACTTGACGTTCCCAAACGTAAGCTGTTCAATCTAACTACATAGTTCCTCCAGTGAAAGATAGGTGGCGCTGATGCAGACCGACTGATATGCGTCAACGCTTCGACACGGCCGTCCTGATGATCACACGTCCTCGTGTGGAGTACCTGGAATGAAAGAAAATCCTCGAACAGTACTCATTCTAGTCGTTCGGCCAATCCTGGCCCAAGAGAGTGGGACATAAAAGGTATTCTGATCAAAATCATCAATCACGTCCAGAAAAAAATCACAACAATCTCAATCTCTCAAAGCCGACATGTTGAACAACACTCAAACTCATTCAAATAATAGGAAACTCATTAAAATATTGCAGTGCTCATACTCTGACCTCCATCCGGTCTTCATCATCACACTTATAACCTCCATCCGGCTATAAGCATCAAACCAATCGACCTCCATCCGGTCTTCATCATCACACATTATAGCCTTCATCCGGCCATAAGCGTCAAACCAATCGACCTCCATCCGGTCACTAACACAACAGGCAACCTCTATCCGGTCACCTCCACATGTAACCTCCATCCGGTTACAAACAACACCATCAAGATAATCATTTCGAGCCTTTAATCAAAATAATCCTTAAAGTAGGTTTGTTCAACATGTTACTTTATTTTTCCTATAACGTTACACATTATAAGAAAACTCTTACTATGCTAGGTACTCTAAATGTTAAGTTGACTACTTAGTATTCAACTAGTCTTGTCAGCGTTATCATTTTCGTCATAGCTAGTCTCGTCATCATCGCCTACGTGCATGTCAACGTCAGTTATTTTTCGCAGGCGGTTATGTGCGTACTTCGAAACATAACGGTCACCATTAAGAACCTCAATCACTCCTGCGCATCCCTACAGGATCGCCAAGTCTCTCAAGACTTAATGGTTTCCCACAGTACGTCCCAGATTTGATCGCAATTTGAATTGAATACCGCGTACTTACGGACTACTGTGACCGCTAGATACCGGTTTCTATTAAGCTACGACTACAAATCAAATCTCCTATAATCTGATCATCCTATAAACTTCATCGTCATCATCAGCCCTTAACCGACTCTTTCATAAAAAATTAAATTAATTCTTATTCAGTTTTCGTGGCGCTGCTGTCAAAAAAAGAAACTTTACCGCACGTTAAATCTTTAGAAGAACGGCATACACGAGAATATTTAGGTTCAAACCACCCGAAATAAACTACTAGACCTATTAACTGTCCCAACTGAGCTATGATCGCGATCTGCTTTCTGAAGTTCTATATCTCCTAACTTCAGCACTTGACTTTATTTCATATCCTAAACAACTCGATTTGCATTATGAAAAACAACCACTCTCTCAAATCTAATGAAAATCCGGCTTTAATCAACGTTTGTAATACTACATTAAGTCTCTCGAAGTTCTTAATAGATTCCAAAATAATCAAAATATTGACAACTCAAACTATGACGTAGGTTTATCAAAGTCCCCGTTGAAAAACAGAGTCACGTTTCGATACCGACTGGCATAGTCAAATGTTTATACTGACCGCTGAAAAAAATCATCATCATCATCACCATCATCACCATCATCACCATCATCACCATCATCACCATCATCACCATCATCACCATCATCACCATCATCACCATCATCACCACCATCACCATCATTTTCTTCCATTCTGTTCTGTCCCTCGTCACGCTATCACTACACCTACACAACCAACACAAACACACACAACACCCTAACCTAACCCTAGCCTATATTCAATCTAATTTTTGTAAAATAAAGCGCACTATGTAAACGAGTTATTTGGTCCGAGATACGTGGCAACTCATACCAGTAAGGCACGTTATTGTTTAGTTTACAGTAGTCTTTGCACATTATTTCTGACCGGTCGAGTTTTTAAGCCGAAAGAGCTAAATTAACAGACACCGTATTACTCGGTAAAATAATATTTGCACGCAACAATTCATCTACCCGCTCACGCATTATTATTATTTTTTTTTTCGCGCTAGACCGCTATGGTCGTCTTTTGCTAAGATGAGTCAATTAAACGAATAAGTTCACTTTTTGTCGTGAACTTTAGCAATTTAACAAAAGAAGTGTGTCACGCACGATCATACTATTTAAACTGAATCCTTGCAGCAATATTTCACGGCCAAAATATCACTTCGCAAATAGATGTTGTGAATAAAACCTCAATCAAACTACGCAAGTAATCTGAACACGCTAAACTGACCCTTCAATGTAACAAAACTGTGTTTACGTTTGCCGTGAAATAGTGATGACAGACTTTAAAGTGAAAGAGATATAACACTCAGCATCAGAATTAAAATGGAATGTGAATACCTGACCTTGTTCCTGGTTCCTTTGACAGGACATACGTCATCCAGTCACTCGCTACGTGATGCCTTGGCACCACCATCGCCTTCACGTCGCTTGCTTCGTCCAATTATTCCACAATGTAACATTTGACAGGTAGCGTTCGACTTCAAGCGTTTTGTGTGAATCGTTTTCTGATCTGGTATCGCACTCGACACACTGCACCTCAGGCACGCACACACACACACACGCGAAGCACGTATCGGAAAGTAGTACATCGTAAACGAGCACTTGCACCCATCGCTCTTTTCCCGGTCACTAGCTGGGTGGTACGTTGTAATTTGCTCTCTGGGGATACAGCGGTACCATGGTCCAACATTTGTTGCTCAGGATTAGGGAACAACCCCAGAAAAAAACCTAATCAGACCATTTAAGTCAGCTCTTCAATCCGGTTCTTACTTTCTTAAAGCGACCATAAGCAGGGCGCCATGTTGGTCTTGGTCCGTCAAGCACATTTCTGCAGTCGTCAACCAAGCACGTGCATCTACATCTTGTTTCTCAGGATCGAAATCCGGTAAACGAAGGCCATGTGACGACGTAGTAGGTGTTTTCATGGCTTGAATCAGCGTCAGAAAATTGCGGTTCTGTTGTTCCAACAAACGCATCCATTTTTCGTCGCTAGCGTTTTCATTTTTTAAACACGTGGGTCGTCGTGGTCTAATCCCACTTCTGATAACGGAGGGTCGATATCAGTGGGTCGCGACATCGTAAATAACACTCACAAAAACCTTCGATAACACTTTTAATTACTCGTAACACACACTCAGTACAAAATAATCAAGGATGCCTGAGATATGGCTTGATTAAGAATTTAGGAACGCGGGAAGTTTAGCGTGGAGTAACCAATGTCTTCCCTGACCGCCGGACCGATTCAAAGTGGCCTCCAAATCAACCGTCACCCGACACGTGGACCTACCCCCATTCCGGTTAGCCAATTTACCTGTCAACGTCAGTACCTGTCAATGTCGAATAATCGATTATACCTCCGGATCGACATTTGACTCGACTATTCGCTCAGTGTTGCTATTACTCCACGCTAACCATCCCCAAGTTAATACTTGACGTTCCCAAACGTAAGCTGTTCAATCTAACTACATAGTTCCTCCAGTGAAAGATAGGTGGCGCTGATGCAGACCGACTGATATGCGTCAACGCTTCGACATATAGATTTACAAACAAAAAAATATGTGTCCTTTATTTTTGAATAATCTAAAAGACGGACTAATTATCTTTTCTACGGCAACTAGCCTATATTATAATAATTAAACAAAGATCACAGTACTTGCCCAGCTTCGAACCCCACATATTCCATTTCTCATATATCCACACAAGTACGGATAAATGTCCAGTCACGTTTTCAAATGGAAACCAACGAAAATACAATGGCTAACAGCCTAAACGGTCCAGAATAAAACAAGACAAATAAACATGATATTTTATATCCCTCTCATAAATATACATGCAGATAGTGATGGGCGCTGGGAACGTTCGTAATTCCCAGTCATTTGAAATATTAAGAGATATGTAAAATTAATTGAAACTTGGTTACAGTAAAGCTTTTATTATGTTTATATACATTGATTTTCGTTTTATTTAAATTTCGATTCGTACAAGTTTCCCTTCACACCGCCAGAGACAGAAACAGATGGAGGAATATCGTTCGTATGAAAGTGATGAAACAGGGAGGTCACGACCCTCAGCATTGAGGAGTACGCAAGGAGGAGGAATACATTATATTAAACAAATGATTATAAATTAGTGATAGATGAGGTGAGATAGCGGTCAAGCTCAAACCTATCAACAATAAAAAAAAGATAGTTTATAATGTCAAATAATGAAATATGTCAAATTAATTAATTCATGAATCCCCAAGCGACACCCGGTGGCGGCGCATCTATTGTCTTACTATTGTGTCACTAATTGACGGTATCTGAAGGGTTAAAAAAAAAAACATAAATAGAAGACAATACACAAATTAAAATGAATTTTATGAAAAGTAACAATAATTTTTAGTTCAAATTAATATTCACGTCAAAGTTAAAATTAAATCTTGAATTTGTCAAAAGAATAAAAAGCTTGGACTTTAAGCCATTTTTTTAAAGGGGTAAACGGTAATATACTAGTACGCCTAATCCTCAACGATTTCATCACTGCTTACCATCAGGTGGGATCGCGGTCAAGCACTAGTTTATAACACAAGCTTATAATGAAAATCATGTTTTCATAGCAAGCTTTTATAGCTCGGTATATCTATATAATTAATACTCGTCAAGACGAATTGTACGAGCCCAAACTCGTTGGGGTTGTGTCGTTTAACTACCAAGTTCCTATATCCACTACCTGGTTCCATCATCAGAACAGCTCCTTGTCATAATAAATTTTACATTGTCATCTGATTTACAAATGCATGCAAAATTTCAGCTCAATCGGTAACCGGGAAGTGGGTCAAATTTAATTTACAAGATTTGATGACAGACAAACATCGGGACAAGAGACACTAAATAAAAGTTTGTAATTAAAGAAATCTTCTATTTTTTTTTTTAGTTAAATTACTGGGAACACTTCTGGGAATATTCACAAAGTTTGCAATATTCCTGCGTACGATACATCACTACTCGTAGAACGTGCTACGGCGTAGCACGTCGTAGCGGGTCTACGAGAGTGCTACGCCGTAGCTGGTTTATTTAGACATTTGTGTTCTAGTTTAGTTTCAAGAATTTCTTTGGAAACGTTTGCAATTGTATTGGAAAATGGGAGTTTAGCTTAAATGTTTCAGCGTTAGTAAATGGGTTTAAAAATTTATACTCGTTCAATATAAATGAACTGATGAAAATACACTAACATTATATTTTTTAGCTTGTTTTATTGTATTTTATTTAAAGAAATAAAATGTGAGTATTAATAAATTGATAATAAGAGAGCAGTGGTGGCCGAGTGGTAACAGCCCCGACTTATAAGTTGTAGGTCGCGAGTAAAGCCAGTTGCCTTACTTTGTGTAATTTATTTCATCACCACTGCTCTCAAAACGGTGAAGAAAAACATCGTGAGGAAACCGGCATGTCCTAGAACCAAAAGCTTAGAAGACATCTGACATCCACCAACCCGCACTGGGCCCGCGTGGTGGATTACGGCCCATTTCCTCTTCTAGAGAGGAGGCCAGAGTCCCAGCAGTGGGAACGTTAAAAATGCTAATAATGATGATGAAAATAAATAAATTACTATAGGTAGTATAATCTCTACCCTCCTCCCACCCTCCTCTGTTACTCTCTTGTGTATTACTTTACTTACTATTTATTATTATTTTATTTATTAAATTATGCTTTATGCACAAAAAAGTACAGAAGCAAACTTAATGCCTGAGGCACTTTTACTTTTTTAGATATTTATTTTTAATGTTGTTAGGTTTGCGCTTGACCGCTATCTCACCCGATGGAAAGCGACGATGCGGTCGACGATGGAACGCGCTTACCTAGAAGAAACCTATTCACTCTCGACTTAAAGATTCCCGGGTTGTAGCTATCAGGAAACACAGACTCCGGCAAGGAATTCCATTCCTTATTTTATATTAATAATTTATTTTTTACATTTTCAGTAATAAACTACCTTTTTCTTTATATATTTTTTTTATAAGAACTTTTGCAACTAAGCACACTGTTCCCGCGCGCCTCAAGGAGTTGTCAGCAACAGGAGGGGCCCAGCTGGGTCGAAGCCTACTGGGGTCGGGGTTATCCGAAAGGAAACTAGGCCCCGGTATGAAGGCTAGAAGGAACGGCGCGGGGTTTTTAGTCAGTAAGAGTCTTACACTATCTCCCACTCCACCCAAGAGCAGGTTTTGTCATAAGATGATTTTCCCCGTCGACAAAAAAAAAAAACTAAGCACTAATATGAGCTTTCAGATACTACACATTATTAGTTTTAAACCAACATGACCAATCCACATTGTCAACACAAACAACTAAAAACCCCCAAACTGCCGCATTAAAACAAAACTAAAACAACAGTTTACCCAAACTATTTCGTCGGAAAGTTACGAAATTCGCTCAACGAAAGTCGTAGCGAGTTTCAAACGAAAGTTACGTAGCAGTGCTACGGCGTAGCACTCTCGTAGCACTCGCTACGGTGTAGCACGGTGGGTACTTATGTGCGTGGAGTTAGTTGCTCTACAAAATTGAACACGATATTTGAATTAAATTTGATTTTTTAAAGATGGTATATCATCTGATGACTTCTCTCGCTCTAGGGTGGACTAGGAAGTTATGTCAAACTTTAACTGACTAAAACCCACTCCTATTTTCCTTGCAACGTGTGCCACCACATAAAAACGCTTGAAGCGGCTTCAATCTTCTTTTTGTGGCGGCGTTCGGCTTTTTTTTGTGGTGGCGGCGCTTCATTTGTTTTTAGTGGCTGACGCGCGCTTCGGCTTTTTTTTTGTGGCCGGATATAGCGCTTTTTTGTGGCGGCGTTTTTTTGAGGCCCGTGTGCGAGGATAGCGATGACTGGCAACATCACTAAAGTAAAGATTTATCAAAGAATTTTAGATTTGCTAATGATAATTAATTTAGGTCAAAAATTTACACCTATACAGGTGGCTTCGAAGATATTATGATTGATGATATCTTCGAAGCCATGCATTTTTGGACCACATATTCTAAGATGCACGGGCAATAAATATAGGCTATGTTACTCAATAAGAATGTAGCTTTCCAATGGTGAAAGAATTTTTGAAATCAGCACAGTAGTTTTTGAGTTTATTCATTACAAACATACACACAAAAAAACCAATTGTCCCTCTTTATAATATTAGTGTAGATTAAAGTTGACCTATTAACAAAATGACAACTTTACAATGACCAGTTTATCACATACTAGCTTTTGCCAGCGGCTTCGCCCGCGTACATAAAATATAGCCTATGTCACTCAGGAATAAAGCAGCTTTCTATCGGTGAAAGAATTTTCGCAATCGGACCAGTACTTCCAGAGATTACCCCCTACATACAAACTTACAAACTTACAAATTTTACCTTTTTATAATATTAGTATAGATTACGTCCCGCGGTTTCACCGGATTATCTCGTAATGAATAATTATTATAGAGGTAATATCCGCGCTGACATTTACATAGCCGAGATAATCCTGGCTATCTGTGTTGTGAGGTCTGATAGTCGCTCCCTGTTAAATATTCAGTCGCAACCGGTCAGGCTGGAAGCCGACCCCAAGCTAGTTGCGAAGATAATAATATTCCACACCTATCACACAACGCCGTCTAGTCCCAAGCTAAGCAGAGCTTGTGTTATGGGTACTAGACAACTGATAAACATACTTATATATTTTCAAATACATACATAATATAGATAAATTACACCCAGACACAGAACAAATGATCATGTTCATCACATAAACATTTGTCCTGGGCGGCAGTCGAACCAACGACCTCCGGTATAGCAGTCAGGGCCACTAACCACTAGACCAACAGGCCAGTCATTACTTAAGGTGACACATTTTCACTGTTTTTCATACAACCGCTCATAACCGATTATGACGTTATTACACATTTTTCATTTGATATTTTGAAAACACAGTATCTTGTGGATATTATCTAGGCTTCTATTGAAATCAATTTCTAAATTTGTGTAAAAATAATCCAGTAAAGTCCTCTGAAAGTGTCCTATTTTGTATGAACTTTGACACTTCATAATTTGCCTAAAAATTAAAAAAGTCAAAAAAGTAATACTATAGAAGCCTTCCAAATTTTAAATGACAACAACTTTTTTCAAAAACTTGTAAGGGTTTAAAAATACAGCTACTTCCTGAAGCAAGTTTTGTGAAATATTCGAGTAAATCTCGGAATTACAGAATACTAACAGAGTTTTCAGGCGTTATCTCTCTTTCTTTGCGTTGCCTTTTCGTTAACTATCGCGTTGGATTGCGATAGACGAAGTAACAAGCTTTTAAACCATTTTCGATGTTGACGATAGGCGAGTGGAAAAGGACCCTCTTAAGAAAGGCTTGACACATTCTCAATTCAAAATACTCAATTCAGAACTAAGTCTTAAGCCAATCCATGGCAGCTGGCATTCAGAAATCCTTACTAATATTATAAAAGCGAAAGTGAGTTTGTTGGTTTGTTACGTCTTCACGCCTAAATGACAAAACCGATTTTGATGAAACTTGGTATACGAATAGACCATGTCCTGGAATAGGACAAAGTATACTTTTTATCCCGGAGGTATGTTCCTTTGGGATAATTTTCTGCTAACACGCGGGCGAAGCCGCTGGGAGCAGCTAGTATGATATATGTAAGAAAAAATTATCCCAGCTTAAGATCCCGCGTCCATCAATCATGTTTATTTGAAGTAAACAGTAATTTGAACTTGGAGGGAGCACAGCGGATGCGAGAGTGAGTGATGGATTGGAGGAGGGAATTAAATGAGGAGGGATGAATATGTGAGAGAATAAATGCCTAATGTGCCAAAGAAATAGCAGCATTAGTGACGTATTGTTAATTAGTTTACATCATTCATCATTTCAGCCAATACACGTCAAGTGTTGGACATAGGCCTCCCCCAAGTGTCCCCACAAAGAACGATCCTGTGCGTCTCGCATCCATCGGTTTCTAGCAACCTCCACCAGGTCATCGGTAAAGTAGCCGATTCTGAATGTATTGGTGTAATTGCTGCAAGGCGTTCCGATGCGAGGATGAAAAAATAAATAAATAAATCGGTCCACCTTGTAGGAGACCTTCCAACGCTGCGTTTTCCGGTACGCGGTCGCTACTTCAGAACCTTTCGGCCCCAATGACCATCTGTTTTGCGAGCAATGTGCCCTGCCCATTGCCACTTAAGTTTGGCAATTCTTCGTGTTATGTCGGCAACCTTAGTTCTCATGCGGATATCCTCTTTTCTGATTCAATTAGTATACCTTTGCACCAAATTATTAAGAGGTATAATGTAGTTCATATGACTGGCCTGTTGGTCTAGTGGTTAGCGGCCCTGACTACTTTGCCGGAGGTCGTGGGTTTGATTCCCACCCGAGACAAATGTTTGAGTGATAAGCATGATCATTTATTCTGTGTCTGTAAAATCCATAATATGTATGTTGAAATATATCCTAGAGCAGGAAAAGTCATTGAAAAAAAATTCAATAGAACATAAATAAAAATATAATATAATATTCCACAACTATCACAGAACGCCGTCTAGTCCCAAGCTAAGCAGAGCTTGTGTTATGGGTACTAGACAACTGATAAACATACTTATATATTTCTAAATACATACGTAATATAGATAAATTACACCCAGACACAGACACAACAAATGATCATACTCATCACATAAACATTTGTCCTGGGCGGGAATCGAACCCACAAACTAAGGCATAGCAGTCAGGGTCACTAACCACTGGACCAACAGGTCTGGCATCTATGTATATAAGATTTGTATTTTGCTACATATACCAATACAAATGCGTCCTGGCTATTCCACTATCACTAACTGATAATACGAGCCTCAATATGAAGGTATAAAACCAACCTTTGTCACCCATTAGGTACGGCAACCACAGATAATCTAGATTTATAGCACCCCACCCACCTAGATAGGCGTTTTACCAAAAATCGTTCACTTAGTGGACTACCCTTTTTTTTTCGTTGGGAAAAATCATCCAATGACAAAACCCGCCCTTGGGTGGAGCGGGAGATAGTGTCAGACTCTTACTGAGTAAAAACTCACCCCGTTCCTTCTAGCCTTCATACCGGGGCTCGAGTTTCCTGTCGGATAACCCTGTCCCCAGCAGGCTTCGACCCAGCTGGGCCTCTGCTGTTGCTGACAACTCCTTGAGGCGCGCGGGAACAGTGCGAGCCGTCGACGTCTTGGGCTCGGTCCGGACAGTTACCAGCGAGCTGCTCATGGCTCGCCGTCCGCGAGCCCGCGTCTACGGTGGCCGGAAATCGGGATTGGAATCCCGGCGGCGGTGGCGAGGACGCCGTTGCCTAGTGGACTACCCTTGTGACAGGTTAAAAAACTTACTTGATCTACTCGAAAAGGCGCTTTAGGCACGCAGTTTACTCTTTTCCGAACTAGCGCAGAAAAGTGCGCCAGCTCATCCTTGCTACAATTTTATTACTTTTATCATATCAGGTTGGGCATAAAAATACATAGTCACTGGACAATCCAGGCGACTGAGGGTTTGTTTTGCACTTGCACCCAGCTTTTCCCCATGCCCGCTATGACCTGCCGGGACCCATGTAGTATAAGTGTGTGTGGTGTCCAACTTGTGACTTTTTTAATATTTTTGGGAAAAAATATAACATGGTGTAAAAACTATTGGAATCCATTCAGTTTCTGATTCTGAACAAACTATATTCAGGTTTCGCATATACTAAAAATAATTGTTAACCGATGGATGCGAGACGCACAGGAACGTTCGTTGTGGCGACGCTTGGGGGAGGCTTATGTCCAACAGTGGACGTGTATCGGCTGAAATGATGATGATGATGAAAAATAATTCTTACGTGTTTGTCTTCACGATTGTTTGAGACTTGATAAGAACAAATGGTACTTACTGAAGAAACACAAGTGGGTTTTAGTCAGTGAAAGTCTGACACTACCTCGCGCTTCACCCAAAAGCGCGAAGCAGTAAAGCTCGCAAAGGAGGAGGCCGACCGCATCAGGCAACGGCGCTCTCGCCGTTGCCGGGTTTCCGCCGCCGTAGGCGCGGGCTTGCGGACGGCGAGCAATGGGTAGCTCGCTGTCCGACCGTCCGGTAACTGTCCGGACCGAGCCCAAGTCGTCGACGGCGCGCACTGTTCCCGCGCGCCTCAAGGAGTTGTCAGCAACAGCAGGGGCCCAGCTGGGTCGAAGCCTACTGGGCCAGGGTTAGTTTCGAGAGGTAGCTCAGCCCCGGTATGAAGGCACGAAAGAACGGGGTGGGTTTTTAGTCAGTAAGAGTCTGTCACTATCTCTCGCTCCAACCCTAGAGAGCGAAAAGGCTTCATAATTTCTCAGCAGAAAAAAACACTTTGAGACAGTCAATTCCAAGATTATTGTAAAATACATTACTGTAATAGGATTATAGACTTCATATTTATATAAAAAATATCTAGCTTAGACCTAATGGTAGATTTGCGCCTATGCGGGTACGATTTCGTTCTAAAAAGACTTACCTACATCTTTAATTTCAAAGAATTTTCGACCTTATTCCAATACCGATAAAACAGAGTATAGTATACAGCGGATTACAAAATAAAACTCGGTAATTTCATACCTTGCAAACATGTTAAAAAGTTTCAAAAATGTATTTTGAACTCTATATCAAACGAGTTAGAGTATTTATTTCAGTGAGTCGACATTTGATTTAAGACATTTCAAAGGCTAGCTCCATCGCATAGGTTGTTAACAAAAGGAATTGGAACGTATTTAGTAGAAAGTAAAGTTTAAAATCGTGTGAAGAAAATATGGAGGGAATTCGAAATATGAAATGGTAAAACGCACGCGCGCGGATACCGCAGTGTTGCTATGGTTGAAAACATAGTTTCCCTAGAAAATATTTTTTACTTTTTTAAGAACATTAGCAATAGTAGACATTTTGATACATGAGCAGAAAGTTTGTCACCGAGGTTTAGCGAATGTTTGGCAACCGAGGTTCTTTTTGCAGTGACAATTTTCCCCGTGTATCAAATGATATTTTTCAAAACACGAAAATATAAATAATATGAGATTTGTCGCGCGACTCGTGGAGGTTGATACGCGCCCAGCCTGATAAAATAAAATTAATAAATCGTGGCACACTTTTCCGCCCTAGTATTTATTGTTTTTAACCGACTTCTAAAAAAGGAGGAGGTTCTCAATTCGGATGTTTGTATGTTTTTTTTTTATGTTTGTTCGCGCATAACTTCGTCGCTTGCCAACCGATTTGAAAAATTATTTTTTTTGTTGGAAAGGGTATACTTCCCAAATAGTCCCATATGTACCAAGTTGGGATCTGATGACGGAATCTTGGCGAAATCGAGGGAAATCCTCAAATTCAATTAAATTTTTTAATGAAGTCGGTAATTTTTTTTTATTAAAAGGTTTTTTATTTGCACATTATTATTTTCAGTTTATGTGAAACTTGAATATAGTTTTTTCAGAATCAGTAACTGAAAAGATTCCAATAGTTTTTTTGATGTAATTTTTTTTTCCCAAAAATATTTAAAAAGGTCACAACTTGAAGACCACCGACACTAAGTACAAAACAGGTCACGGCAGGTCATAGCGGGGATTTGATGCCAGCAGACAGCTTAGTGTAGGAGCAAAACAACTTCTCAGTTGCCTGGATGGCCCGATGAACATATATTTGTGCGCACAACGAGAGGTAAACAGGCAACAAGAGAGGCTCTACCTCTCTTGTTGCCTGTTTACCGGATGGAGAGGGAGAGGAAGGCCAAAGAAAAGATGGATGGATTGTGTGAGGAGTGATATGAAAGAAAAGGGAGTTAGTGATAGTTTGACGGGTGACAGGACAGAATGGAAGAAAAAAACGTGTCGTAACGACCCCAAGTAACATGGGATAAGGGCAGGAAGAAGAAGAAAAAGAATAAGCAGTTTATATACAAGGTTTCGGAGCCCCCTGAACTTGCTTGTCGACACGGCACGATTTTCCGCAAAAAAATCCAATTTTCCCCCAACACTGGCAACCCCAATACTGACCAGCTCACCCGAAAAACACTTCAGACCTCAGTACAATCGCGCGCGGCGACCGCAGCGGTCGTGTCCGATATCTCCGCAAAACACGTTCAAAAACCACCTGTTTCTTATTCCTCGACATTCGTTTGTTTTCTTTCGTCATCCGTTTTATTGAAACTTTTTATTGTGTTTTAAGGTAAGGTTGGATTAAAGATATCTGAAAAGTAATAGATTATAAATAGTTCTAGTCTAGTATTGATTAAATATTGTTTCTAGTGTTTATTATATTAGGTTACTAGCTTTCCGCCCGCGGCTTCGCCCGCGTGGACTACAGTTTATATCGCGCGGGCAGAGACCCGTGCTCAGCAGTGGAATTATAGGTAGCTTATGTATTATTCCAATGTCTCTTCTACCTACCTACCAAATTTGATCTAAATCCGTTCAGTAGTTTTTGCGTGAAAGCGTAACAGACAGACAGACAGAGTTACTTTCGCATTTATAATATTAGTAGGGATTAATAAGTTTGAGTGGTTTAGCTATATTGATTTAGTTGTAAATGCTTTATGAATTTGAGTTTTGTAGTAGTTGAATAGAGGTCAGAATTACTGCGGTATCGAGGTTTTCAGGTTTACTTTTTAAATTTAATATGACTTAACTAGCTTTTACCCGCGGCTTCGTCCGCGTTTATTAATATACTTTACTCTTTCTCCCCCTTTTCTCACTTTAAAAATAAATAAATTAGCCTATGCCCGTCTCCAGGGTTTTTTTTTCGATGGGGAAAATCATCTTGACAACCCCCGCTTTTGGGTGGAGCGGGAGATAGTGTCGTACTCTTACAGACTAAAAACCCCACCCCGTTCCTTCTAGCCTTCATAACGGGGCTCGAGTTCCCTTTTGGATAACCCTGGCCCCAGTAGGCTTCGACCCAGCTGGGCCCCTCCTGCTCCGTCTCCTGGGTCCCAACTGTCTCTGTACATCAGATATAAAATTTATCAAAACCGGTTTTGCCATTTAAGCGTGAAGACGTAACAAACAAACAAACAAACAAACAAACTCACTTTCGCTTTTATAATATTAGTAAGGATTCATTTATTTTGTAATTTATGTAGATAGGTGTATAGAGAAAAACAATACATTTTTAGTACTATAATGCTGCCTATTTCAGCAGATTTGCGAAAAGAGAGATTAGTATCTATATAAAAAATAAACATAGATATACACAATTAACCACTATTATTAAGACAATAGATGCGCGGCCACCGGTGGTCGCCTGGGGATTCATGAATTAATGATTAATAAACACAAATACTTAAAGGACTTATTAGAAAAGTCTTGTAATATGATATACTAACTTTTGCCCGCGGCTTCGCCCACATAATTATATAAAATATAGCTTATGTCACTCAAGAATAAAGCAGCTTTCTATCGGTGAAAAAGTATTGTAATCGGACCAGTACTAGAAGCGCTATCACATAATAGAAGCAACCAGAAATAATGTAACCAAACATGATATGTAACACATAATATGATTTAAAAGAGTGTCCATGGAGTTTCTTGCACGTTCTTCTCCATAGAGATCTACGCTTTGGAACGTGCAATTTAGCTTCATTTATCTTGGACTGACCGACATTTGACTATTCAAAGGTGCCTACATTTATGTCTATTTGAAATAAATGAACACACAAAAATAAAATATAATAATAGTATATATAATAAATATTTGTACAAAGATACTGCTTATTAACCGACTTCTAAAAAAGGAGGAGGTTCTCAAATTCGGATGTTTGTATGTTTTTTTTTTATGTTTGTTCGCGCATAACTTCGTCGCTTGCCAACCGATTTGAACAATTATTTTTTTGTTGGAAAGGGTATACTTCCCAAATGGTCCCATAGTCACCAAGTTGGGATCTGATGATGGAATCTTGTCGAAATCGAGGGAACTCCTCAAATTCAATTCAATTTTTTAGTGAAGTCGGTTATTTTTTTTTATAAAAAGATTTTTTTAAACCTACTTACAAAATAAATATCATTATCACGGCGCGTAATATTTTCCAGTAGCGATTGTTATGAATGATTGATCCAATTATGAATTTACCAATTACGACACATTTTCGTGGTCAATTTAGGGATTTTATTTTTGATTACACAAAATACGGATAGAGCAATAGGAGCGTATAATACTATACTATTATAATATTATAAATGGGAAAGTGTGTGTGTCTGTTTGTCCGTCTTTCACGGTAAAACGGAGCAACGAATTGATGTGATTTTTTAAGTGGAGATAGTTGGAGAGATGGAGTGACAGAGGCTACTTTTTGTCTCTTTCTAACCCCCCACTTTCCTCGCGGACGGCGAGCCATGTGTAGCTCGCTGTCCGACCGTCCGGTAACTGTCCGGACCGAGCCTAAGACGTCAATGGTGCGCACTGTTCCCAAGGAGTTGTCAGCAACAGCAGAGGCCCAGCTGGGTCGAAGCCTACTGGGGCCAGGGTTATCCGAAAGGAAACACGAGCCTTGTTTTGAAGGCTAGAAGGAACGGGGTGGGTTTTTAGTCAGTAAGAGTCTGACACTATCTCCCGCTCCACCCAAGGGCGGGGTTGTCATAAGATGATTTTTGCCCACCGTAAAAAAAACACTTTTCTAAAATGGGGGTATTTAACGAATTTGATGCGAGCGAAACCGCGGGCAAAAGCCAGTAATACATAAATATTAAAACACAAGATATAACTCGAATAATATACCCTTACACACAGAACGCCCTCTGAAGTCAGTTAATGAAACAAGTAAATTACATTGAATTTCGTCATTGTCACAGTTCCTAAAAGCTGTAATATTAATAACCAAACTCCGCCAGACTAAAGACTACACAATTACACAAAAGACCTTTTTAAATATCTAACAGCTCTACTAGGAATCCGTCCTTAGTGTAACCGCACATGAGCCACAAAATGAAGCCGCTTCAAGCTTCTTCTTAAAGCGACCTTTTAAGCTATTGCATAGCTTCTATCGCGGGCCTTGAGCGTGGAGACTGAATCCAGAAATTCCGTAACGAAAAAAACCTAACAGCCCCCACTAAATGGTTGTCATGGCAACTTGTCAACTTCAATCACAAATAATGATCACCTAATAAAGAATTTAAAGTTAATAAAAAATGCTATGCAATAGCTTTACCGCGGCAGTCTCCGAGTGCCACACGTCTTTTTATTTTGTGGCTCGAGTACGCCGATTACGTCACAAAAGATAAGCTTGAAGCCGCTTCTAGCTTTTTTTTGTGGTGGCTAAAATTTCATGCCATTTGCGCATTTAATCCTTCTTCATCAAAGTTCATTATGATACTGCAGCTTTTTTTTTGTGGCCGCTTCTAGCTTTTTTTTTGTGGTGGCTAAAATTTCATGCCATTTGCGCATTTAATCCTTCTTCATCAAAGTTCATTATGATACTGCAGCTTTTTTTTATGGCCGCTTCTAGCTTTTTTTTTGTGGTGGCTAAAATTTCATGCCATTTGCGCATTTAATCCTTCTTCATCAAAGTTCATTATGATACTGCAGCTTTTTTTTTGTGGCCGCTTCTAGCTTTTTTTGTGGTGTTATTTTTTTGTGGCCTGTGTGCACACAGTGTTCCCACTTAGGGTGCTTTCCTACCACCGATGTGCCTTGCGACGGTGCGTTGCTATATATATATTTTTTTTTTTAGTGGAAAATCATCCAATTACTTCCTCTGCTCTGGGAGGTGCGAGGACGTGTCAGACTTTTACAGACTAAAGCTACATCCTTGTCTTTCAGTTGCCTTAAGAAATGAGAAATGCCATAAAACAGTGACTTTCTGAAGCCGACTCCTCGGTAACGGGCAGGTTTGAAAAAAATATATGTTTACTAGCTGCTCCCAGCGGCTTCGCCCGCGTGATGGCAGAAAATTATCCCAAGGGAACATACTTCCGATGTAAAAAGTATCCTATATCCTATTCCAGGACATGGTCTATCCGTGTACCAAGTTTCATCAAAATCGGTTTTGTAAAAATCCACCCCGTTCCTTCATGCCTTTTATTCCGGGGCTGAGCTACCTTTTGGAGCTAACCCTGGCCCCAGTAGGCTTCGACCCTGCCGGGCCCTTGCTATTGCTGACAACTCCTTGGGGCGCACAGGAACAGTGCGCACCGTTGACGACTTGGGTTCGGTCCGAACAGTAACCGGACGGTTGGACAGCGAGCTACCCATAGCTCGCCGTCCGCAAGCCCGCGCCTACGGTGTCATGAACAACATTCAACTTAGTCCGTAAAGTTACCGGACGGCCGGGCGGAGATTGCTCACCGTCTACGACAGCGCATCACTGCTGGCAAACTGACTTCTTGTCTGACCTCCAAAACCCAGTAGTGGGTATAAAACAATATTCCGTTTTCCTTCTAACAACTGCATTATATGCCGATAAAGATATATAAGTATATATATATATATATATATATATATATATATATATATATATCCCTGAATTTCTGAAGGAGTGCGATGTTTTAACAAAGCTAAGGAGTAGAACAGTGGTGGCCGAGTGATACTAATAATAATAATATTCCACAACTATCACACAACGCCATCTAGTCCCATGCTAAGCAGAGCTTGTGTTACGGGTACTAGACAACTGATAAACATACTTATATATTTCTAAATACATACATTTTATAGATAAATTACACCCAGACACAGAACAAATGATCATGCTCATCACATAAACATTTGTCCTGGGTGGGAATCGAACCCACGACCTCCGGCATAGCAGTCAGGGCCACTAACCACTAGACCAACAGGCCAGTCGAAATGGCTCCGTCGGTAATGGCTCCGACTTACGAGTTGTAGGTCGCGGTTTCAAACACTGCCAGGCACATTACTTTATGTAATTAGCTTTTAACCGCGGCTTCGCCCGCGTTTATTACATACTTTACTCTTTCTCCCTCTTTTCTCACTTTTTTTTTAAATTATCCTATGTCCGTCTCCAGGGTCCCAACTATCTCTGTACCAACATTCTTAAAAATCGGTTTTGCCATTTAGGCGTATTGGCGTAACATACAAACAAACAAACTCACTTTCGCTTTTATAATATTAGTAAGGATATGTAACCAAGATTATAGGTATGCAACTCATAATATGATTTAAAAGAGTGTCCATAGAGTTATTAATAATAATTACAACTTAGTTACACAGTTCGATTCCCGAATTGAGTTACGAAGTTTTTTCCGAATCGCTAAAACGAGTTTTTTTTTCTGACGTAACTCCAAAATTACTGTTTTCAGATTTTTCCCTATACCTGTGCTATAAGACTAAGCTTTATGCCAAATTTCAGGATTTTAGGTCAACGGGGATCCCTATAAATTTTGATTCCCTAAACGGCGATATCTTTTTTCCTTTACCCCCTACAAGTTTGATTTTTTCACAGCTCCAAGAGACCGCAGACTTGAATATATGGTTTTTATTTCGACTCGATACTTTCATACGTCTCCCAGATAAATAGTCTTGACAGACAAACAGACAGATAACAAAGTGATCCTATAAGGGTACCATTTTTTCTTTTTAAGCTACAGAACCCTAAAAAATACTGCCCAAATTCCCACAGATCATTTCAACTCTCCAAATATTCGCGCAACTGGCCCCGATCACACTTGGCCGCTCATTCTCCCGACCTGAACACAAAAGGCTCAAAGCTAAAAAGTCAAAAAGTTGGCGCCATATGCGACCGGGCGAGAATCACGTGCATTGAAACCCAGTGCATATAGCCTTTGACAGGTCGTGAAAGAATTTCCGTGAAGTATTATTCAAAATGTAGATAGTCCTAGATAGGATTTTGAAAGTCTGTGTTTCTGATTTCAAAACGACTACAAAAAGAAGGTTCTATGTTCGGCTGAATGTTTTTTACAAGCTTTTATTCAGTTTCACCTGTCCCGATGTTTGTCGGTAATCAAATCTTGTAAATTTTTGATCCACTTCCTGGTTACCGATTGAGCTAAAATTTTGGTTGCATGTGTAAATCAGATGACAATGAAAAATTATTATGACATGGAGCTGAAGCTGATCTGATGATAGAACCGGAAGGTGGCTAAAGAAACTTGGTAGTTAAACGACACAACCCCATCGAGTTTGGGCTCGTATGATTCGTCTTGATGAGTGTTAATCATAGAGTATAAAAGCTTGCTATGAAAAAGAGATTTACTTACATTAAAAGCTTGTTTACAAGATTTTATTTAGTTTCACCTGTCCCGGTGTTTGTCTGTCATCAAATCTTGCAAATAAAATTTGATCCACTTCCCGGTTACCGATTGAGCTGAAATTTTGCTTGCAGTGAAATCAAATGATAATGCAAAATTATTATGACAAAGAGCTGATCTGATGATGGAACCGTAAGGTGGCTATAGGAACTTGGTAGTTAAACGACACAACACCATCGAGTTAACACCAACAAACTCGGACTCAAAACAGCTAGGAAATACCGGCCTCATCTCGTTAAAACTGACTGAAAACAAAATTGACGTGTAAAAATGTTTTTTGAAAACCTATTTACAAAATAAAAATCATTCATTTATCATTTATAGATACATTACACCCAGACACAGAACAAATGATCATGCTCTTCACAAAAACATTTGTCTTGGGTGGGTATCGATACTAACCACTCGACCAACAGACCAGTCAGTTATGTTTCCTTGGTACAATATTCTAGGTTCACGCAAGCAAAGCCGCTGTCTGCAATTAGTGTTACGCTATAGCAAAATGTTTACTGCAATTCTCAAGAGTTATTTACCCACAAACCTATATCTGGTCTTGTTATATATGCTCAAAGGAATATTTAAATAGTGCTGTGCTTCTACAGTAGACTAAATTGGCGCCGACAGTGTGGTGACACTAGTTTTTTAGTGTTGTGACTCTGTGGTATCGATAAATTTTATTTTATTTTATTTCGGGATAAAAAAAAAACAGGAGTACAATTAGCATAGCATTGTCGGCCTTATAATGGTCCCACTGTTGGGACTCAGGCCTCCAGAGAGAATGGGCCGTTATCCACCACATGGGCCCAGTGCGGGTCAGTGAATGTCACATGTCTTTGAAGTTTTGGTTCTAGGACATGCCGGTTTCCTCACGATGTTTTCCTTCGCCGTTTTGAGAGCAGTGGTGATGAAATACATTACACAAAGTAATGTGCCTGGCTGGGTTTGAACCCGCTACCTGTAAACTCGCAAGTCAATGCTCTTTCTAAATTATAATAGGACGGTTATAGGCTAGTTGCCTAAAAATAATAGTCTTTAGATTATTTAAAAGTAATATTTTTTTTTTATTTGTAAATTAAACCTAAAATAGCAATTTATTTTTTTAAATATCAATTTAAATTAAACCAAAAATAACCATTAAAGTTACGTGTAACGTCACGCCGTGCTACATTTTTTCGCTCGGGGTGACGTCACACGTAACTTTAATAGGCTATATCTTTATTTTTTGTTTAACCGAAAAAAGAAAAAATACTTGTCCAATATTTTTTTATAATCTAAAATACGGAGTAAATAAAATGTAGTTATTTTGACCCTGGAAACTACCCAATTATAATCTGGCAGGCATGGGCACTACCAGCTCCCCCCACAAAATTTCTTCAAAACTTCAAAACAACGTTGAAAAAACTCGACCAACGTTAGCTTGACCAACCACAGGCACTTTTAAACTTCGAAAGAATTTATATTAAAAAACTATCGACTGTTTCCCCTCACTACGACCGCTGGCATTTTTCCTGAAGCTATAAAGTTTCGCGGCACATTTGAGCGCAATAAAATTAAAATAATGATCGTTTCTACCGCTTTGTACCGCCCTGGTTGGAGATCTCACGGATTTCAACTTTATTTTAAATGTACCATGTCGAATGGACACATACAGTAACATAATACAGCTAACAAACAAACCTACAGATCATTTTTTATATGTATAGAAAGACACAATAACTTTTACCTAAAATACAAACAAACATAACACCAATAAAAATAGGAAAAAATAGGAAAGATATGCCTCACATCCGCGGAACACGGCCGAACGCTCAGCATAAAGCTGTGGCCTCATGCAAACCTTTCCGTTGTACCCTATACCCTGTAAGGGCAACCTGCAACTAAAGTTTTTTTTCAGGATACAAAAAAAACCAGCCTCGCCCTACAAAATTATAAACTCGATCGGACAGTTTACATGGGTAGGCCGATTTTTTAGCGTTGCGGGAATCCAATGGATTAGTAATACAGTCCTGCAAGGTTGTTAAAATAAAATAAATAAAAATAGATTTATTTTCCTTCTACAATTTTTGTTCCTTACTTTACTATTTAAGTTTTAGTTTTATTTACTTTATTATTTTAGTTTTGAGTATGTTTTAATTGTCTTGTGTATCGTTTTTATTATTGTTTTTTAAAAGGTAAATTATAAATGTAATGAAATGACATTTCATTAATTCAAATTTGCCGCGCTTCGCGCGTTGAAGTTGTCAATGGAATTTATGTTCTGTGGAACGGGGTGACGTGTGATTGAATGGCAGATGATGTTTAGATTATTTTGCATATTTTATTGTTAAAAATTCTATTGTAAAAGGATAAAATAAAGGGATATAATTGAGGAGGCGATATTAGTAAACTTTAAATGTCGTTTCTTTGATTTTCAGGTAAATTATAGGTGTAATGGTCATAGTTAAACGTTGTAATATAGTAAAGACGTATTAAATAAATAAAACTTTGATTTTCAGAGAAACAATTTGTGGTTTATTTGGAAAATCCTCAATAACATATCTTATAAATATATAGTCTGTATAAGGACCGCTAAACAGCGGTAAAAACCTCCTCCATTCGTTTCCATGTTGGTCTTTCTCGGGCTACTCTACTCCATGTTTTTCCTGCTGTTTTTACAATGTCGTCACTCCATCTCTTTTGTGGTCTGCCTTGTCTGCGCTTGGTGCTCATGGGGTACCAGTTAGTGGTGATTTTGGTCCACCTTTCGTCTGCCTGCCCCTGATAGTTAAAAAGACGTATCTAACAAAAATTAAAAACGGATAAAAAATATTTAATGAATGAAAGTGGAATCCGGGCCTTTTTTCCTTGTGTTAAAACCGCACTGGAGAAAGTTAGCAAAATATTAAAAGTACAGGCAGACGCGTCTCTTTTTCCTGATTCCGGCAATGTATGTAACTAAAATCTGGAAAAATTTTTAGATGCGTCTTTTTTACTAACGGGGGCAGTGCTGCTCGTTGGATATGTCCAGCCCATTTCCATTTCAGGCCAAGCACTTTCTTGACCACATCTGCCTTCGACGGGGAAAATCATCATTGACGAAACCCGCTCTTGGGTGGAGCGGGAGACAGTGTCAAAGTCTTACTGACTAAAAACCCCGCGCCGTTCCTTCTAGCCTTCATACCGGGGCTCTAGTTTCCTTTCGGATAACCCCGACCCCGGTAGGCTTCGACCCAGATGGGCCCCTCCTGTTGCTGACAACTCCTTGAGGCGCGCGGGAACAGTGCGCGCCGTCGACGCCTTGGCTCGGTCCGGACAGTTACCGGACGATCGGACAGCGAGCTACCCATGGCTCGCCGTCCGCGAGCCCGCGTCTACGGTGGCCGGAAATCGGGATCGGAATCCCGGCGGCGGCGGCGGGGCCGCCGTTGCCTGATGCGGTCGGCCTCCTCCTTTGCTAGCATTACTGCTTCGCAGAAGGAGGCGACCGCCTGACATCCTTTGCCTTGGCCCTCGTATAGTAGCGTTCTTAATTTTATCCTTGAGTCTATATATAGCAAGGTTGTTAGTGTTTTTCAAATAACCCCATATAATATTAAACGTTGTTTACTATTACTTCGACAGTTATTGAAGCGATCAATCAAATAAATACAAATAACTCAATCAATCAATTTGCCAGCCTTTCAGTTTGTTCATACATAATTATTTAGGTAAAAAATTTCGTATTTATCATTTGTCATATAACTGTTTTCAATGTCAAAGAAAAATATGTCTGGAAAACCGCAGAGCCGTAACGTGGAATAATTTAGACGTGGGTGAAGGTGCATCAGCGAGGCTTTTTTTACAAGCTTTTATTTAGTTTCACCTGTCCCGATGTTTGTCTTTCATCAAATCTTGCAAATTAAATTTGACCCACTTCCCGGTTACCGATTGAGTTGAAATTTTGCATGCTCGTGTAAATCAGATGACAATGCAAAACTATTATAACATACAGCTGATCTGATGATGGAAACAGAAGGTGGCTATAGGAACTTGGTAGTTAAACGACACAGCCCCATCGAGGTTGGGCTCGTATGATTCGTCTTGACGAGTATTAATTATATAGGTATACAGCTGGATATAAAAACTTGCTATGAAATGATTTTCATTAAAAGCTTGTTTTCAAAAACCACTGCCTTTGAATTTGACAAACACAGTAATAATGCATTTGAAGCCAGGGCTCTGCGGTGAGTGGTTACTGTTTAGCCTTTCACCACAAAATACATACATACATATAGGTACAGAAGTCAATCTACACAGTGTGCGCGCTCTCACAACGCACACATAGACACCGCTCGCGGACACGATATCTCCTCGCCCTCGGCCCGCTCGTAGAACAGTTCCGGCTCAAACGCTCATTAGTGTGCGTCCATTGAGCGTAGGTATAAAAAGTGAAGTACATACATAAGATTGTCTTCTGTACCTATCTATTTTGTGCTTTTACCAACCGTATTGTGGTCAACTTCTAGTTAAATCTAATGCATCTAAATATTAATCTCTGTTGCATAATGTGGTATTTGGCAGTACAAGTTTAAATGGCTTTGTTGTGTGAAGCTGTCATGATGGCCCAGTGGTTAGGCACTCACCTCACTTACCCACCCCTCTTTGAGGCGTGGCTGAAAAGACCTCACGGCGTCCTCACCTTCCGCATGACGCAGGTTCTCACCGGACATGCCAAGTTCGGGAGGTTCCTGCACCGAATTAAAGTCGGAAGAGACGCCCGGCTGTCGCTACTGTTCGGAACGCCCGGACGACACGGTGGAGCACACAGTCGAGGTGTGCCCTGCTTGGGCGGAGCATCGCCGTGCCCTCGTGGGGGCGATCGGCGGCGGAGACCTATCGCGCCGGGCCTTGGTTCAGGCCATGGTCGGGAGCGAGGAGGAGTGGCAGGCGGTCGCCTCCTTCTGTGAAGCAGTAATGCTAGCAAAGGAGGAGGCCGACCGTATCAGGCAACGGCGCTCTCGCCGCCGCCACCGGGATACCGATCCTGATTTCCGGTCACCGTAGACGCGGGCTCGCGGACGGCGAGCCATGGGTAGCTCGCTGTCCGACCGTCCGGTAAGTGTCCGGACCGAGCCCAAGACGTCGACGGCGTGCACTGTTCACGCGCGTCTCAAGGAGCTGTCAACAGGAAGGGCCCAGCTGGGTCGAAGCCTACTGGGGCCAGGGTTATCCGAAAGGAACTCGAGCCCCGGTATGAAGGCTAGAAGGAACGGGGTGGGTTTTTAGTCAGTAAGATTTTGACACGATCTCCCGCTCCACCCAAGAGCAGGGGTTGTCATTGGATGATTTTTGCCCACCATAAAAAAAGAGGGAAGCCAGCGGTACCCAGGCACACAGTTCGTTCCAGCATCCATCATTCCACTAGACGTTAGGCGTTGTGCTGCCGGTACCATCACGGCCATTTAAAAAAAAATCGCTTGAATCCTGTGGCGCGGCGCCAAACCAAACCCTTTGAAAATTTCGTTTCGAGTGCAAGCAAAAATAAACTTAGCGGTGGTCAAGCGGAAGTGTCTTTGATGGTACATGGTGGACATCTCACCCTTACTACACACAAAGTGTTTTTGTATATTTACTTTAAAATTAAAAAAGTAAGGAAACATGTGACTTTCACCAACCCGCACTGGGCCCGCGTGATGGATTACGGTCCATTCCCTCTCCTAGAGAGGAGGCCTGAGTCCCAGCAGTGGGAACATTACAAAGGCTGATGATGATGATGTATTAAGGCGTGCTCCCATAAAGCAAACATGATTTTTTTGCCTAGTATCTAAAGTTGTGACAATTTAATGGTACGAAATCAGAAACGATTTTTATAGACCAATTACAGGCACTTTTGAATTGGCAAAAATCGGCCAGTCGACAAAAATGTGAAGCTAAATTGCACAAATTCAAATTCAAAATCATTTATTTTAAATAGACCTAATGTAGGCACTTTTGAATAGTCAAATGTCGGTCAGTCCAAGAAAAGTGAAGCTAAATTGCACGTTCCAAAGCGTAGATCTCTATGGTAAGAATGTGCAAGACAGTCCATGAACACCTTTTTAATTCATGAATCCCCAAGCGACCACCGGTGGCCGCGCATCTATTGTCTTACTATTGTGTCTCTAATTGACGGTATCTGAAGGGTTAAATCATATGAAAGAAAGAAAGAAAAACATTTTATTTACGTGAATTAGACGCATACTTATAACTAAATAACAAAAGTAACAAAAAATCAGTCGATAGGGAAGATATGCGTCTCATCCGCGCAAAACGGCCCAACGCTCAGCATAAAGCTGTGACCTCACGCATTATGCGATGAGCTCACAGCGCTGGTTTTCAGCGTAGGCCGGTCGCTGTGTCGACGTAAACGATGCAGTTAAACAAAAGATGTAATACTATATATAATAATAACAATAATAATATTTAATAATAAACTACAGATGATGTAACTAAAATAAATAGATAACGTGATAAATTTCACATTTATATAAAGTGGCAACACCACGACACGCCCGTAGCACAATTTGTGCAACCCGTTTCATATTATGTGTTAATGAAATCTTGATTACATATTTCTGGTCGTTTTTACTACGTGAACACAATGTAGATAAGTAATAAAAAACTAATTACAAAATAGAAGTTTAATAGTGTAGTTTCCAGGGTCAAAATAACTACATTTTATTTAGTCCGTATTTTAGGTTATAAAAAAATATTGGACACGTATTTTTTCTTTTTTCGATTTACAAATAAAAAAAACTTGAGTGGTGTCAAGGGACACCCGGATGGAACGAAGTGCCTTTCGATTAATTAGTGAAGGAATTGTAATAAAATTTTATTAAACTATTAAAAAAAAAATACAAATAAAAAGAAACAATTTCCATCTGTAGGAATGTTGACATAAAAAAAAGTGTCGTTATAACTTTTCGTGAGATTTTTTTCTGTCTAGCCTCCTTTCACAACGCGCGATAAGCTCGTTCCAAAAAATACGTGTCCCTTATTTTTGAATAATCTAAAAGACGACCAATTACATTTTTTACGGCAACTAGCCTATTAAGCCACTGCTGCACTAGCGGAAACCCTTTGTACGCTAATCCGACTCGCACTTGACCACTTATTTTATTTTTATTAATAAATCTAACATGGTGTCCTCGACCGAGGGATATTCAATAAAAAACCACTCCGCTTCAGATGCACCCAGTCCATAACTTATTTTCATACGGAGCTAGGGTTGGCGAGCGAGCAAATTGGATTCTAATATAATTGAATTTTCCGAAGATTTTTCAGATGGAAAAGATTTCAATTTTACAATGTTCGGTTAGCAAAAGAGAGATGCTGTTTAGAAAGAGTATTTATGTATATTTCTTGATTTTGTTTAAGATATAGCGACATCTATGACGTCACATAAGAACTAATCCTGCATCGCGCAATCAAAGTTCTCCGCGCGATTAGAACATATATGACAGCCCAAAATCACCTACCGGGCAGTAGCCCACCAGACCATAACACCTGTCTGGTCGCAGGATCCTCCCTTTTCAAAGGAGGTTTGCGGGACTTTACTCTCTGTTCCGCATACCTGCAAAAAGATATTGAAGTAACACTTCAATACCTTATAACTGACGTGATGAACTTTGACGTCAAAGTTCAAATCGGACTTCTCTCTCTTATTAGCGGTTTTGAAGCTTTATAACTTCGTTGTCGATAAAGATATTTTATACATTTATTCATATTTGTTTACTAGAGGTAATTTACCAAAAAATATATGTATTTTACGTTATTTTATATAAAGGATAGACTCGCGTTTGACCACTACCTCACCTGGGCTGCGTTCAAATGTGAGTTTAGAGTTAACTCTAATGACGTCATAAGGTCTCTACCCTGGCATTTTTTAACGCGAACGTTAGTTAACTGTCAATGTCAAGCATTCTCCAACCTACCCTGCTCAGATTTAAAGTTAGTTGGATTAACTCTAGTAGCTACTCGAGTTATAAAAGAACGACTCTTCTCGACTCGGGTTATTTTTGAAAGCAGGGCTGATGGTAAGCGATGATTGACTGGCCGTTTTGCGCTGATGTGACGCATATCCTATCTAGCTGATAGTTTTAAGTACGATATTGTTACTTGTTACATTTATTTATTTTTAGGATATGCGTAACTCTTTTTCTTTCTTTCTTTTTCTTTCTATGGTGTGGCCGACGATGGAACACGCTTGCCTAAAAGCAATCAATTATACCTATTATTCCAACCGATTTACCCAAATGATTATTTGAAAACCCTATTCGCTCCCTTCGTCTGCTCACAGAGTGAAAAGGAAAAAAGTTTTTAATGTGACAATTTTACCTCGGGACGAGAGAAAGACTCATTTTTATTTAAAAGATAAAAGATATCATAACAAAAGTTTGACCGTCCCAAAGATAAGGGCTTTAAATGGAGAGTTGTACAATATTTTGTTTTTTAAGTAATGTTTTGTGTTTTTGTGGGTATTTGGCACGGAGTAAGGTGGTATTTGGAAAAGTTTTTGGTGGAACTGAGTGGTGTACAGATACAGATATTGGAATTGTTTTGTCCAAATAGCCATTGTTTGTTGAAATATTTTGTAACTTAGGTTCTCTACAGTCGATGCCTGCCAAGGCCGCAAAATATGCTAGTTATCGTAAAAAAAGTAATTAGTCCGTCTTTTAGATTATTCAAAAATAAGGGACACGTATTTTTAACCGACTTCTAAAAAAGAAGGAGGTTCTCAATTCGGATGTTTGTATGTTTTTTTTTTTAATGTCTGTTCGCGCGTAACTTCGTCGCTTGCCAGCCGATTTGAAAAATTATTTTTTTGACGGAAAGGGTGTACTTCCCAAATGGTCCCATAGTCACAAAGTTGGGATCTGATGATGGAATCTTGGCGAGATCGAGGGAACTCCTCAAATTCAATTCAATTTTTTAGTGAAGTCGGTTAGTTGTTTTTTTTTTTATAAAAAGGTTTTTTTTATTTATAAATTAAACCAAAAATGACAAAGATATCGTCGTGATATTTTTATATGCAAACTAGCTTTTGCCGTGAGATCCGTTCAGTAGTTTTTGCGTGAAAGAGTAACAAACATCCATACTGGATGTATGGATGTTTGTTACTCTTTCCAAACATCCATCCATACATCCATCCATACATCCATCCATACATCCATCCATCCATACATCCATCCATACATCCATCCATACATCCATCCATCCATACATCCATCCATTCGCATATATAATATTAGTAGGATTGCTATGGGTATTATGACCTTTGAAGTTTGCAACGAGACACCCAAGATACTCTGTACCATCAGCCTTTTCACTTCGACTACTGGAACGAATATCAAAATATCTTTAAAAGCATTGTACCATTACTATGGTAAATTCCATGCTTTTCAAGGTGTTCATATTTTATTTACTCCTCTTAGAAGATTGTAGAAGCTTGCAGTGCTTATTACCCGACCGCGCTTAAAAAGAGGTCATGGTTTTCGAGTGTTCATAAAAAGTTTACTCTTCTACTCTCTAGTTGTACTCTTCGGTAATGGCTGGATTAATAGATTAAAAAATATATATATATTTTCACACCACCTGCTCGAAAATGTCAAATTATATGTCAAGCAACCTTAACCTAAAGTGAGTCATTAGTGGCCGGGGGCACAGCCGGTCAATAATGTTTTCATTATGACCCGCTGGTCAATAATGTGACTATTATTTTCTCACAGTATGTGTAAAAAGTAGAGTATCCTCCTCTGGGCTAAAGGTGTCTTTGCCTTGGGCTAGCTTGAATCCCTCGCTGCATTCAGGATTCTTGTATTAACTCCCTCGCTTTGCTCGTGAGTTAAACCCGAATCCTTCATTGCGCTCGAGATTCAATATGACGCCCGTGACATAAGACACAACTTTAGCCCCTCGGTGCATAATCTACTATTATAATACATTCACATCTAACATTATCAGATGACAATGCCAAATTAAAATTATTATGACAAGGAGCTGATCTGATAATGAAACCGGAAGGTGGCTATAGGAACTTGGTAGTTAAACGACACAACCCCATCAAATTTGGGCTCGTATGATTCGTCTTGACGAGTATTAATTATATAGGTATACCGAGCTATAAAAGCTTGCTATGAAAAAAAAGAAAAAAGAGACGTGTGGCACTCGGAGACTGCCGCGGTAAAGCTATTGCATAGCATTTTTTATCAACTTATGCAATTAAATTGTGATTGAAGTTGACAAGTTGCCATGACAACCATTTAGTGGGGGGTGTTAGGTTTTTTTCGTTACGGAATTTCTGGATTCGGTCTCCACGCTCAAGGCCCGCGATAGAAGCTATGCAATAGCTTAAAAAAATCCATTAAAAACTTATTAGATAAGATTTTTAGACATTTTTTTCGATAAAAGAGATGGCTAAGATTGTTTACATTCAGTTAGCTACTTAAACAAATGTAGTATAGATGGCGTTGTGTGATAGTTGTGGAATATTTCAGTTCAGTTTGGCTCGTCAAATAGTTCGTATGCCTAAAGAGCTCGTGGCCTTTGATCGGCAGAATATTTTGAGATTCACAGGACCTACTCACATTTGGAATTGTGCCTAAAATGAGACTAGCTACCTGTCACACGAGATTAGAAAGTTCTAGACCAAGTTGCAGAGGCTGAACAGAATTCCTAATTTTGACCGAGTTATGAACAACTTTATTATATAACATGTAGATACATAGTGACAACTTTGTCGCACATTTAAATCCTTACTTATAATATTATAAAGGCGAAAGTGAGTTTGTTTGTTTGGTTGTTATGTCTTCACGCCTAAATGGCAGAAACGATTTTGATGAAACTTGGTACACGGACAGACCATGTCCTGGAATAGGACATAGGATACTTTTTATCCCAGAAGTATGTTCCCTTGGGATAATTTTCTGCTACCACGCGGGCGAAGCCGCTGGGAGCAGCTAGTTTAAAATATTAAAATCCTACATCGTGGTATCAGAGTTGAGCAAATACAGGGTTATTTGTAAAACACTTGTAGCGACATCTATGACGCCACATAAGAACTACGAAGAAAATACGAAATCCTGCATCCCGCATAAAAATAAGTCTCTGATACTTGAAAATAAATTAACAATAATAAAAGCCTAAAATCATCTATCGGGCAGTGACCCACCAGACATAATACCCGTCTGGTCGAAAGATCCTCCTTTTTTAATGAAGACTTTACACTCTGTTCCACATACCTCTGAACTAGTTTAGAAATACCAACAGGTATGTTTACAGTTTTCTGAATTCGCTAACGATTCGTTCTGCATTCGTATTTATTCACTAGTTCCGACCCGCAGTTTCTCTTTATTTATACTTAAATAGCAAACAAAACGGTATGTTTGCAGGAAATAAATACAGGTAGCTTTGTAGTCGAACTAGCAATGCATTTTATTTAGAACTAAAAGAAAGAAAGAAAGAAAACATGTTTATTCTGCCCGTATAGACACACAAATAATTTTCAAAAAACAAAATTAAAAACAAATTAAAACAAAAATTAGTTGCCCTATGAGATCACGTGTGAACCGGGCTTAACTTGCTTGAACCATAGACAACCCAGCTGTCTGGGTTGTCTATTAAAACAATATTTTTTTATAGTCTATGCGACACCGGCCGACACGTGCCTGACAGAGACAAACACCAAAATTATAAACAAAAATAAAAGAAAAGCAAAAATAAAACAGATACAATATAAATACATTCCAATTTGTGCGTCGCATCAAGGCAAGAATAGGCCGTTGCTCAGCTTATACTGTGACGCTGGACGAATCCAGCAATCTACAGTGCTGATTTTCGGCAACCACCGTGAGTGACAAATTGACGTGACAAACTAGCTGCTACCAGCGGCTTCACCTGCGTGATAATAGAAAATTATCCTAAGGGAACATCATCATCATCAGCCTTTTTAATGTTCCTACAGCTGGGACTCAGGCCTCCTCTCTAGGAGAGGGAATAGACCGTAATCCACCACGCGGGCCCAGTGCGGGTGAATGTCACATGTCTTCAAATTTTACTTGTGGTAACGGCCTAGACTTAAGAGTTGTAAGCCGCGGGTCCAAACCCAGCCAGGCGCATTACTTTGTGAAACTTATTTCATCACCACTGCTCTCAAAACGGTGATAAAACATCATGAGGAAACCGGCATGTCCTAATTGTCCTAGTACCAAAATTACGAAGACATGTGACATCCACCAACCCGCACTGGGCCCGCGTGTTGTACTATGGCCCATTCCCTCTCCCAGAGAGGAGGCCTTTTTTTTTTCTTTGTCGACGAGGAAAATCATCAGTGACAAAACCCGCTCTTCAGTGGAGCGGGAGATAGTGTCAGACTCTTACTAACTAAAAACCCCGCGCCGTTCCTTCTAGCCTTCATACCGGGGCTCTAGTTTCCTTTCGGATAACCCCGACCCCGGTAGGCTTCGACCCAGCTGGGCCCCTCCTGTTGCTGACAACTCCTTGAGGCGCGCGGGAACAGTGCGCGCCGTCGACGCCTTGGCTCGGTCCGGACAGTTACTGGACGATCGGACAGCGAGCTACCCATGGCTCGCTGTCCACGAGCCCGCGTCTACGGTGGCTGAAAATCGGGGCTGGAACCCCGGCGGTGGCGGCGGCGAGGGCGCCTGAAGCGGTCGGCCCCCTCCTTTGCTGGCATTACTGCTTCGCAGAAGGAGGCGACCGCTTGCCACTCCTCCTCGCTCCGGACCATGGTCTGAACCAAGGCCCAGCGCGAGAGGTCTCCGTCGCCGATTGCCCACGAGGGCACGACGTTGCTCGGCCCAAGCAGAGGAGGCCTGAGTCCCAGCAGTGGGAACATTGATTGCTGATCATGCTATTATACACCTAAACGTTCCTTATGAATCACACTGACCATTGTTAAAAACCTCATGAAAATACATTTAGTATGTCTTCAAAGATGGTATGGTGATGTCTTCACTTGGTTCCTTAGCTTTCGTGTATGTAACTGACCACGCACGCGGGCCTCAAAAAAATGCCGCCACAAAAAAAAGCTAGAAGCCGCAGCAAAAACAGCTGAAGCGTGACAGCTTGTGCCTGGAGAAGTTTGAAGCGTTTCCTCCTAACCTCATTCACTGAGCGTGCAGCTAAGGAATGGAATTCCTTGCCGGAGTCTGTGTTTCCTGATAGCTACAACCCGGGAATCTTTAAGTCGAGAGTGAATAGGTTTTCGTCGTTTCATCGTCGACCGCATCGTCGCTTTCCATCAGGTGAAATAGCGGTCAAGCGCAAACCTATCAATAATAATAATAAAAAAGCGGCTTCAAGCGTTTTTCTGTGACGACACCGTCACACACGAGCCACAAAAAAACGCTGCCACAAAAAAAAAGTTAGAAGCGGCCGCCAAAAACAGCTGAAGGGCTCGTCACTTCTTGTGTCCGGTGAATCGTGAAGCCGCTACAAGTGTTTTTTTTTTGTGGCGCCACAAAAAAAGGCTGCCTCAAAATGAAGCTTGAAGCGGCGTGTTTCTCTGCATTCCGATTTCCGGTCACCGTAGACGCGGGCTCGCGGACAGCTAGAGAGCCATGGGTAGCTCGCTGTCCGATCGTCCGGTAACTATCCGGACCGAGCCCAAGACGTCGACGGACGCACTGTTCCCACGCACCTCAAGGAGTTGTCAGCAACAGCAGAGGCCCAGCTGGGTCGAAGCCTACTGGGGCCAGGGTTATCCGATAGGAAACTCGAGCCTTGGTTTGAAGGCTAGAAGGAACACTATCTCCCGCTCCACTCAAGGGCGGGGGTTGTCATAAGATGATTTTTGCCCACCGTAAAAAAAAAGCGGCGTGTTTTTGAAGCCCGTATACAGGGACAGTTAGTCAACTTGAAGTCCGACTTCAATATGAATGAAACATGACGTTCTTCCGTTTGATTCTACCGATGACATTTGCATAGACAATGGATGGTAGATGTAACTTGTTAAAACTAGGTATAGATATACTATGACTGTTATGACTGACCTGTTGGACTAGTGGTTAGTGGCCCTGACTGCTATGCCGGAGGTCGTGGGTTCGATTCCCAGCCAGGACAAATGTTTATGTGATGAGCATGATCATTTTTTGTGTCTGGGTGTAATTTATCTATAATATGTATGTATTTAGAAATATATAAGTATGTTTATCAGTTGTCTAGTACTCATAACACAAGCTCTGCTTAGCTTGGGGGCTTGGGCGTTGTGTGATAGTTGTGGAATATTATATTATTATTATACTAGTTTTTGTCAGTAGCTTTGCCCGCGTGATAATAATATTCTCCCGGGATGAAAAGAGAGATTATACAACATTATTGTTAGTTTATGCGAAACCTGAATATAGTTTATTCAGAATCAGTAACTGAATCTATTCCAATAGTTTTTACACCATGTTATATTTTTTCCCAAAAATATTAAAAAAAAAAGGTCCTAAGTTGAACACCACCAACATCATCATCATCATCATCTTCCTGCCCTTGTCCCGTTTTATTTGGGGTCGGCGCAACACGTTTTTTTCTTCCATTCTGTCCTGTCACTCGTCACGCTATCACTAACTCCCTTTTCTTTCATATCACTTCTCACACAATCCATCCATCTTTTCTTTGGCCTCCCTCTCCCCTTCCATCCATCCACATGTAAACTCATAACTTTTTATAACCAACATTAAGTACAAAATAGGTCACGGCAGGTCATAACGGGTATTAGGGGCCAGCAAACAGTTGGGTGCAAGTGCAAAACAACCCCTCCGTCGCCTGGATGGCTCGGTGACTATGTGTTTTTGCTGACATAACAAGCTTATAGTTTCTGATTTTTATTTACAAGCTTTTATTTAGTTTCACCTGTCCCGATGTTTGTCTGTCATCAAATCTTGCAAATTAAATTTGACCCACTTCCCGGTTACCGATTGAGCTGAAATTTTGCATGCATGTGTAAATCAGATGACAATGCAAAATTATTATGACATAGAGCTGATCTGATGATGGAATCGGAAGGTGGCTATAGGAACTTGGTAGTCAAACGACACAATTCTATCGAATTTGGGCTCGTATGATTCGTCTTGAGGAGTATTAATTATATAGGTATACCGAGCTATAAAAGCTTGCTATGTATAAGATATTTTCATTTATTTATTTAACCCTTCAGATACCGTCAATTAGAGACACAATAGTAAGACAATAGATGCGCGGCCACCGGTGGTCGCTTGGGGATTCATGAATTAATACTTCATGCACATAAAAGTACAGAGGCGGACTTAATGCCTTAGCCATTTTCTTCCAGTCAACCTTTGGGTGATGCAGAGAACAATAGTGGTAGGTGCAATAAACGAACGAGAATAAGGTGAATACAAGAATTGATATACTAATAAACTATAAACATAATATAATTATATAATAATACTAGCTTCTGCCAGCGACTTCGTACGCGGATCCTGTTGCTTATGCCAGCGACAACGGGGTCGTCAAAATCAAAGATCTGAAACGTCTGATGTCGAACTCTAAGAGCCCGGGGACTGGAAAACAACGTGATGCGCGAGACGATTCGAGACGTTCCAGATCTCTCCCTTCCACTTACGCGCGTGACAGTGTGCAAACACCTTAGACATGGTGCCAATGTCTCCTTGTTCGATGTAATTAATAAATGGGCTATAGGAAAACGCGCTCCTTTCTTTATTCCCTAAAAGTGTTTCCATAGCGTGATATAACTCGACACCAACGCCATTTACGAAATGTTTAGAAAATGGATGGCTTATTAGCGCATTTCATGTATAACTTAGGTGTTTCTATACCGATTTCGATGATTTTTTTTTTTATTGAATAGATAATAATGTTAACTTTTTTTAATATTAGAGATGAGTGAGAGTATTATAAACGTAAGAGTAGACAAAAATAAACAGAAAGCTCCGAACTGCTAAGCTATCGGGAGCTACACGTGTTATTGTGAGTCAACCATAAAAGATAGACACATGCTGTCGTGGGATATTTTTTATATAATTTTAAGGAGAACATTTCCGTTGTACATGATTTCTGTGTAGCTTTAACCATAAAGGCTGCAAAAGCAACGGAAGCTTAAAAAATGGAGTAATTTCTCCCGTTTCCCCAACATTTCCCTTCACTGCTCTGCTCCTATTGATCGTAGCGTGATGAAAAGTATACTATAACCTGCCCAGGAGTATGAAGAATGATTGTACCAAGTTTCGTCAAAATCCATCGAGTAGTTTTTGTTTCTATAAAGAACATACAGACAGACAGACAGACAGACAGACAGACAGACAGACAGACAAAAATTTTACTGTTTGCATTTTTGGCATCAGTATCGATCACTAATCACCCCCTGATAGTTATTTTGGAAATATATTTCATGTACAGAATTGACTTCTCTACAGATTTATTATAAGTATAGATATACTCAAATTAATAAACTACATGTATACACTAATATTGTCAAACAATTTGTTCAAATCAACAATTGGAAAACCTTAACGCTGTGATGATACCACTGCCAACCTCTTATGAATTATCTCGCGAAATTTAGTTTTGAATGCTAATCGGTTTGTTGCCATCCTGAGCTGGGGGAGCGCATTCCACAAAGAAATCGCTTGTACGAAGAAAGAACAGTGCAGAAAGTCATTTTATTTTTCATTTAAAGCTTGTTTAACATTGAAGTCGGTTATATTTTTTTTTTTCGTAAAAGTTTATTTTAAATTACTATACTCGTGCAACTTAAATGGGACGTGAAAAATGCAAAAAAAAAAAACTTAAAAATAATCAATTTCGCGGTCTAGATATACCCTAGAGGATCCATTAAAAAACTTCACATATTTCCACTAACCCAGCCTCAATACTTCATCAGATAGAGTGCGTCACCTCTCTGAATAATATATATGGCGACAAATGTAATAAGTTTAGTCCTCTGGGCCATGCCCGAGCTGTGAAAAACTATATGATGTTACATATTCATCATCGAGATGAGATGCTGTGAGATAACTTTCACTATAATCTAGGTTCTGTAGTCAAATTTTTAATTAGATAGACTAAAATCGTATTTGCGGAGTTGCCATATTATGTAACTAGTTTTTGCCCGCAGCTTTGCCCGCATACATAATAGTACATTATGATATGAGTGTGTAATGTTAGCGATTAGCGTCGAGGCGATATTTAGACCCGAGCTATGGCGAGGGTCTTAAGAGAGCCGAGAACGGTAATCATTAATTACTCATGTGTATCATACGACGTTTTTCAATACACTTGTGAAGAAAATAAATGTGAAACTAGTAAACTTTAGTAGTGGTAATTTGTTTTTATATTCTTTTCCTCGTGGGGGATAACCTGCGCCCATCCTGATACGATAAATGTAATAAAATTATGGCGGGAGAGAGTTTGAACAATAAGGTTTTAACTACATTACAGCACGAGTGCGTAATGGTAATCAAAATGTCACAGTTTGGTAACAAGTTCCTTTATATAGCTAAGTGCAGTGCAATAACAGTCACTTTATGAGCAAGTGTATTGAAAAATATAGTTTATGTCACTTAGGAATAAAGCAGCTTTCTAAATGTTGCGAAGTCTGTGCTGGCGTATCAATTTTCTAGTGTGATGAGTACATGAAAATGGTGCGAATGCTTGCTAGGTAGGTGTGATGACAATGTTTCGGAAGCCTGCTTACTATTACTACGAGAACAGTGTGCAAGAAGCGTAGTTAGGTACAGCAAAATACAGAGTTGAAATGTGTTAGATAGAACAACGAAATTTTGAAGGTTTGTCATAGAATCAAAGTTGTTGTTTATGATGTTCTTAACTAGCACCTAAGAGGTTGCTAGTGTTTGACAAATAACCCTGTATAGCCTATCATCATCATCATCATCATCATCATATCAGCCGAAAGACATAGGCCTCCCCCAAGCGTCGCCACAACGACCGGTCCTGTGCGTCACGCATCCATCGGATTCCCGCGACCCCGACCAGGTCGTCGGTCCACCTTGTTGGAGGCCTTCCAACGCTGCGTCTTCCGGTACGTGGTCGCCACTCCAGAACCTTTCGTCCCCATCGACCATCTGTTCTGCGTGCAATGTGCCCTGCCCATTGCCACTTAAGTTTGGCGACTCTTATAGCCTATGTCACTAAGGAATGAAGTAGCTTTCTATCAGTGAAAATATTTTAGCAATCGGACCAGCACTTCCAGAGATTACCTCGTACAAACAAAAAAATAAAAACTTTACCTCTTTATTATATTAGTTTAGATGATAATAATATTCCACAACTATCACACAACGCCGTCTAGTCCCAAGCTAAGCAGAGCTTGTGTTATGGGTACTAGACAACTGATAAACATACTTATATATTTCTAAATACATACATATTATAGACTAGCTTCTGCCAGCGACTTCGTACGCGGATCCTGTTGCTTATGCCAGCGACAACGGAGTCGTCAAAATCAAAGATCTGAAACGTCTGGTGTCGAATTCTAAGAGCCTGGAAAACAACGTGATGCGCGAGACGATTCGAGACGTTCCAGATCTCTCCCTTCCACTTACGCGCGTGACAGTGTGACACACCTTAGAAATGGTGCCATAGACAAAAATAAACAGAAAGCTACGAACTGCTAAGCTATCGGGAGTTACACGTGTTATTGTGAGTCAACCATAAAAGATAGACGTATGATGTTTAGGATATTTTTTATATAATTTTAAGGAGAATATTTCCGTTATACATGATTTCTGTGTAGCTTTAACCATTAAGGCTTCAAACGCGACGGAAGCTTAAAAAATGGAGTAATTTCTCTCGTTTCCCCAACATTTCCCTTCACTGCTCTGCTCCCATTGATTGTAGCGTGATGAAAAGTATACTATAACCTGCCTAGGAGTATGAGGAATGATTGTACCAAGTTTCGTTAAAATCCATCGCGTAGTTTTTGTTTCTATAAAGACAGACAGACAGACAGACAGATAAAAATTTTACTGTTTGCATTTTTGGCATCAGTATCGATCACTAATCACCCCCTGATAGTTATTTTGGAAATATATTTCATGTACAGAATTTACCTCTCTACAGATTTATTATAAGTATAGATAAATTACACCCAGACACAGAACAAATGATCATGCTCATCACACAAACATTTGTCCTGGGTGGGAATCGAACCCACGACCTCCGGCATAGCAGTCAGGGTCACTAACCACTAGACCAACAGGTCAGTCATAATGCCTGTCACATCAGCCATTACTATTATTAGCTACTTCGGCAGTATCCTCATATACTATTCAGCAGCTGTCCGTGTCTGCCGCCGAGTTACGAGCGCTGAGCCCAGCTCTGTCACATTTACTTTATGTGCTAAATATAAATGTTTCTAGGTCTGTGGGTGGAAATCGTAAAATTGACACTAGTGACAAATACATATACCACACTAGCTTATGGGTGATGGCCCACATACATAAAATATAGCCTATGACACTCAGGAATAACGCAGCTTTCAATCGGTGAAAAAATTTCAGTAATTGGACCAGTACTTTCAGAGATTACCTACCTACAAACAAAAAAAAAAACATCACCTCTTTAAAAAAATTGTGTAGATTTGTACTATGAGACCTTGGTTCATGCCAATTTTTATTGTTGATAGGTTCGCGCATGACCGCTATCTCACCTGAAATATCTCAAATTTCAGGATTCTAGGTCAACGGAAAATACCCTATGAAATTTGGTTCCCTTGAAAGTGTAAAAAAATACGTTTTTTGCGACATAAATAGCAGTATCTTTTTTTTTCGTTAACTCAGAAGTTTGATTTTTTTTACAGCTTCAAGGAACCACAGACCTGAATATATGGTTTTAATTTAAACTCGAATCCTCCACGTGTTCCTGAGATAAAGGGTCTTGACAGACATACGGTCAACAAAGTGACCCTACAAGTGTTCTGATTTTTCCTTTTGAGGAAAGGAATCCAAAAAAAAAAATGCAAAATATATTATATAAAGGTTTTTGGGGATAGTAGTGGAAGGTTGAAGTAATGATCGTGACTCCAAACTGAATGTGTTTATTTTTACCATGCACCAAAGTCAAAGTCAAAGTCAAAATATTTTATTTCACATAGGCCTACATGGGCACTTATAAAACGTCAGAAGCTAGTGCACGGTTCCAAATTGGTCGTTTCCTATGGAGAAGAACCGGCAAGAAACTCCATGGTTACTCTTTTAAAAAATGTGTTTATTACAATATTCATTGATTTATGTAAGAACAGTGTAGACCAGTCAACACTGTACACAAAAGCACAAAATTAATCATAGTAAAATAAAAAAAGTAAGTCGTAATAGAAAGTTATCTAAGTGTTTGTGGATTATACAGTGTTCTCACATTCACATTCCAAAAAGAGGCTACATAAAAAAGCAGAAAAAATTTAAATAATTACAACTGTTAACATAATAAATTACTAACAAATTTAATGCAGTTGAAGTCTAAATAATAAAAATAAAAAAATAAAATATTGCAAAAGCAATGCGTTAAAAAAAAGAAAAATAAATATATATAAATTAAAACAAAGGTGGAGCAGTCAATAGACACAATATTAATGATTTACCAGGGGGCCACATGTGCAGAGGCAGTCATTGCCAAACAAGCGTGTCTTCGACATAGTCTTTAACCTTGTACCTCCTGCACCTCCTTTTATACAAGTGTACAATGTTACAGACTTAACAAATAAGGAAATTCTTTAACCAATATAGACCAGTACTGAAGCCGTTGAAAATGGTAAAAAGTGAAATAAAATCATAGTAGGATGAAACCTATTGGAAAAGGAAGAGAATATAACAAAAATGAAAAATAATTAACGGGCGATCTGAGGTCGGGAAATGGATGGGTTATATTCTCTTCCTTTTCCAGTGGGTTTCATCCTACTATGATTTTATTTCTTTTCAAAACTTATCGACCCTGGTCTAATAGTAATAATATTATAATAGTATAATAGTACTGTACAAAATGTACCGCTAAAACTAAGTAACCACTTACATCACTTTACACTCGGGTGTCTGCGGGGTGGGGCTGATGCACGCGTCATGCTCGTGAACGGGTGCCGTCAGTTGAGACTGGTCATCTCTTAACTGCCAGTAGCTTAATTCAGTTTTTATCTTTTAATATATTTTTAATTTTAATTTTATTATCTACATTGTGCTCACATAATAGAAGCAACATGAAATAATGTAAACAAACACTATATGTAACACATAATATGATTTAAAAGAGTGTCCATGGAGTTTCTTGCACGTTCTTCTCCATAGAGATCTACGCTTTGGAACGTGCAATTTAGCTTCACTTTTCTTGGACTGACCGACATTTGACTATTCAAAAGTGCCTACATTTGGTCTATTTGAAATAAATGATTTTGAATTTGAATTTGAATTGACTCTGTTCGTGTTCTGTGGAGGTTGTCAAAAACGGGTTGTAAGTGATGTGCTGTGTAGTGGCTACAGAGCAAGACTCTTGTTGTTTACTTGAACTTTTTTCAGTTTTGTAATCATTAAAACGACTATCGTATCGAAGCACCTGAAAAACGCAAACTTCAGCTGAAAATAAGCAAAACATTTTTAGCAAACTTTCATTTTTAGCAGCTAACTTAGCATTAACTTTAAACGGTATTAGCACAGTTTAGTTAGCTGGTGAAACTCATAACAGCTGTTTTTTTTACGGTGGGCAAAAATCATCTTATGACAACCCGCTCTTGGGTGGAGCGGGAGATAGTATCAGACTCTTACTGACTAAAAACCCATCCCGTTCCTTCTAGCCTCTTCATACCGGGGCTCGAGTTTCCTTTCGGATAACCCTGGCCCCAGTACGCTTCGACCCAGCTGGGCCCCTCCTGTTGCTGGCAACTTCATGAGGCGCGCGGGAACAGTGCGCGCCGTCGACGTCTTGGGCTCGGTCCGGACAGCGAGCTACCAAGTTAAAAATCATCCAAATGACATCCCCCTCCCCTGGGCGGAGCGGGAGATAGTGACTAAAAAACCATCCATACCAGGGCCGACTGTTTTCTTGTAGAAGCAGACCCATGGCTCCCGGCTGAGCTACCTTTCGGACTAACCCTGGCTCCACTAGGCTTCGACCCTACTGGACACTACGGTTGCTGACATCTCCTTGAGGCATGCCAAAAACTACGCGCCGTTGACGACTCTGGCTCGGTGCAGACGGTTACCGGACGGTCGGACGGCGAGTTAACCATTGCCGTCCGGCTGTCGGGTCGCAATCTCGCGCCTACGGTGGCCGGATACCGGGATCGGAATCCGGCTGGGACGCGTGCGGCCGCCTCTTTTTACCGACTTCCCAAAAAGGAGGAGGTACTACGTTCGGCTGTTTGTGTTTTTTTTTTAACCGACTTCTAAAAAAGGAAGAGGTTCTCAATTCGGATGTTTGTATGTTTTTTTTTTTTTATGTTTGTTCGCGCATAACTTTGTCGCTTGCCAACTGATTTGAAAAATTATTTTTTTGTTGGAAAGGGTATACTTCCCAAATGGTCCCATAGTCACCAAGTTGGGTTCTGATCATAGAATCTTGGCGGAATCGAGGGAACTCCTCAAATTCAATTAAATTTTTTAGTGAAGTCGGTAAATTTTTTTTATTAAAAAGGTTTTTTGTATGTTTGTTCATCGAATACTCCGCCAAATGTGGACGGATTTTCAAAATTCTTTTTTTGTTCGAAAGTTCTGAGGTGGTCCCATTGTCACCAAATTAGGATCTGATGATGGGATCTTGGAGAAATCGAGGGCAACCTTCAAATTTTACAGGCTCACTTATTGTTTTTCCCATATTTTATGAAGTATCTTGTGTATTTGCGTATGGTCGTCACCCTGATCTCAGGTAGCTGGGCTGATGATGGAAGGTACAACTCCTGTAAGAAGTTACTCGAACATCAAGGACTGTTTTAGTACATCCTAATAGGACATTTGACATTTTAATTCCGGGGATGTGTTCTCTTGGGACAATTTTCGTACTTTACTTGGTGGAGCCGCCATATTGACGTGGAGTCCCGCGTCGCGACCGACGCTGAATAATTTACAAAAGCCGAGTGCTTATACCAATAATAACTGTAGAAAATACGATATAAACAGGAATAATATGATATATAATTATCACGCTTTTGTTTCTCAATGGGGTAGGCAGATGCCACGGCTTGGGACACGTCATGTTCGGAAACAGTGTCCCGATTGACATTTTTTAATTTTAATAATTTTTTTGCTGACGATTCGGACACCGATAAAAAAATAACTGTTTGGTACAGTCAGATAAAAAAAAATTGTTTGACAAATATTAATTTATACTAAGTACCTAATCTTAGTGTATTATTGTGAAATGTTTTTTTTTTTTTGTGACGTAGGTAACAACAAATTTACTGTTATCAGATTTATTCCTATATCTGTGCTATAAGACCTTCCTTTGAGCCAAATTTCAGGATTCTGAGTCAACGGAAAGTACCCCATGAATTTCGATCTTTAAGAATATCAAATTATACGTTTTTTTGCGACATAAACGGCCGTATCTTTTTTATTCTTTAACTTAGAAGTTAAATTTTTTCACAGCTTGATGGGACCGCAGACCTGAGTATTTGATTTTAATTTAAATTGATATATTATTTATCAAACAAAATTTCAAAAAAAAAAAACAAACTCAAACTTCTAAGTTAACGGAAAAGTTTTATTAAAACACTTTTGCAAAATATTTAAATGTCATAATCTCTACAAAATACATTATATTACTGTGTAGGTACTGTACTCACAAGAGCGAATCGGCGGGAAAATCTAGTGGTGAACTAGAAATCACCGAGAGAGTCGACTAAGATTGAAATAGCTCAGACTATATTGGAGGCTGGATCGATTGCTCCACGAGGCTATAATCTGAGCTGCCTTAGGTCATGATGCGATATAATATAACCACCTCATAGGGAGTCAACAGAAGTCAAAATATAATATACCATGTACATTTGTTTTTTTTTTTGTCGACGGGGAAAATCATCTTATGACAAAATCTACTCTTGGGTGGAGCGGGAGATAGTGTCAGACTCTTACTGACTAAAAATCCCGCGCCGTTCCTTCTAGCCTTCGTAACGGGGCTCTAGTTTCCTTTCGGATAACCCCAACCCCGGTAGGCTTCGACCCAGCTGGGCCCCTCCTGTTGCTGACATACCATGTACATACCAGGTCGTTTATGCTACGTTGTTTATACCACGTGGCACGTACATCGAGGGACTGGAACAGTTTGCCGGCTGCGGTCTTCCCGTCCGATTATAATTTAGGTGTCGTCAAGGCTAGAGTGAATAGGCTCTTAATATACTAGTGCGCCTCACCATCAACGATTGCATCACTGCTTACCATCAGGTGGGATCGCAGTCAAGCACTAGTTTATAAGCTTTTACCCGCGGCTTCGCCCGCGTTTGTTAATATGCTTTACTCTGTCTCCACCTTTTCTCACTCAAAAAAAAAATTGCCTATGTCCGGTCTCCAGGGTCTCAACTATCTCTGTACCCACCTAAATCGGTTTTGCTATTTAAGCGTGAAGACGTAACAAACAAACAAACAAACTCACTTTTGCTTTTATAATATTAGTAAGGTTATTCCACAACTATCACACAACGCCGTCTAGTCCCAAGCTAAGCAGCGCTTTTTAACCGACTTCGAAAAGGAGGAGGTTCTATGTTCGGCTGAATGTATGTTTTTTTTTTTTTGTATGTATGTTCACCGATATTTCGGTCAATTGTGGATCGAGTTTTGAAATTTTTTTTTTGATTGAACGGTTATGCTTCCAAGTTGGTCCCATAGCAATATTGTTATGATCTGATCATGAACTTCGAAGATATGGAACAGAACCAACCCCTCATAGAATCATAGCAGAATTGTCGTAACAAGTAAAATTGCTTTGTTTATACGTGTAGTCGATGACTGACTGAAAGAAAAGGGGGAGGGGATGTATCAAACTGATCTGGTGATAATGCTGGAAGGTAAATTCATGTAATGTATTTGGGATTATTAGAATCGTTATGAGATGCACTCTGGCTATAAGATAACTTATGTTTAGCTGAAGGGTAGGTACTTTTTAGTGGTGCTACTATAACTAAATAGTGAAAAATAAAAAGCTTTTTACCAAAAAAAAATTAAACCGACTTCAAAAAGTACAAAATAATTTTAATTTCGGAAGTCGGTGTTAAATAACGAAGAGACAAAATTAGGTATCTATTATAGAAACACCGACTTCCGAAATTAAAATTATTTTGTACTTTTTGAAGTCGGTTTAATTTTTTTTGGTAAAAAGCTTTTTATGTTATGAGTAGTAGATAACTGATAAACATAGTTATATATTTCTAAACACATACATATTATAGATAAATTACACCCAGACACAGAACAAATGATCGTGCTCATCACACAAACATTCTGTGTTCAACGTTCTGTGTGTGATTGTGGGAACCGAAACTACGACCGCCGGCATAGCAGTCAAGGCCACTAACCACTAGACCAACAGGCCAGTCAATGATATCGTTTCCTCCTTATCAACGATTGCATCACCGCTTACCATCAGCATGAGGGGCCCAGCTGGGTCGAAGCCTACTGGGGCCAGGGTTATCTGAAAGGAAACTCGAGCTACGAAGGCTAGAAGGAACGGGGTTGGGGTTTTTAGTCAGTAAAAGTCTGAGACTATCTCCCGCTCCACCCAAGAGCGGAGGTTGTCATAAGATGATTTTCCCCACTGAAAAAATAAAGATCGCAGTCAAGCACTAGTTTATATCACAAAAAAAAAACAAATACCAAGTTTTAACGATCTACATTCAAAACTCAGAACCGACATCGGCAGTGAACTTCGTCAATGCAGTTCAATCCCAATCTGTTCCGGCGATGTCCGGTCCGGCCACCCGCGTCCGGCGTCCGGTTTCCGTCGTCCGGTAGCCGTTCGGAAAACGACAGAGTTCCCATGTGGAAAACCACGTCTAATTGATACGGAACTAGTTAGTTCAAATTGATATCACAATGTAATTTTGGTTCAATCTGCAATTTTGATGATCGGTAATTGTACGCGGGCTCGCGGACGGCGAGCCATGGGTAGCTCGCTGTCCGATCGTCCGGTAACTGTCCGGACCGAGCCCAAGACGTCGACGGCGTGCACTGTTCCCGCGCGCCTCAAGGAGTTGTCAGCAACAGGAGGGACCCAGCCAGGCTTATCCGAAAGGAAGCTCGTGCCACTAGGGCACGAGCTTCCTTTCTAGAAGGCTAAAAGGAATGAAGGCTAGAAGGAACGGGGTGGGTTTTTAGTCAGTAAGAGTCTGACACTATCTCCCGCTCCACTAAAGAGCGGGGGTTGTCATAAGATGATTTTTGTCCACCGAAAAAAAAAAATGGTCGGTAATTGTAATTTTTTTTTTTACTGGCAGTCAATTTAAAACTACCCGTAACTGGTCTATTTGAAATAAACGAATCGGTTTTCTGGAGTGAATAGGTTACTTCTAGCCAAGCGTGCTCCATCGTCGACCACATCGTCGCTTAGCATCAGATGAGATGGTGGTCAAACGCGAGTCGACTTTATCGCTGGGAGTCGTATATTACTTTTAAATATTTTTATCATTATTATAATGAGCCCGTTGTGTCCCACTGCAGGGCAAAGGCCTCCCTTCCTTTATTCCACTCTTTTTTGTCCTTAGCCACTTCTGACCAATCCTTACGGTAGGAGTCCAAATCGTCACGCCACCTCCTTCTGGGCCTACCGCGTCGCCGCGCCGGCTCCTGCTGTTCGGAATCCAGTCAGTAGTTGCTTTCGCCCAATTTTGTTGCGACATGCGGCAGATGTGACCTGCCCAGTTCCACTTTAGTTTGGTGGCTTAGTTACCTATGTCTGCGATTTGTGTTTTGGAACGAAGTATACCGTTCTTTATGCGATCTGTTCTATCACTACATAGTATAAAACAAAGTCGCTTTTTCTGTCCCTATATCCCTATGTACGCTTAAATCTTTAAAATTACGCAACGGATTTTGATGCGGTTTTTTTTAATAGATAGAGTGATTCAAGAGGAAGGTTTATATGTATAATATTGCACCCGAATGAAGCCGGGGCGGGTCGCTAATTTATTATATTTTCTTTTTTTTTAAGTTAACCTTTAAATTGATTTTAAATTCTATCATTTCCTTTCTCAGTGTCTTTCGTGTTTATATCCAAAAACATCAGTTTCAGTGACATAACAAAAGTGTATACAGTGAATTCAATACAGTGACCAACAAACATACATCGAAGTTTTCCAGTCTTGCGCGGGAGTCTACAAACTGGCGGAACTAATGGGTAAGTGACCATTTCTTATTTTTCTTTCATAACGTGGCATTTTGCGTTCTGAGAATACTGTCGTACCGGACCTACGTGGGTGTGGTGTGGCACGAATGAAGCGAAACGGACGCGTTGTCAGAGTGCACAGATAAGTCAGATCTGAGAAAGAAAGAAAAGAACCTTATTTGGTACATCACAAACACGACTTATGTACGTAGGTGCGGTGCGGCGACAATTGAAGCGAAGTGGACACGTTGTGTTGGTTTATTTTGCGCGAGCACTTGTGATACGGCGGTTTGTTTTAAATAAATTGCAGCTAAAGCGGTGACTTCGCGTGGAACACAGCTCGTTGTCTTAAATTCGTAAGATTGCTTCGTAACCTCATTTGCGCTGAATCGCCTACACTGGACGCCGCATATAACAATGTTTTTACTTCTAAAACCCGATATGTTGTTGCAATAGATGCTCTGTCTTAATTTTTATAGATACGAAAGACATAAAATCTCTATAATTAACTGTCCGGACTCAAGAAAAAGCAATTACTCCGAAAATGTATATTAGTATACTAGCTACCCGCCCTGGCTTTGCACGGGTTCTTTTCTAGAAATAAACACAAAAACTTAACAAATTATATACTAAAAGCTTCCTCGAGAATCATGCTATCGAGTGGTGAAAACCACTTGAAAATCGGTGCTGTAGTTTTTGAGTTTATCGCGAACAGACAGACAGACGCAGCGGGGGACTTTTTTTTTATAATATGTATTGTAAAACACAATTTGAAGCCGAAACCGTAACGAATATTCGGCTCCTCTTCCAGTTTTGGCTGTAAAAGAAAAAAACTACAAAAAATTAAAATTCAATAAGTTTTTTTCGACGATTACCTAAAAATTTGTTTTTTTTTTTATCTGATATAAATTAGTACTTGACTGCCCAAATAAAACGGGACAAGGGCAGGAAGATGATGATGATGAAATTAGTACTTTACTGCGATCCCACCTGATGGTAAGCAGTGATGCAATCGTTGATGGTGAGGCGCACTAGTTTATTAAGAGCGTATTCACTCTAGCCTTGAATACGTTTAAATTGTAATCGGACGGGAAGACCGCAGCAGGCAAATTGTTCCAGTCCGTCGAAGTACGCGGTATAAACGACGAAGCGAAACGCTTAGTCCGGACCGTAGAGGTTTGAACAACGTAAGGGTGGATACTCGCCGTACGTCGGTTTGATGATGACCGAGTCAGTCAGTTTTTATTAGTTATCTATTTTAACCCTCAACTCAATGACGCTGATTTCGGTCCAGCCAAATATTCGGCCCGTTTTTGGCCAAAACTGTAATTCAGATTCAACAATTAAAGCATATTTTTTGTTATTAACCGACTTCGAAAAGGAGGAGGTTCTATGTTCGGCTGAATGTATGTATTTTTTTTTTGTATGTATGTTCACCGATATTTCGGTCAATTGTGGACCGATTTTGAAAATTTATTTTTTTGATTGAAAGGTTATGCTCCCAAGTTGGTCCCATAGAAATATTGTTATGATCTGATCATGAACTTCGAAGATATGGAACAGAACTCCTCATAGAATCATAGCAGAATTGTCGTAACAAGTAAAATTGCTTTATTTATACGTGTAGTCGATGACTGACTAAAAGAAAAGGGGGAGGGGAAAGGGGGAGGGGGTAAATTCATGTAATATAACCGTATTTGGGATTATAAGATGCACTCTGGCTATAAGGTAATTTATGTTTAGCTGAAGGGTAGGTACTTTTTAGTGGTGCTACCATAACTTCTTCTTCTTCTTAGCGTATCGATGGCAAAATCAGTCAAATTCCTTGCCCAGCCCAGAACTAAAAAGTGAAAAATACAAAACTTTTTACAAAAAAAATTAAACCGACTTCAAAAAGTACAAAATAACTTTAATTTCGGAAGTCGGTGTTAAATAACGAAGAGACAAGATTAGGTATCTATTATAGAAACACCGACTTCCGAAATTAAAGTTATTTTGTACTTTTTGAAGACGGTTTAATATTTTTTGTAAAAAGTTTTTTTTAAGTAGTTCACTTGATGAATTTTCATGAAGCCAGTCAGAAAAATTATTCTAATGGCACATTTTAAAGAGATCTTTGAGAAGAAGAATGAGCAAGGACCCATTTAAATCGTGTTACACTGAGAGCAATCCCTACTAATATTATAAATGCGAAAGTAATTCTGTTTGTCTGTCTGTTACGCTTTCACGCAAAGACTACTGAACGGATTTAGATCAGGTAGGTAGGTAGAAGAGACACTGGAATAACACATAGGCTACCTATAATTCCACTGCTGAGCACTGCCCGCGCGATATAAACTGTAGTCCACGCGGGCGAAGCAGCGGGCGGAAAGCTAGTGTTACATAAATATAATTCATCATCATCATCATTTCAGCCGACAGACGTCCACTGCTGGACATAGGCCTCCCCTAAGTGTCGCCACAATGATCGATCCTGTGCGTCTCGCATCCATCGGTTTCCCGCAACCTTCACCAGGTCATCGGTCCACCTTGTAGGAGGCCTTCCGACGCTGCGTCTTCCAGTACGAGGTCGCAACTCCAGAACCTTTCGGCCCCAACGGCCATCTGTTCTGCGAGCAATGTGCCCTGCCCATTGCCACTTAAGTTTGGCGATTCTTCGGGCTATGTCGGCAATCTTGGTTCTCCTGCGGATATCTTCATTTCTGATTCGATCCCGCAAGGAAACTCCGAGCATAGCCCTTTCCATTGCCCTCTGGGTGACTTTGAGCCTTCTGATGAGGCCCATTGTGAGCGACCACGTTTCGGAGCCATATGTCATCACTGGCAACACGCAGTGGTCATAGACTTTCGTCTTGAGACACTGTGGTATATTGGACGAGAATAAGGAAGGAAGTATATTGCGCGGTACATAAATATAAAAAAATATAAATATAGAAATAAAAATAAGCCACTCACAGCTAAGATATGTCCAGTCTCAACTGACAGTACCTATTCACGGACTTGAAGCATGTGTCAGCACCACTCAACTCAACCATTTTGAGGGAAACCAAATGATCTAACACACGCGTCACCATCAATGAGACATTGGAGTGAGCATTACAAACTCAACTGCCATGCCCATTAATGTCAAACAAAGCCAATAGTAACCTAAAACCATAAATTGCTTCATAGCAACTTTATTTATTTATTTATTTATATAATATATACTTTATTGCACATCAAGAAAAAAAAAAATACAAAAAGAAACCATACAATAGAAAACACAATTGGCGGCCTTATCGCACCAGGCGATTTCTTCCAGGCAACCTAGAATGGACAGAGATTGCCTGGACACAAAATGGGGTTGCACTTGGTGCAAATAATTATAAAAGTAAACAAAACTTATTCAATACTTAATGCTAAAATAGATACACATATACATACATACAAAATATATATAAGCAAGAGAGTAAGTGAAGAAGTGAAGGCAAGATCATAGTGACAAGTAATGATCCTTCACAAGCCTTTTAAATACAACAACAAACAAGCAACTTTGGAAAATTCCAGCCGAAACCAGATTTATTTTGGCCGAAACCGGACCTTTGGTTGGTCTCTAATTAAGAGCCGGTTGTAATCACTGATTTTTTTTGTAGGTACTGGCCCGGGTCTACGAGTATGTAGGCTTCGCGGCCCCGTAACAGTTATTTTATTTTTAGAAAAATAAAATATTGTAATAATATATAATTATACATACCCTTTTAAAAACAAGTTTTATTATTTTATGTAATTTTCAAATATTTTCTTGATGTAAGCTCGTAGATACACGTTTGAAATTGTAATTTAGGGTCAGTATTATGTTTTTAGAGTTCCTCAAAAGGAAAAAACGGAACCCTTATTGGATCACTTTCTAGTCCGTCCGTCCGTCTGTCTGTCAAAACCCTTTATCTCGAGATCGCACGGAGTTATCGAGTTGAAATTAAAACCATATACTCAGATTTGCGGACTCTTGAAGCTTTAAAAAAATCAAACTTGGAAGTTAACGAGAAAAAAATATACTTCGGGTTATCATATTTTGATTTTTCCCCAGTCTGTCATTTATAGTCAACTAGCTGCTCCCAGCGGCTTCGCTCGCGTGATAGCAAAAAATTATCCCAAGGGAACATACTTCCGGGATAAAAAGTATCCTATATCCTATTCCAGGACATGGTCTATCGTGTACCAAGTTTCATCAAAATCGGTTTTGCCATTTAGGCGTGAAGGCGTAACAAACAAACAAATAAACAAAAAAACTCACTTTCGCTTTTATACTCGTAACATTAGTAAGGATTTTAATCAAATAATTTCTGTGTTCTCTTTTATATTTATGGATTTCCCGAGGTTCAAAATTAATGCAACCTTGCCTTTATATTGTTTCGGCGATCCGCCATCTTGCAAGCATAGTAATTAATTCCCGTCCCTCTCCTGCCATAAAGATTAATGTTTTCAAGAGCCTTTTCAGTACAAAGAGTCCTTTGACACACAGCGAGACAGAAACATCCTGCTGTTATTATAACAGGAAATATTCTAAACAATATCTATTCATTATCTTCCGTGATGGTCAATGGTTAAGACTAGTGATGTTCAATTCCACTATAAACTCTAAACGTGTCTGTGTTTCCTGATAGCTACAACCTGGGAATCTGTAAGTCGAGAGTGAATAGGTTTCTTCTAGGTAAGCGCGTTCCATCGTCGACCGCATCGTCGCTTTCCATCAGGTGAGATAGCGGTCAAGCGCAAACCTATCAATAATAATAAAAAAGTGCTATAGACTATTGAATATATTTTTATAGCGCGCTATTTTATACGCTATCGTTATAACACGTTATAACCCTTCAGATACCGTCAATTAGAGACACAATAGTAAGACAATAGATGCGCGGCCACCGGTGGTCGCTTGGGGATTCATGAATTAATAAAACTCGGTAATCAACTAAAAGCGGAGACGCTATCATTTCATTCGGCACCGCGCTAAACGCTATATTGCTATCCCGCTTTGGCCCCGCTGTTGGCGTTTAGTTGAGCGAGTCGTTATATTATAGCGCGAAGGCAGAGTCAATATAATAAACGCTATACGCTATGAGCAAATAGCGTGTTATATTTTGGCGCTATACGTTATGTTACGTACGTGGGTAACCAAATGCCGATTTACCAATAGAGAACTTTATTCACCACAAACAATAAGTAATTAGTCCAGTCAACAATAATCCAAATCACAATTAACACTAGAGTACCGTTACACTATCGCTTGGGTCGTTAGATAAAATCACTTCGAACACTTAGGTAGATCGCTCTTGTTCGCAGTCGAAATCAGAACTGACTGGCTTCCGGTCGGGGGCTCGTATTTATATGCGGAGCAAGGAAAATTCTAGATACCGACGTCTCGGGATAAATCCAGAACAATAGAGTCGCGTCGCGGGGCAATAAATCATTTTTATTGCTTTATCCGTCGCGGGTCACTTTCACGCGAATTTCGACTCTATTGTTAATGGCGGAAAGTACCATTTCCTTTATCTACCTACAGATGCCTACAGATTACATACCACTAAATAGTAGGTACAACGAGTACTTATGAAGGAATGTTCCAGATCTTGCCAGGCTAGGTAGGTACTTTGGTTCTAGATCTTTCGAACAGCAATGCGTTTTAATTATTCGTTGCCACGCTTTATTTTGTCGGAGATATGACGAGTTGAAGTTTAACGGCGTAACAGTTATATAAACCACCACTAGTTAAGTCATCTGCCAAAGGACATATTTTGTGTGATATTTTCATATTTTGTTGGCGATAATATCTTGTTATCACAATTAATATTAGTAGTTGACACACCCTTTTTTATGGTGAGGAAAATCGTCCAATGACAACCCTCGCTCTTGGGCGGAGCGGGAGATAGTGTCAGACTCTTACTGACTAAAAATCCACCCCGTTCCTTTAAGCCTTCATACCGGGGCTCGAGCCCCCTTTCGGATTACCCTGGCCCCAGGCTTCGACCCGGCTGGGCCCTTCCGTTGTTGACAACTCCTTGAGGCGCGCGGGAACAATGAACCGACTTGGGCCTGGTCCGGAAAGTTACCGGACGGTCGGACAGCGAGCTACCCATGGCTCACCGTCCGCGATAGTTGACACACCTGATAGGTGCAGGAATTTTTTTTGGTGGGTAATCATCTGGCCAAAACGCAGCGTTGGAAGGCCTCCTACAAGGTGGACCGATAACCTGGAACGGGCTGCGGGAATCTGATGAATGCGAAACGCACAGGACTGTTCATTGTGGCGACACTTTGATGATGATGATGCGGCAGATGTGACCTGCCCAGTTCCATTTTAGTTTGGCGGCTGAGTGTCCCCGCACACGGACCTCAAAAAAACGCCGCTTCAAACTTATTTTTGAGGCAGCCTTTTTTTGTGGCTCGTGTGGGGCAGAGCTGCCACAAAAAACGCTTGAAGCCGCTTCAAGCTTCTCCGGCCACATGCTGTCGCGCGCTTCAGCTGTTTTTTTGCTGCGACTTCTAGCGTTTTTTTGAGGCCCATGTGCGGTGACACCAAGCCGCCAAACTAAAATGGAACTGGGCAGGTCATCACATCTGCGATTTGTGTTTTGGAACGAATTATACTGTACTGAGTATCAATACATAGCATAAAACAAAGTCGCTTTTTCTGTCCCTATATCCCTATGTGCGCTTCATCATCAGCCTTTTAATGTTCCCACTGCTGGGACTCAGGCCTCCTTTCTAGGAGAGGGAATGGGCCATAATCCACCACGCAGGCCCAGTGCGGGTTGGTGAATGTCACATGTCGTCGAATTTTTGGTTCTAAGACATGCCGGTTTCCTCACGATGTTTTCCTTCACCGTTTTGAGAGCAGTGGTGATGAAATAAATTACACAAAGTAATGCGCCTGGCTGGGTTCGAACCCGCGACCTACAACTCGTAAGTCGGGGCCATTACCACTCGGCCACCACTGCTCAAATCTTTTTATGTGCGCTTAAATCTTTAAAACTACGCAACGGATTTTGATGCGGTTTTTTTTTTAATAGATAGAGTGGTTCAAGGAAGGTTTATCTATATCTATACTTATAATAAATCTGTAGAGAGGTCAATTCTGTACATGAAATATATTTCCAAAATAACTATCAGGGGGTGATTAGTGATCGATACTGATACCAAAAATGCAAATAGTAAAATTTTTGTCTGTCTGTCTGTCTGTCTGTCTGTCTGTCTGTCTGTCTGTCTGTCTGTCTGTCTGTCTGTCTGTCTGTATGTTCTTTATAGAAACAAAAACTACGCGATGGATTTTAACGAAACTTGGTACAATCATTCTTCATACTCCTGGGCAGGTTATAGTATACTTTTCATCACGCTACGATCAATGGGAGCAGAGCAGTGAAGGGAAATGTTGGGGAAACGAGAAAAATTACTCCATTTTTTAAGCTTCCGTCGCGTTTGCAGCCTTAATGGTTAAAGCTACACAGAAATCATGTATAACGTAAATGTTCTCCTTAAAATTATATAAAAAATATCCCAAACATCATATGTCTGTCTTTTATGGTTGACTCACAATAACACATGTAACTCCCGATAGCTTAGCAGTTCGGAGCTTTCTGTTTATTTTTGTCTATGGCACCAAGGTGTGTGCACACTGTCACGCGCGTAAGTGGAAGGGAGAGATCTGGAACGTCTCGAATCGTCTCGCGCATCACGTTGTTTTCCAGGCTCTTAGAATTCGACACCAGACGTTTCAGATCTTTGATTTTGATAACTCCGTTGTCGCTGGCATAAGCAACAGGATCCGCGTACGAAGTCGCTGGCAGAAGCTAGTATGTATAATAACATCCATTAAATAGTGGAGAAATACTGTTGCCCGAGCGAAGCAGGGGCGGGTCGCTAGACATATTATAAGTTACATATATCAGGGTTAGTTTAGTTATATCTAGAGATAATAAATACGAATGCTTTATGTCTCCATTTCACGTTCTGTTCATCAATTGAGTCTATCATGGACCAAGTATGGGATCATTAATCACAGACAGAAATAAATACTTAATGAATATTAATTATAAGAGAGCAGAGCTTTTAGCGATCTGGTGAATATTGTAGCTATTGAAATATAACGTTTATTTATGAGTTGCGATTTCCTCTCAAAAACCGGTCAAGTGCGGGCTTGCGTAATGAGGGTTCCATACAAAGTTATCTATTTATTTATTTTTATTTACTACGCCTTATAACAGGTTCCATTTCTCATTGGGGTCATAAATATAATATGTGAACAAGCAACGATAATATTTATTGATTATACAAGAGTGCAAAGTTGCTTTTTAACGGCGTGCTCAATTTTGATAATCGAGCAAGCGAAGGATTCTAAAATTGAATCAGCAACGAGTGATTTAAAAATTAGAATCCTGAGCCACGGTATTATACAGTATTGTAACTCGGCCGTATCTTTGAAATAAATGCCTACAGCCGACGTAAACATGCGATAGGGCTGCCGCCTCCAGCAATCTAATTACATTTGCCTACTATGTATTTCCATTTAGTTTTGTGATTGTAAATATACTTACTTTTTTATATAAACAAAATACTTTATGGATCGAATAGGAAGTGTTCAATAAAAATGCGTGTTGTTTTTGATTGGTAGATTTAAATAAAATGCTTTTTCTAGTATTATCCATACACATAGTACAATAAACCACTATTATTAATAATAAAATACCACGTCTTTACTTTGAATTATACAAACTAACAATAATCGCGCGATTATTGTTAAAAAAACCGTCGTGTCCGTTCGTCACTGCGGCACAGTTGCGACGGCCGCGACTGTCTACATGCCGAGCCCATGCTACAACCGAGGCGCGTAGGTATAGCTCGCGTTTCGTCCGTTTGTATGAAGTTGGAATACTGTATGATACTATTACCGAGCCTGAGCGTTAGCGAGAGAATCAAAAGAGCACGAGGTGAAAAATCTTTGCACTCGAGTGCAACACGTAACTTTTCATCCCACCTCAGCGAGGAAATGACTAAATGAATGAGCAAGAAAAAAGTACACCAAGGAGGTTCTGCGTCTGAGTTTTTAAGGAATTAAAAAAAAAGTTGTATGACAAATTTGGTACCATGGAGGTAGAAGTAAATAGGTTTTTCACACCACCTGCTCGTAAATGTCAAATTATATGTCAAGCAACCTTAACCTAAAGTGAGTCATTAGTGGCCGGGGGCACAGCCGGTCAATAATGTTTTCATTATGACCCGCTGGTCAATAATGTGACTATTATTTTCTCACAGTAGGTGTAAAAAGTAGAGTATCCTCCTCTGGGCTAAAGGTGTCTTTGCCTTGGGCTAGCTTGAATCCCTCGCTGCATTCAGGATTCTTGTATTAACTCCCTCGCTTTGCTCGTGAGTTAAATCCCGAATCCTTCATTGCGCTCGAGATTCAATATGACGCCCGTGACATAAGACACAACTTTAGCCCCTCGGTACATAATCTACTATAATGATGTTTTGAATTCATAAACATAGTGCACACGATGTTCTAAATTCAATTTACTTTATCTCTTTAGAGAATAAAAGAGGCTTTTGTTATCAGATATCGAAGAGTAAAAATACTCTTTCCGAGATCCCGGATAAAATGTACATTTACAATTTTGTTCACTTATTATTTTTCAAATCAAATCATAAAAGTTTATTTGTCAGAATATGGTACAATAAAAGTTACAATTTTGGTTCCAGCATATCCTGCCATACTATGGCGTACAAATATTTCTGTGTTATATGGATTAATTAATAAAATATATATATTTATATAATAATATATATATAATATATTCCACAATTATCAAACAACGCCGTCTAGTCCCAAGCTAAGCAGAGCTTGTGTTATGGCTACTAGACAGCTGAAAAACATACTTATATATTTCTAAATACATACATATTATAGATAATTTACACCCAGACACAGAACAAAATGAACATGCTCATCACATAAACATTGGTCCTGGGTGGGAATCGAAACCACGACCTCCGGTTTAGCAGTCAGGGCCACTAACCACTAGACCAACAGGCCAGTCAAAAAAATACAAATATTATGCATATTCCAACGGGTGCTGACCGTACAATGTTGATGGCAAAATTCTGTTTCAATTCAAGACTGAATTTGAAACAAACTCGGAAAGACGTTTTTTGTTCCAACTTTTTTCTTTGCACCAACTGTTTCCCCGTTACAGTAAAACTTTTGTTAATAAAAGTACAGTTTTTTGTGGAGACCAGTTCTCTGTTTTAAGAAATAAAATAAATAGGAACAGACTTTTGCTAAGTAGGTACTTCTATTATATTGTTTTTTTAACCGACTTCTAAAAAAGGAGGTTCTCAATTCGGATGTTTGTATTTTTGTTTAAGTTTGTTCGCGCATAACTTCGCTTGCCAACCGATTTGAAAAATTATTTTTTTGTTGGAACTCGGTAAACTTTCCAAATGGTCCCATCGTCACCAAATTGGGATCTGATGATGGAATCTTGGCGAAATCGAGGAAACTCCTCAAATTCAATTAATTTTTTTAGTGAAGTTGGTTATTTTTTTTTTATAAAAAGGTTTTTAGAGTTCCGTGTCGAATGAGCAGTTTTAGTTAGTTTAAAATTCATATTATCTGAATTGAAATAAGAACTTTTATTATCCCGTGTATGAGAAAACTTTGATTGGACTACAACTATTTGTGTTTGTTTACCTATTTCAGCGGGTTTGCGTATTTGATGGCTTGACCTATTCATAAATAGACAGATCGAAGTTTTTAATGAAGATTTTTTTGAAAAATGTAACCTATATTAAAAAGTGGTTTAATTGATTCTGCTCGTTATTCTGATCAAACTATTTTCAGGTTTTCCGCATTTAACGTTACACGTTGTATACAGCTATTGCATTTATAAATATTTGAGTATTCATTCATCAACGAGCTATCAAAAGAATAAATATCAATTGGATCGGAATAATTTATCGGAAACCAACACTTTTTGATTGCAAAGCGAAACAAAATAAAAATGTGTACTGAAAAATAGTTACCGCGGTACTAACCACGGTAACGAGTACTAACTCGTCTCCAGTACTCGTCTCTAGAGTACTAGAGTACTCGTCTCCAGTACTTGTCTCCAGTACTCGTCTCCAGTACTTGTCTCCAGTACTCGTCTCCAGTACTCGTCTCCAGTACTTGTCTCCAGTACTCGTCTCCAGTACTCGTCTCCAGTACTTGTCTCCAGTACTCGTCTCCAGTACTCGTCTCTAGAGTACTAGAGTACTCGTCTCCAGTACTTGTCTCCAGTACTCGTCTCCAGTACTTGTCTCCAGTACTCGTCTCCAGTACTTGTCTCCAGTACTCGTCTCCAGTACTCGTCTCCAGTACTTGTCTCCAGAACTCGTCTCCAGTACTTGTCTCCAGTACTCGTCTCTAGAGTACTAGAGTACGCGTCTCCAGTACTTGTCTCCAGTACTCGTCTCCAGTACTCGTCTCCAGTACTCGTCTCTAGAGTACTAGAGTACTCGTCTCCAGTACTCGTCTCTAGTACTCGTCTCTAGTACTCGTCTCCAGTACTCGTCTCTAGTACTCGTCTCCAGTACTCGTCTCTAGTACCTACTCGTCTCCAGTACCTACTCGTCTCCAGTACACATCTCCAGTACCTACTCGTCTCCAGTACTCGTCTCCAGTACCTACTCGTCTCCAGTACTCGTCTCCAGTACTCGTCTCTAGTACTCGTCTCTAGTACTCGTCTCCAGTACTCGTCTCTAGTACTCGTCTCCAGTACTCGTCTCTAGTACCTACTCGTCTCCAGTACACATCTCCAGTACCTACTCGTCTCCAGTACTCGTCTCCAGTACTCGTCTCCAGTACTCGTCTCTAGTACTCGTCTCCAGTACTCGTCTCCAGTACTCGTCTCCAGTACTCGTCTCCAGTACTCGTCTCCAGTACTCGTCTCCAGTACCTACTCGTCTCCAGTACTCGTCTCCAGTACCTACTCGTCTCCAGTACCTCCTCGTCTCCAGTACCTACTCGTCTCCAGTACTCGTCTCCAGTACTCGTCTCCAGTACCTACTCGTCTCTAGTACACGTCTCCAGTACTCGTCTCCAGTACTCGTCTCCAGTACTCGTCTCCAGTACTCGTCTCCAGTACTCGTCGAATACTATCTTCCGGCACTACCCACCATCACTACCCCATTACTGTCATAGAAAATTCTGTTTTGATAACTAAACCAATGCCAGTAGCTCGCTGCGTTAAAATACTAGTTAGTATTCCCTTTCACAGCGTCTCTGTGAATTGCTGATGCGGTTTGATGTGGAACAGTAGGGGGAGGGGAGGTATTGGGACAGTAAGTTCAAAGGGGGCATAGAAAAGGGGGATTGAACGCAACATTAGGACGGAGAAATCGCACGCTGAGAACGAAAATGACTCAACTCAAAATTGCTAATTTTTGGGAAAGAGCGAAAATGTGTCCGTCGTATTAAGTATTTTCTGTTCATTTTACAATAACACTAAAACATGGTAACAAAAGTTATGAATTTCTGTTGAAATTTATTGTTTCACTAAATAGCTTTAGAAACATTATTTCGATTTCGTCACTTTCATTCGGGCGCGGGGGGAGGGAACGGTTGAGTGACAAAGAGACCGAAATATACCTCTATCCTTTTCTTACCTTTATTGGCCAGTTTTCTAATATAATTATGTATTATCTAAAATAACTCATTTAACCAAAATTTTGAAATCGGTCGTTTTCGTTCTCAGCGTGCGAAATGTTCTATGGAAAACTATATTTATATAATATAATATTCCATAACTATCACACAACGCCGTCTAGGCCCAAGCTAAGCAGAGCTTGTGTTATGGGTACTAGACAACTGATAAACATACTTATATATTTCTAAATACATTCATATTATAGACTAGCTTCTGCCAGCGACTTCGTACGCGGATCCTGTTGCTTATGCCAGCGACATTCAGTGTTATAAACGTAAGAGTAGACAAAAAACAGAAAGCTCAGAACTGCTAAGCTATCGGGAGTTACACGTGTTATTGTGAGTCAACCATAAAAGATAGACGTATGCTGTCGTGAGACATTTTTTATATAATTTTGAGGAGAACATTTCCGTTTTCTGTGTAGCTTTAACCATTAAGGCTGCAAACGCGACGGAAGCTTAAAAAATGGAGTAATTTCTACCGTTTCCCCAACATTTCCCTTCACTGCTCTGCTCCTATTGATCGTAGCGTGATGAAAAGTATACTATAACCTGAGTATGAATAATGATTGTACCAAGTTTCGTTAAAATCCATCGAGTAGTTTTTGTTTCTATAAAGAACATACAGACAGACAAACAGACAGACAGACAGACAGACAGACAAAAATTTTATTGTTTGCATTTTTAGCATCAGTATCGATCACTAATCACCCCCTGATAGTTATTTTGGAAATATATTTCATGTACAGAATTGACCTCTCTACAGATTTATTATAAGTATAGATAGATAGATAAATTGCACCCACACACAGAACAAATGATCGTGCTCATCACACAAACATTTGTCCTGTGCATTCAGCAGTCAGGGTCACTAACCACTAGACCAACAGGCCAGTCAAATTTAAGAGGCTCCTTTTCCACTCGCCTATCATCAACATCGAGCTTGGAATAAAAGCTAGTTACTTCATGTAATACAATCTAACGCGGTGTTTGATAAAAAGGCAACGTGAAAAAGAGAGATATCGCCTGAAAACTCTGTTGGCATTCGCTAATTCCATGATTGACTGGCCTGTTGGTCCAGTGGTTAGTGGCCCTGACTGCTATGCCGGAGGTCGTGGGTTCGATTCCCACCCAGGACAAACGTTTATGTGATGAACATGATCATTTGTTCTGAGTCTGGGTGTAATTTATCCATTATATGTAGGTATGTATTTAGAAATATATAAGTATCAGTTGTCTAGTACTCATAACACAAGCTCTGCTTAGCTTGGGACTAGACGGCGTTGTGTGATAGTTGTGGAATATTAATATTATTATTTTGTTTATTCATTTAACAAACATATAAATTATATTTTTAAATATTTAAATACATAAAAAAAAACATTAAAAAACATATTATTATTATTTACTCGAATATTTCACAAAACTTGTTCCAGGAAATATGGTATTTTTTTTTAGTTTTTGAAAAGAAAATTGACGTTATTCAAATTTTGATTGAAATTGCAAGTAAGGACGCCTTGTTGTCTTTTTCAAAGAGAGAACTTACCACCATAATAATTATGGCGTGCCCAAAGCAAAATACAGCTGGATTCTTGCTAAAACACGTGCATTTTCATCCCGCATTCGTTTTGTAGTTAAATAACAAACACAGGGCTTGCTGTAAATAAATATAGAAAACTGCTTTCAAACGAATGCGTTATTTTTAAATACGACAATATTGGTTTTGCATTGAAAATAAATAACTTTTTCTACACGTGTTTTACACAAAAGGCAACGCTCGTAGCAAAAAAATCATGTTTTTTGTATGGGAGTCATTCTGCACCTATTTACAACTTTTTAACCGAATTCGAAAAGGAGGAGGTTCTATGTTCGGCTGAATGTATGTTTTTTTTTTGTATGTATGTTCACCGATATTTCGGTCAATTGTGGACCGATTTTGAAATTTTTTTTTTTTATTGATAGGTTATGCTTCCAAGTTGGTCCCATAGAAATATTGTTATGATCTGATCATGAACTTCGAAGATATGGAACAGAACTCCTCATAGAATCATAGCAGAATTGTCGTAACAAGTAAAATTGCTTTGTTTATACGTGTAGTCGATAACTGACTCAAAGAAAAGGGGGAGGGGAAAGGGGAGGGGGTAAATTCATGTAATATTTACCGTATTTGGGATTATAAGAATCGTTATGAGATGCACTCTGGCTATAAGGTAATTTATGTTTAGCTGAAGGGTAGGTACTTTTTAGTGGTGCCACCATAACTAAAAAGTGAAAAATAAAAAACTTTTTACAAAAAAAAATTAAACCGACTTCAAAAAGCACAAAATAACTTTAATTTCGGAAGTCGGTGTTAAATAACGAAGAGACAAGATTAGGTATCTATTATAGAAACACCGACTTCCGAAATTAAAGTTATTTTGTGCTTTTTGAAGTCGGTTTAAATTTTTTTTGTAAAAAGTTTTTTTTTTTTAATAAACCAGTGCTTGACTGCGATCCTTCCTAATGGTAAGCAGAGATACAATCGTTGATGGTGAGGCGCACCGGCGGTGGAGACCTCTCGCGCCGGGCCCTGGTTGAGGCCATGGTCCGGAGCGAGGAGGAATGGTAGGCGGTCGCCTCCTTCTGCGAAGCAGTAATGCTAGTAAAGGAGGAGGCCGACCGCATCAGGCTACGACGCCCTCGCCGCCGCCGCCGAGATTCTGATCCCGATTTCCGAGGTTTTTAGTCAGTAAGAGTCTGACACAATCTCCCGCTCCACCCAAGAGCATCGAAAAAAAAAATTTTAAGAAATGATGAGGCGCACTAGTTTATTAAGAGCCTATTCACTCTAGCCTTGAAAACATAATAGGCTAGTTGCCGAATACTTAATTAGTCCGTCTTTTAGATTATTCAAAAATAAGGGACACGTATTTCTTTTATTTGTAAACTAAACCAAAAACGACCAAGATATAGCCCATTAAAGTTACGTTTACCGCCACGCTGTGCTGCATTTTTTCGCACGGGGTGACGTCACACGTAACTTTAATGGGCTATTATATCTTTATTATTTTTTGTTTAATCGAAAATAGAAAAAATACGTGTCCAATATTTTTTAATAATCTAAAATACGGACTAAATCAAATGTAGTTTTTTGACCCTGGAAACTACCATATTTATAATCTTAAAACGCAGCTGGCAAATTGTTCCAGTCCGTTGAAATACGCGGTATAAGCGATGAGGCGAAATAATAAGTTCCTAAACTGAACGTGAACTCATCGGATCTTGTCTCCTCAGGGACAAACTTGACTTGTGACACAAATGAAAACGTTCAAAAGGGAAGGTAGGGTATTGTTTCATTACGAACGTTTGAACGAGTGACCGCGACTCTGCAACGCAGAGGACAGATGAAGAAAGGGAAACATAGGTCTTCCCATTCGATTATACAACGTGTAACGTTAAATGCGCAAAACCTGAAAATAGTTTGATCAGAATAACGAGCAAAATCAATTAAACTCGAGAGAGATCCGATGAGTTCACGTTCATTTTAGGAAGGTATGATTTCGCCTCGTCGTTTATACCGCATATTTCGAAGCACTGGAACAATTTTCCTGCTACGTTTTAAGATTATAATAGTGTAGTTTCCAGGATCAAAATAACTACATTTGATTTAGTCCATATTTTAGATTATTAAAAAATATTGAAAACGTATTTTTTCTTTTTTCGATTAAACAAAAAATAACAAAGATATAACGGAATAGCCCATTAAAGTTACAGAAAAATTGCAGCACGGCGTGACGTTAAACGTAAATTGAATGGGCTATATCTTGTTCGTTTTTGGTTTAGTTTACAAATAAAAAAATACGTGTCCCTTATTTTTGAATAATCTAAAAGACGGACTAATTAATTATTTTCGGCAACTATGAACTAGCCTATTATGGTATCTTCAAGACTAGAGTGAATAGGCTCTTAATAAGCTAGTGCGCCTCACCATCAATGATTGCATCACTGCTTACCTTTAATTCATGAATCCCCAAGCGACCACCGGTGGCCGCGCATCTATTGTCTTACTATTGTGTTTCTAATTGACGGTATCTGAAGGGTTAAAAAAAAAAACCTTTTTTGTAAGTAACAATCTAACAAGGCCTCTCTTTCCATCTCGGCTCGGGAGAAACCAATTGATGATTTCCCACCTCAAAAAAACTGGGCAAGTGGGAGTCGGACTCGCTCACGAAGGGTTCTGTACAAACATACCTATGTAAATAATCAATTTTCATTGCGCCAACTGTACTAATTTAATTTAACTAAAGATGTCTATGTTCTGGTTTTCTGGAGGTAATAGAGATAAGATATGGCAGAAAGCCACGCCTGGAGCGTGTTCGTTAATGAAACTAACGGTTTAGTCCAGTGGCTCTCAAACTTTTTTGACCGGGGACCCCTGGGGGTTCTATGTCGTTAACAAAGGGACAGTAAACTGGCGGGATTGTTGGAGAGACTCAACGTAGCCCTAGAACGCAAAAGGTAAAAGGAACACGGGTGGGTTTTTGTCAGTAAAAGTCTGACATTTCTATCTCTGCTTAACTACTGAGATTTTACAGAAAATACAAACATGAAAAAAATATTTCAAAAATTAATAACGTTCCTTTAATATAAACTTTATTTGAACTTATAATTCCAAGTCAATCCAAAGATATCACAGTTCAAAGTAACCTGTATTAAAAAACGTAATTTCATAGAACTTAATATTAATGACTAAATGCTTTATGCACGCAAAAGTAAAGTGGTGGATTTAATGCCTTATGCATTTTCTACCAGTCAACCTTTGGGGGATGCTGGAAAAAAAATTGTAGATGCAATAAAAGAGAGAGATTTATCATAAATTCAAAACTTATAAAACATCTATTCTTTAAAATCGAAAAGTAAAAAGCATGTTCACAGAAAACACATAATAACTGATGGAAATTTAATATCTATTCGTTAAACTTTTTAACTGAAAACTTTGAATTTGTAGACTTTACGTGGACCATATTTTATAAAAAATAAATAAAAAGAAAACAAATTGACGTCTTCTTGGCACATTTCTGGATTACATGACAGCAGTGTGGAGGAGTACTTCGACGCCTGATTGTTTTTTTTTTTTTTTATAAATAGTTTAGTTAATAGTTAAGTAGTAGTCTTGAGCATCGACGCCGAGTTGCTGGCCTGTCAGTTTTCTATCGTTTACATTTCGGGGCGTGTGCACTGGGGTTACACAATTTAATTCCACCAAGTCCGTTCCATCATCGGACCACAAGACGTACGGCGTTACGCCACCGGTACATGGTGGACATCCCACCCATACGTACAAAGCGTTTTGGGAGTACATTTATTATGCGTACAGCTAAGGAGAAGAATTCCCTGCCGAAGTCTGTGTTTCCTGATAGCTATAACCTAGGGGTCTTTAAGTCGAGAGTGAATAGATTGCTTCTAAGTAAGCGTGTTCCATCGTCAGCCACATCATCGTTTACCATCAGGTGAAATAGTAGTCAAACGTGAGCTTTAAACATTATAAAACAAAGTAAACCTAATTAAATATTTAAAAAAAACAGATCTTTTCGGTTACCTATAATATTTTAGTTTTTACAGACCACCAGTGGTCCGCGGACAGCATTTTGAGAACCACTGGTTTAGACAAAATGTGTTCCTAAGTTTCTTACTCTTGTGCAGTGGTTTTTAAACCAATTTCGGTTTAGTTTTAAAGTTATCTCTGTCGTTTATACCTCCTATATACTGTGTGTTTAATTAAATAATACATATTTATTTTTATGAATAAATGAATGACGATAAAAATGATAAAACACTGCTCGTATTATTTTTATGAAAGTAGCGCCAGTGACTGAAAAGTTGAAAGGTAATCGGTTGTCTTGGTATGGTCATGTGAAGAGGAGGGATGAAGCGCTTATTACTAAAAGAGTTCTGAGTGTACATGTAGACGGATGGAGAGGGAGAGAAAGGCCGAAAAAAGATGGATGGATTATGTGAGAAGTGATATGAAAGAAAAGGGAGTTAGTGATAGTTTGACGGGTGACAGGACAGAATGGAAGAAAAAAACGTGTTGCGCTGACCCCAAGTGATACGGGATAAGGGCAGGAAGAAGAAGATTTTTCCCGTAAATCACCAACATTTTTTTTATGGATTTTTCTAGAAAAATCAAAAATCTAAAAGTAAAATTTTCGTTCAAATAAATTTTGTACAGAACAAAAATATTCAAGTTGTACTGACATAGGTATAATCTGCACTCGAGAGGTTAAGTTTAAGAGCATGGCCGGATCCAAATATTTTCCCCGACCTCGACTCCAAACAGTTAATTTTCTGTCCAATAAAGTAGTTCACAATAGCGTCATTGTTGGAACCAAACATCTTGGCTTCCTTTCAATAAACAAAATTGTTCTCAAAGTTTCCGAAGCAAAAGTTTTAGTTACGGCGCTGTTACTTGATTGGAAATTGGCTTCATTGAACATTTTGATGTTTATATACACCCCTATTTTTTAAATGGTACACAAAAAAATGGGGCTTAATCCGTACCCGTTACTGATCATATTTGTGTAGTCAAAAGTAAAAAAAAACGAAATTCCAAAATTGGTCACAGAATTTTTCATAATTGGTAAATTCATAATTGAATCATTTATTCATAACGAAAAGGAACTAGGTTATACTAGGCTAGGAGGGTACTAGGAAATACTACCCGCAGTGATTTTCTATCGTGTTTCATTCAAATCAATAACCTGTACAATATTTTCATAAATTGAGTGACATTTTGGGATATAAACAAACTCTAATAACTTTGCTGTTTATGAATATTATTTATCGAAACTTTACCTAAATAATGACGAGACCTATTCTAATAAGCCCTTTAAGTATTTTTACTAATTAAAAATTAGTGGTGTATAATATGTATGCATTTAGAAATATCTATGCTTATCAGTTGTCTAGTGCCCATAACACAAGCTCTGCTTAGCTTGGGACTAGACGGCGTTGTGCGATAGTTGTGGAATATTATTATTATTATAGATTTTATATATTACAAAACAGTCCAACACTGGGGGATCCAGAATCATGTAGGTCCTGGATCAGTGGTATTCGTTTGTACGTCGATGTCAAAGACACCCTGTATAGTATATTACAAAGCACTTCTAAACAAAGCAGAGTACAATATACTCTACCTATTATAGTTCGATTGGCCACACTACTATGCCACAAAACAGATAGGAACAGAAGACAATCTCATGTATGTACTTCATTACGCGGGGATCGTTCGGTCCATGGCCCTTTACGGGGCGCCGGTGTGGGCGCCGTCGCTGCAAAAACGACCGGCAACCATACTGAACGCCTGCTAGAGGGTCATGGCAATACGGATAGTGCGGGGATATCGCACGATCTCCTGCGAAGCGGCGAGCCTTCTGGCTGGCCTACCACCGTGGGATCTGGAGGCAACAGTCCTTGCACTCATGCAGGATATGCGCGTGAAGATGCAACGCCGGGGTGGAAGTCTGCTGCCGCGACAGGTCACGACATGGCGGACAGAGCTCCGGCGGGATCTCATGGGGAAATAGCGTCAGCGACTATCGCAACCCAGTGCTGGGGTAAGTCCCCTCTTTGAGGCGTGGCTGGAAAGACCTTACGGCGTCCTTACCATTCGCATATCGCAGGTCCTCACCGGACATCGCACGTTTCGGGAGGTTCCTGCACCGGATTCAAGCGGAAGAGACGCCCGAGTGTCGCCACTGTGCGGAACGCCCGGAGGACACGGTGGAGCACATAGTCGAGGTGTGTCCTGCTTGGGCGGAGCATCACTGCGCCCACGTGGGGGCGATCGGCGGCGGAAACCTCTCGCGCCGGGCCTTGGTTCAGACCATGGTCCGGAGCGAGGAGGAGTGGCAGATGGTCGGCTCCTTCTGCGAAGCAGTAATGTTAGCGAAGGAGGAGTGCCTGATGCGGTTCAGGCAACGGCGCTCTCACCGCCACCGCCAGGATTCTGATCCCGATTTCCGGCCACCTTTGACACGGGCTTACGGACGGCGAGTCATGGGTAGTTCGCTGTCCGACCGTCCGGTAACTGTCCGGACCGAGCCCAAAACGTCGACGGCACGCACTGTTCCCGCGCGCCTCAAGGAGTTGTCAGCAACAGCAGGGGCCTAGCTGGGTCGAAGCCTACCGGGGCCAGGGTTATCTGAAAATAAGTTCGAGCCCCGGTATGAAGGCTAGAAGGAACGGGGTGGGTTTTTAGTCAGTAAGAGTTTGACACTATCTCCCGCTCCACCAAGAGCGGGGGTTGTCATTGGATGATTTTTGTCCACCAAAAAAAAAATTATGTATTTCACTTTTTATACCTACGCTCGGTGGACGCACACTAATGAGCGTTTGAGCCGGAACTGTTCGACGAGCCGGCCGAGTTGCTCCGAGATATCGTGTCCGTAAGCGGTGTCAATGTGTACGTTGTGAGAGCGCGCTCTGTATGTAGATTGACTTCTGTACATATATATTTTGTGACTTTGTGCTCGCAAGTACGCCACTCCAAATTGTTCCTCAAATTAGTTCTAATCGATAGTCCTTGGTTCGAGTCTGTTATTACACTAATGGTGTGAACATTACAATCATTTATTTCTCGACTCGATTCATGTTGTTTGTGTTACGATAATATCTACCTTTTTTTACAAGCTTTTATTTAGTTTCACCTGTCCCGAACATCATTTCAGCCGATACACGTCCACTGTTGGACATAGGCCTCCCCAAGCGTCGCCACAACGAACGTTCCTGTGCGTCTCGCATCCATCGGTTTCCCGCAACCTTCACCAGGTCATCAGTCCACCTTGTTGGAGGCCTTCCAACATGGTCGCCACTCCAGAAACTTTCGGCCCCAACGGCCATCTGTTCTGCGAGCAATGTGCCCTGCCCATTGCCACTTAAGTTTGGCAATTCTTTGTGCTATGTCGGCAACTTTAGTTCTCCTGCGGGATGTCTTCATTTTTAATTCGATCACGCAAGGAAATGTCCCGATATTTGTCTGTAATCAACTCTTGCAAATTTTTGACCCATCTCCCAGTTACCGATTGAACTGAAATTTTGCATGCATATGTAAATCAGACGACAATGTAAAATTATTATGACATGGAGCTGATTTATTTATTTATTTAATCTTCATGCAACACAAAGTACATAGGCGGACTTAATGCCTTAGGCATTCTCTGCCAGTCAACCTAGGGTGGTGCAGAGACATTATGGTAGGCGCATATACAGAAAAATTTATTTAAGAAAGAGCAAAAAAGAATACATATGTTTAAAATAAACATACATTATATTTAATATAATATATATATACTACATATATATATTATATTAAATATATATGTCTGATCTGATGATGGAACCGGAAGGTGGCTATAGGAACTTGGAAGTTAAACGACACAACCCCATCGAGTTTGGGCTCGTATGATACGTCTTAACGAGTTTTAATTATATAAGTAACCCAACTTTTAAAAGCTTGCTATGAAAAAAAGTATTTTCATTAAAAGCTTGTTTAATTAATACTTTTGGCTAGCATAATCAGCCTTTTAATGTTCCCACTGTTGGGACTCAGACCTCCTCTCTAGGAGGGAGAATGGGCCGTAATCCACCACGCGGGCCCAGTGCGGGTTGGTGGATGTCACATGTCTTTGAATTTTTGGTTCTACTAAGACATGCCCGTTTCCTCACGATGTTTTCCTTCACCGTTTTGAGAGAGCAATGGTGATGAAATAAATTTTGACTGGCCTGTTGGTTTAGTGGTTAGTGGCCCTAACTCTTATGCCGGAGGTCGTGGGTTCGATTCCCACCCAGGACAAATGTTTCATTTGTTCTGAATCTGGGTGTAATTTATCTATAATATGTATGTATTTAGAAATATATTAGTATGTTTATCAGTTGTCTAGTACCCATAACACAAACTCTGCTTAGCTTGGAACTAAACGGCATTGTGTGATAGTTCAGTGAATATTATTAATATATTCCCTCTCTTAGGGCCTGAGTCTCAGCAGTGGGGACATTAAAAAGCTGATTATACTATACTATATACTATTCTTTTTAAAGTTAAATCACACATAGTAATGCACCTGCCTGGGTTTGAACTCGCGACCTACAACTCGTAAGGCGGGGACCGCTCGACCACTACTACTCCCAAGATTTTATTATTAAAAAAAAAACTCATCATCATCATCTTCCTGCCCTTGTCCCGTTTTATTTGTGGTCGGCGCAACACGTTTTTTTCTTCCATTCTGTCCTGTCGCTCGTCACGCTATCACTAACTCCCTTTTCTTTCATATCACTTCTTACACAATCCATCCATCTTTTCTTTGGCCTCCCTCTCCTTCTCCATCCATCCACATGTAAATTCATAACTCTTTTAGTAACATGCGTTTCATCTCTCCTTTTTACATGACCATACCAAGACAAACGATCACCTTTCAACTTTTCAGTCACCGGCGCCACTTACAAACTTCCCCTAATATACTCATTTCTCACTTTATACATTCTCGTCACACCACACATCCATCTTAACATTCTCATCTCCGCTACATGCAATCTCTTTTCATCCGTCTTTTTCACAGCCCAACATTCTGATCCATACAGTATGACAGGCCTTATCACGAAAAAACCTATTACAAAAAAAAAAAAAAAAACGAAATTAACCCTTCAGATACCGTCAATTAGAGACACAATAGTAAGACAATAGATGCGCGGCCACCGGTGGTCGCTTGGGGATTCATGAATTAAACTATTACTAACAAAAAAAACTATTCTATTCTATTCTAAACACACACGTTTCTACCTATACGTAGAACCCCCCAACAATTTTGTAGAAAGTTGAAAGCGCGCCAAAAGTAGGGTACCTACTTGTACAAAAGGTCTATAGTAGTCGTATTTATTGTGAAACTATTTATTGGACGGTAAATTAAGCGTTTGTTCTCGTATAAGACGTGGCTCGACCGGACGGAGTACGGTGACCACACGGGACATTTTATAGAGACAATCTTTTCGAAGTTTTGGAGAGTTGAGATGGTGGGGAAAATCATCCAATGACAAAAAGAGCTCTTGGGCGGACCGGGAGATAGTGTCAGACTCTTACTGACTAAAAACCCACCTCGTTTCTGCTAGCCTTCATACCGGGACTCAAACTCCCTTTCTGATAACCCTGGCCCCAGTAGGCTTCGACCCAGCTGGCTGGAATAGGGCGACCCAGCTGGCTGGAATAGGGCGACCCAGCTGGCTGGAATAGGGCGACCAAGCTGGCTGGAATAGGGCGACCCAGCTGGCTGGAATAGGGCGACCTAGCTGGCTGGAATAGGGCGACCCAGCTGGCTGGAATAGGGCGACCCAGCTGGCTGGAATAGGGCGACCCAGCTGGCTGGAATAGGGTGACCCAGCTTGCTGGAATAGGGCGACCCAGCTGGCCTGTTGCTGACAACTCCTTGAGCCGCACGGGAACAGTGCGCGCCGTCGACTTTTTGGGCTCGGTCCGGACAATTACCGGACGGTTGGACAGCGAGCTACCCATGGCTCGCCGTCCGCAAGCCCACGTCTACGGTGGTCGGAAATTGGGATCGGAATCTCGGCGGCGACGGCGAGCGCACCGTTGCCTGATGCGGTCGGCCTCCTCCTTTGCTAGCATCACTGCTTCGCAGAAGGAGGCGACCGCCTGCCACTCCTCCTCGCTCCGGACCATGGCCAGAACCAAAGCCCGGCGCGAGAGGTCTCCGCTGTCAATCGCCCCCACGAGGGCACGGCGATGCTCCGCTCAAACTGATTAACACCTCTAGCCAAGTTGATAATCTGCAATCGTTGACACTAGTAGAAAACTTCAAATGTACGGGAATGACGTCATTTTAACGCTCATTTACATGGTCAGAACAAAAGAACCGGGGGCGTGGCCAACTTGACGCGTTCGACGCAAGAGAAACAGAAAGTTGTAACTTGGCTAGGGGGGCAGGGCGGTCATTCCTGTATTTTGAAATAATGTTTGCATTCTATTCTTTAAGAGCGCCACCCTAAGGTATATTTCCATACAACCGCTATTACACATCTTTCTCTAGATATTTTTGAAACAAATTGCATGTAATATTCCTTTTTATCCCACATTTTACAATTTCACAGACACCTCACATTTGGCAAACCGCCTGTCAGAATGGTTTCTCCACAAGAAATTGTTTCGTTCAAACGACTTTATTTCTCGACTTTCATACGACTTTCGACTTCAAATTCGTACAAAACAAGAAATGGTGAGACTTTATAGCGCATACAGTATTATGTGCGCTTCTAGGGTAGAATGTGACTATATACGATTACAATATTATTTTTAGTTTTTAAGGTTATTTGTAAAACTCTAAAATCCTTGCAGGACTGTATTACTAACATCATAGACAACAACTTTTGACAAAACATAATTATTTTACCAAAAACAAACCTTCACGATTTCTTTGTTCTATCTAACACATTTCAATTCTGTATTTTGCTATACCTACCCACGTCTGTACAAAGCGACACAAGCTCATCAAGCACCCCCGCCACCCGATCCCCACTCCTCTCCGATATTGTACTATTGCTTGCTTCGCATAGACTTTGCAATATTTAGTACGTTCAATTTGAATTTTTTATTTTTGTATGAAAATCTGATGAACTAAAATATGATAAATTTATAAAAGTCATAGAACAGTTGTTGTTATTTAGGGTGCTAGTAACATAGTCCCGAGAAGTTGCTAGTGTTTTATAAATAACCTTGTATACAACATTATTTTTAGTTTATGCGAAACCTGAATATAGTTTGTTTAGAATCAGTAACTGAATAGATTCCAATAATTTTACACCATGTTATATTTTTTCTCAAAAATATTTTAAAAAAAAGTCACAAGTTGGACACCATTGACAATAAGTAAAATAAGAAATGTCACATGTCTTCGAATTTTTTGTTCTAGGACATGCCGGTTTCCTCACGATGTTTTCCTTCACCGTTTTGAGAGCAGTGGTGATTAAATAAATTACACAAAGTGATGCGCCTGCCTGGGTTCAAACCCGCGGCTTACAACTCGGAAGTCGGGGCCATTACCACTCAGCCACCAATCATATACTCGTATCACTATATCTCAATTGACATTGTACAATCTACCTACCTCTATTGATAACATAGGCTTGATGTTTTGTTAAATAATAGATCATATTAGTAAGCTAATCACACTCGCGACCAGGCGCGGTATTTTTGACATATCGATTGAACTTATGAGTGGCCACGAAACTAGTGGAAAGACATGGAAACCATTATAAAAAAAAAAAACATTTTACAAAAAAAAAACCGACTTCAATGTAAAAAACACTGAAAAGTACAAAATAATTTTAATTTCGGAAGTCGGTGTTTCTATAATAGATTGATAGAATTTTGTCTCATCGTTATTTAACACCGACTTCCGAAATTAAATTTATTTTGTACTTTTCAGTGTTTTTTACATTGAAGTCGGTTTTTTTTTTGTAAAACGTTTTTTATTTTTCACTTTTTAGTTATGGTAGCACCACTAAAAAGTGCCTAACCTTCAGCCAAACATAAATTACCTTATAGCCAGAGAGCACGATTCTAATAATTCAAAATACGTTTATATTACATGAATTTACCTTCCGGCTTTATCACCGATATCAGATCAGTTCGATACATCCCCTCCCCCTTTACTTCAGTCAGTCATCGACTACACGTATAAACAAAGCAATTTTACTTGTTACGACAATTCCGCTATGATCCTATGAAGAGTTCTGTTCCATATCTTCGAAGTTCATGATCAGATCATAACAATATTTCCATGGGACCAACTTGGAAGCATAACCTTTCAAACAAAAAAAATATTCAAAATCAGTCTACAACTAACCGAAATATCGGTGAACATACATACAAAAAAAAAACATACATTCAGCCGAACATAGAACCTCCTCCTTTTCGAAGTCGGTTAATTAAATCCATACTAATATTATACATAAATGGGAAAGTCTGTGTGTCTGTTTGTCCGTCTTTTACGACAAAACGGAGTGACCAATTTAAGTGATTTTTTAAGTGGAGATACTTGAAGGGATAGAGAGTGATATGAGGCTACTTTTTATCTCTTTTATCCCCCATTTCCCAGGAGAAACGTGTTACCCAGAATTAAACGCGAGCAAAGCCGCGGGCAAAAGCTAGTGATATATAGTTATAATAGAATAGAATAAAATAGTTATAGTTCATGGTAACCAGTTCATTTTACACCTCAATTTTTTAATTAGTACAAAAAAAATTAAATCCCAAAATTTGACATAATTAGTAAATTCATTTATAATTCGTTTTGCCGAGTTTTAATTATATAAGTAAAAGCTTGCTATGAAAAAATGATTTTTATTAAAAGCTTGTTTTACTTTTGAGGTACGGAACCCTACAAATTAGTGGTGTATACAGCTTTGATACATAATGTTTAATATTGAGTTTAAAAATACTTTTGTAAGGCGAACGTTCAAATACTCGCGCCAGCCGCGCGCGCTCGTGGTAATTCGGTGTGCTTCGTCCTCGGTCGGCTCCGCCATGCCGCCCGCGTCCCGCGCACGGCAGTCGTGTGGGATCTCGGGTCGCTTACGCATCGTTCGCGCCAACTTAGAATCTTTCGCGTCCCTCACCTCTTAATTACAACCATTAGTCAGTACATTTATGTAGTTACTTGGCAAATAAATGTGTTACAACCATTACAGTGGCTGCCCAACTCGTGGCTTCGAATTCACCTTGAGATATTTTCGAGAAGCTTCGTCGCGAGTGCCGCGATAGATACCTAACTGTGTGTGTAAAATCGTGAAAACATACGTTACTTGACGAACTGTTGTCATGCCGATGGAACTACGAAACGCGAAAGTATTACCAAGTGAAGATATTATGAGTGACGACACGAGCGAGCCCGAATACTACGACCAGGCGGAGCCGCGCGCCCTGAGCGCCCCCGCCCCTGTCCCCGCCGAGGCGCATGGCCGCGCCGGCGGCGCTTCGACGAGCGCGACAACCGAGACCATCTTAGCCGGTTTCATGGAATCCTTCGTCAGAATGCAAGCGGAGACCAACAGAACCCTAGTGGAAACCCTGAGAGCTTTCAACGGCTCCGGGAAACCAACGACATCGACGCCAACGCCCGACACCCGTCCGCCCAGCGCCTACTCGTCCGTGGTCACAGGCAACTTCGCCAAGTGCACTGCACGTTTCGACGGGAGGTCGCGCGACGCGGAGATGCTGGAGGCGTTCATCGATGCAGTGCAGGTGTACAAGGAGTGCGCGGGCGTCAGCGACGAGCACGCGCTGCGCGGTCTGCCGATACTGCTGGAGGGCGACGCGGCCGTGTGGTGGCGCGGCGCGCGCGCCAGCGTACAAGCCTGGCCGGACGCCGTGGCGCGCCTGCGTGCCATGTACGGGATGCAGCAGCCGCCATACAAAGTGCTACGGGAGATCGTCGAAACGGACCAGAAAGACTCTGAACGTGCAGAAGTATTTGTGTGTAGAGTGCGGTCGTTGTTTGCTAAATTACCCTACGAGGTACCGATGTGTATGCAATTAGATCTTATTTACGGCCTTTTACATCGACGTGTGAGAAAGCGATTACCTAGAGACGATGTTAACGATATTGATATTATGATAAAAAAGGTGAGGGCCATAGAAGATTCTATTGTAGAATTAAATCTCCGTACGGACGCTGCGAACCCGATCGTTTCTACGACGAAATCGGCAAGTCGAAACTTGTCGCGATCGCACGATGCGCCGCGCGACCGAGGTCATGAACTCGAGTCGAGCGAGCGCGAACACAGCGTTACCACGAGTTCGTGCGGTACTAGTGTCGCGAAACCCACTCTAAACTCGAACGAGAAGTTGAAACGTGATAAGCGCGTTCGATGTTCGTTCTGTAAATTTTATGGTCACGTCGCAACAGATTGTCGCAATTTCCAAAGTAAAAATAATAAACAACAACCAACTAGCGCAGTTTCCGAGGGTAAAAGTACCAGTAATGGGGCTAGTAATTTGCGTTGTTACGGATGCGGCCAACCCGGTGTTGTAAAGTCGAAATGTGAGAATTGTAGCGGAAAACAGATACCCGCGACGCGATGCGATTTTAATATGGTGAATGGCGAGAACATCACACGCGAAACTCACGCGACGACGCAGTCGCACGCTATGGTATCGGTGACTATCGCGAATAGGGTAGGTGCCGCGATACTCGACACAGGAGCTACGTGTTGCGTTGCTGGTTCCTTGTTGTACTCTATTTTAATATCGGCGGGGGTACAGTTTCACGAAGTGGAGCGAACCATTGGACTCGCGGTCGGTTCCCGCCAGGTGAAAACGGTCCTCACTGCGACGGTACCCGTGATTTTAGAAGGAAGGCAGGTCGATACCGAGTTCGTAGTGTTCCCAGCTGAGAGTACTCGAACATTGTTAGGTCGTGATTTTATTACTAAGGCTGGGGTCACACTGGACTTATCACAGGAGTCATGGTTCTTTACTGATAATCCTGAACAGATTTTTCCTTTCGTGCAATCTTTTAGTTTGAATAGCACAGAGTTGATGCAGGCAGATATTTCCGACGTCTCCTTGCGCGATGACGAAGGAACAAAGTTACCACCAGAGCACAGGAACGCGCTCAACGCATTTCTGCGTAGCAGAGCGAACCAGTTTGCTGCGGATGGACCTCCCACGGACTTCGCCTGTCATAAAATCAAGGTAAGAGATAATCAGGAACCCCTTGCCTCCCCACCATATAGGTTGTCGCCGTCTAAGAAAGAAGCTTTAGAAAAGGAGCTGCAAAAACTGCTCAGCGCCGACGTCATCGAGGAGTGCGAGTCACCGTGGGCCTCCAACGTCGTCCTGGTGAAGAAGAAAGATGGGAGCTACAGGCTTTGCGTCGATTACCGCAAGCTCAACGCGGTCACGGAGCCTGACCGATACCCACTTCCCAGGATCGAAGATGTGCTCCACGCAGCGAAAACCTCCAAGTACATGACTACGCTGGACCTGCGATCCGGATATTTCCAGGTGATGGTTGACCCTGATCATAGGGACCTTACTTCATTCACGACACCGCTGGGCACCTTCAAGTTCAAGCGCATGCCCATGGGCCTCCGAAATTCTGGGGCAACTTTTCAGAGACTGATCGACCGCTTCAAGTCTAACTTACCAGGTATAACTCTGCTCGCATATTTGGACGATCTGTTGGTGCTGTCGGAAGGCTCGTTCGAAAGGCACCTCGCAGACCTGGAAGCCGTGTTCGACCGCCTTGCTATGTTTAACCTGCGGGTGAATCGCGAAAAGAGCCACTTCGCCCGAGATGCCGTGAAGTTTCTCGGTCATGTCATCGTACCAGGTGGTATTCACGTGGACCCGGACAAGACGTCTGCTATTGCCGGCATGCCGCCCCCTCAGAACGTAAAACACCTGAAGTGTTTCCTGCAAACCTCCAGCTGGTTCAGGCGCTTCATACCGGGTTACGCCGAGGTGAGTAGACCGCTGACTTCTCTGCTGAAGAAAGGGAGCACCTGGGAGTGGAGGCCCGAACAGCAGGGCGCTTTCGAGACCATCAAGTCCCTGTTGGTGTCGGCTCCTATCCTCCGTCAGGCCGACGGAACAAAACCATTCGTCCTTCGGACTGACAGCAGTGGGTACGCACTTGGAGCGGCTCTACTCCAGGGGGAGGGGACCGATGAGCGACCCGTCGAGTACGCCAGTCGCCTCCTCACGGCCGCTGAGAAGAATTATAATACGACGGAGAGAGAGGCACTGGCCGTGGTATGGGCGGTGTCGAAGTTTAGGGGGTATATCGACGGCGCCGATGTGACAGTTAAGTCCGATCACCAACCGCTTAGGTGGCTCATGAGTTTGAAGTCACCGAGCGGCCGCCTGGCCAGGTGGGCGCTCAGTCTTCAGGAATATAATCTGAAGATTGAGTACACGCCCGGTAAGGCAAACGTGATCGCAGATACGCTGTCACGTCCTGCATGCGCGACGGAAGAGACTGAAGGGACCGAGTGCGACTTGTGTCTCGCCGTGGTTGACCTGCCCTCACGCAACCCCACGGACGTCAGAGACGGCCAGCTGAAAGACCCGGAGATTCGCAAGATCGTCGAGGCGTTGGAATCCGACGATCCCTTTAGGGGGAGGTCCTGGGCAGATAAAGGTTACGTAGTGGTTGACGGCGTGTTGTACCGCTATGGTCCCGACAATGAAGAAGATGATGACGCCAGCTTGGTGGTACCGGAACATGAGCGCAAGGACGTGCTAGCCGAGTACCATGACGCTCCCACAGCCGGCCATTTCGGTGTAGACCGAACTCTGCAGCGTCTCGCAGGTAAGTACTACTGGCCCGGGATGAGGTCTTACGTTGCTCAGTACGTCAAAAACTGTGCAGCGTGTCAACGATACAAGGTAGACACGCGAAAACCCGCCGGCCTACTGCAAGTTCCAGCTATGTCACGCCGCTTCGAGGTGCTCGCTGTAGACCTGTTCGGCCCCCTACCGGAGACACCTTCCGGCAATAAATGGATCCTCATAGTGGAGGACACCTGTACTAGGTGGGTTGAGTTATTCGCCCTTTCATCCGCTACTAGCGAAGAGTGCGCCAAAACACTGGTGAACGAGGTGTACCTGCGTTATGGGGCGCCCAGAAGACTCATCAGTGACAATGGCGTACAGTTTGTGAGTGAAGTGATGCAGCAGACGTGCCACGTCATGGGCATCAAACAGTCCCTAACGTCATTTTACCACCCGGAGTCCAACCCTGTCGAACGGAAGAACCGCGACCTTAAACCGCAGCTTGCAATACTGGTAGGTAAGGACCATGATTCCTGGGATAGTCATCTCCCCGCCATTCGGTTCGCCATGAACTCTGCGTTCACCGCAAGCACGGGGCATTCCCCCGCTTTTCTTAACTTCGGGCGCGAGATACGCGCGCCCGCCGACGTGTTGTCTGAGATGCGGGCCATCGTCGAGAACGACAATGTGGTCTTGTCTATTACCCCGTTCCTTAAAAAGCTTTCAGCCGTACTGCTCGATGCACGGGATGTGCACGAGAAAGTCCAAGAAGCCCAGAAGAAGTTCGCCGATGAGGGTCGCCGCCCCGCGCCAGACTATAAGGTAGGGGATCTTGTACTGCTTAAGACCCAGGGCTCTAACGATACGAGCAAAGGGCAGACTCCGAAGTTCATCCCCCGCCGCGATGGACCGTATCGTATTCAGGAGGTGATCGGTAGTACGACATACGCTTTGGAGCGTATAAGTGACGGCGTCTCGCTAGGAAAGTATCACGTTTCGTTGCTAACACCGTTCGTTGGCCCCATCCAAGATCCCATTCAGGAGAAACGTAAGAGAGGGAGACCTCGTAAGGCTAACCCGGCTTCGGGGACGCAACGCCTGGGTTAGAGGGGGAGGATGTAAGGCGAACGTTCAAATACTCGCGCCAGCCGCGCGCGCTCGTGGTAATTCGGTGTGCTTCGTCCTCGGTCGGCTCCGCCATGCCGCCCGCGTCCCGCGCACGGCAGTCGTGTGGGATCTCGGGTCGCTTACGCATCGTTCGCGCCAACTTAGAATCTTTCGCGTCCCTCACCTCTTAATTACAACCATTAGTCAGTACATTTATGTAGTTACTTGGCAAATAAATGTGTTACAACCATTACACTTTTTATAAAAAAAAAATAACTTAAAAAATGATTAAATTTTATTTGAGGAGTTCCCTCGATTTCGCCAAGATTCCATCATCAGATCCCAACTTGGTGACTATGGGACCATTTGGGAAGTATAACCTTACTAATAAAAAAATAATTTTTCAAATCGGTTGGCAAGCGACGAAGTTATGCGCGAACAAACATACAAAAAAAACAGTACCGAATTGAGAACCTCCTCCTTTTTTAGAAATCGCTGCTTGTCTAGCCCCACATGCCACAACCGACACTACAGGAAGCTATCAGCCGATTGCTTCCGCCTCCCCCTCTATACCGACCTCCCCCCGCTGTCGTCTGTCGCAGTGTATGTGGTGACGTGGATTGAGTTTCCTTCGACCACTCCTTCTGAGCGATAAGGAGAAACAAATTACGATAACGTTATCAGAAGGGTGCGGGATCATCAAATAAGTTCTCCTGCTCTAGGGTGGAGCGAGAGGGCGTGTCAGACTTTTACTAACTAAAAAACAAACTAGCATAATCGGCCTTGTAATGTGTAATTTTCCCACTGCTATGACTCATGCCTCCTGTCTAGGAGAGGGAATGGGCATTTTTTTGTAATTTGAAAATATAGTTTAAACTTGTGATCGTTTATTACTTTTGTTTCTGAAAACCATAGCATTGTTTAATGTAGAAGCACTTTTTTTTTCCTATTTGTGAATGTGAGGTACCATGAAGCATTTTTTATTGGGTTACGACTTTTATTCTCTTTGTTTTTGACATTACGAGCATGGCAGTTAGGAGTTTGTCATGCTCACTTAAATGTCTCGCAGCTGGTGGCGCGTGTATTGGGTCATTCGGTTCCCTTGAAAATGGTTGAGCTGAGTGGGGCTGATGCACGCGTCATGCTCGTGAACGGGTGCCGTCAGTTGAGACTGGTCATCTCTTAACTGCCAGTAGCTTAATTCAGTTATTATCTTTTCATATATTTTTAATTTTAATTTTATTATCTACATTGTGCTCACATAATAGAAGCAACATGAAATAATGTAAACAAACATTATATGTAACACATAATATGATTTAAAAGAGTTTCCATGGAGTTTCTTGCACGTTCTTCTCCATAGAGATCTACGCTTTGGAACGTGCAATTTAGCTTCACTTTTCTTGGACTGACTGACATTTGACCATTCAAAAGTGCCTACATTTGGTCTCTTTGAAATAAATGATTTTGAATTTGAATTTGAATTTGCCGTAATCCACCACGCGGGCTCAGTGCGGGTTGGTGGATGTCACATATCTTGAGAAATTACATTGTGGGTATTCTCATAGGAAGCGACCAATTTGGAACCGTGCCCTAGCTTCTGACGTTTTATAAGTGCCCATGTAGGCCTATGTGAAATAAAAACTTTTGACTTTGACTTAACTACCTATATAAATAAAAATAAAACCCAAGAGAAATAAAAAATAAAAAAAATTGCAACTGACTTTGACTTTATTCTTGGGGACATTATTTTCCAACTTTCCAGGTGTAGTTGGAATCTATAACTCTTTCTTCAGTTATCACCGTCCTCTGTGGAACCGTTTTTAGGGTTCTGTCCTTAGTAATGGTCGACTCAATGTGACAAATAACCCATTTATTTTAACCCTTAAGGTGGTGCATCACGACTCACATTTTCATTGTTTTTCATACAACCGCTCATAACTGATTATGACATTATTACACACTTTTCATTAGATATTTTGGAAACACAGTATCTTGTGGATATTATCTAGGTTTCTAAAGAAACCAATTTCTAATTTTGTGTAAAACTAATCCAGTAAAAACCTCTGAAAATGCCCTATTTTGTATGAACTTTGACACTTCATAATTTGCCTAAAAATTAAAAAAGTAATCCTCTAGAGACCTTGCAAATTTTATTAAGATTCTAAATGATGACAACTTTTTCCAAAAACTTTTAAGGGTTTAAAAAAAAATAGCTATATCCTGGAGCAAGTTTTGTGAAATTTTCGAGTAAATCTCGGAATTACCGAATACTAACAGAGTTTCTAGGCGTTATCTCTCTTTTTTTGCGTTGCCTTTTCGTCAAACATCGCGTTGGATTGCATTAAATGAAGTAATAAGCTTTTAAACCATTTTCGATGTTTAAGATAAGCGAGTGGAGAAGGACCCTCTTAAGTGGGGACACTTATTGTGGTGGACGGGAAACTACGGAACCTTACACTGAGCATGGCCCGACACGCTCTTGGCTGGTTTTTCTTTAGATTTCTTCTGCCTTGACCTTATCCCATTTATTTGGGGCCGACCCTCCTTATCTTCTTATTCTATTGAGCAGGATTTTGAGCCATGGTGGTGTTTACCTACCGCATCAGGCTACGGCGCCCTCGTCGCCGTCGCCGGAATTCCGATCCCAAGACGTCGACGCCGCGCACTGTTCCCGTGCGCCTCAAGGAGTTGTCACCAGCAGGAGGGGTCCAGCTGAATCGAAGCCTACAGGGGACAAGGTTATCCGAAAGGGAGCTCGTGCCCCGGTATGAAGGCTAGAAGGAACGGGATGGGGTTTTTAGTCAGTAAGAGTCTGACACTATCTCCCGCTCCACCCAAGAGCGGATTTTGTCATAAGATGATTTTCCCCATCGAAAAACAAAAAAAAAACCTGCACTGGGCCCGCGTGGTGGATTACGGCCCATTCACTCTCCTGAAGAGGAGGCCTGAGTCCCAGCAGTGGGTACATTATAAGGCCGACTATGATATGCTATGCTACATCAATAGAAGCCTTGCACATTTAATCGAGATACTGAATGACGACCATTTTTCTGAAAGACTATATAATGGCATCACATTAGATGATTTTCCTACCGCGAAAAAAAAAACCTTTTAATGGTTTAATTGAAATATATGTAATGAAATGACATTTCATTAATTCAAATTTGCCGCGCTTCGCGCGTTGAAGTTGTCAATGGAATTTATGTTCTGTGGAACGGGGTGACGTGTGATTGAATGGCAGATGATGTTTAGATTATTTTGCATATTTTATTGTTAAAAATGCTATTGTAAAGGGATAAAATAAAGGGATATAATTGAGGAGGCGATATTAGTAAACTTTAAATATCGTTTCTTTGATTTTCAGGTAAGTTATGTGTAATGATCATAGTTAAACGTTGTAATATAGTAAGGACGTATTAAATAAACAAAACTTTGATTTTCAGAGAAACAATTTGTGGTTTATTTGGAAAATCCTCAATAACATATCTTATATATATGCTTTGAGTTTTTACTATTCAGCCCGGCTTTTTTATGACGAAACACAAGTAAGTAGGTAGTCTTTTTATCACAGGCCAAGTCGCAGTCCGTTGAAAGTCTTTCAACTCAAAGCTCAAAGAAAAAGCTTTTCTTTGTCACTTTCGCATGAAAAACCTTTTTCTACTTTCCTCTGCAATTTTAAAATTTAGTTTGAAATGTGAGGTTTTTTATTATTGTTAGTTATGGCTTTGTGAGGACGATTTTTAACCGACTTCAAAAAGGAGGAGGTTCTATGTTTGGCTGAATGTATTTTTTTTTGGTCAATTGTCAACTGATCTTTTTATTTATTTATTTATTCGTTCATGTACACACATACACTTAAAAAATGAAATTAACAAATACAGAAAGATAAGACAAAGCGGCTTTATTCCTGAGTGACATAGGCTATATTTTGTGTACGCGAAGTTTTTTACAAGCTTTTATTTAGTTTCACCTGTACCGATGTTTGTCTGTCATCAAATCTTGTAAATTAAATTTGACCCACTTCCCGGTTACCGATTGAGCTGAAATTTTACATGCACGTGTAAATCAGATGACAATGCAAAATTATTATGACAAGGAGCTGATCTGATTATGGAACCGAAAGGTAGTTACAGGAACTTGCTAGTTAAACGACACAACTCCATTGAGTTTGGGCTCGTATGATTCGTCTTGACGAGTATTAATTATATAGGTATACCCAGCTATAAAAGCTTGCTATGAAAAAAATATTTTCATAAGAAACTGGTTTAATTTTCATCGTAGGTTACTTTTCGCCCTTCTAAGGGTCCCGTTAACTTTAACCGTGTCAGTTAAATAGTTTGACTTACAGCAGTTAGGACATTTTAACTGTAGGGTTCATGTGCAATTGGAACTTAGAAATACCAGCAGGGTTTAACTGTGTCAAATTCTGACCCCTATGGGTTATTGCGTACTTTATACTTGCCCTGGGTGAAACTGTACCCTGAGGTCATTTGACTCAGTAATCTGTTGTTATTCAGTTTTATTGTCAGCGACATCTATGGCGCTACATATGAACTAAAAACCTTTTTACAAAAAAAAAGACGACTTCACAAAAAAAAAAAAATTATATTCGAGGAGTATATTTGTATATTTGAATTTGAGGAGTTCCCTCGATGTTGATGATTCCGATCCCGATTTCCGGCCACCGCAGACGCGGGCTCGCGGACGGCGAGCTCTGACTACAAAACCCTAAAAAGAAAACTGAAATGCCCTCGTGCTCCACCCTAGAGCAAAATAAGTCATTGAATGATTTTTCTACTAAAAAAAAGGCAATTTAAATCATGACATTACTTTTCCGACATCTTATAGATATAAAACGACACAATATCGCGTGTAACAGCATTCGTATCACGTCCCAAAGTATGTTTGGGACGTGATGAGATGAGAGTTCAATGCTAGACAGTAAACTGTCGTATTTACTGCCCAAGAGTTTCATAGTCCCAGTATTAAGATACGACAGTTACGTACGACAGTTTTATGGCCAGTAAACACGCACGCACTAATATTATGTTGTAGTTATCGTGTTTTATTCTATAAGTTCGAAAATATGAAACTATGCCCATAAATAAGTATATCTATATCTAATTTGAGCTCCTGAAGGCGGGTGGAAAACCGGTCCTAAAGGCCCTTCAGAAGTTATTCAATTCCGTCATACTCGAGGGAAAAACGCCGCAGGCATGGAGCAGAGGTGTGGTGGTACTTTTCTTCAAGAAGGGTGACAATACCCTGCTTAAGAATTACAGGCCCATCTCACTTCTGAGCCATGTCTACAAGCTGTTTTCAAGGGTCATCACGAACCGTCTCGTGCGCAGGTTTGACGACTTCCAGCCTCCCGAACAAGCCGGATTCCGAAAAGGTTTCAGCACCGTAGACCACATTCATACGCTACGGCAGGTTGTACAGAAGACCGAGGAGTATAACCTGCCTCTTTGCCTAGCGTTTGTGGACTACGAGAAAGCCTTTGATTCGATTGAGACTTGGGCGGTGCTGCAGTCTCTCCAACGGTGCCAAATTGACTATCGGTACATCGAGGTGCTGAAGTGTTTGTACGAAAACGCCACTATGTCAGTCCGACTACAGGACCAGATCTCGAAACCCATCCTTTTGCAGCGGGGTGTGAGGCAGGGAGACGTCATTTCTCCGAAACTGTTCACCACCGCAATGGAAGATGTCTTCAAGGTTCTGGACTGGAGTGGACTAGGCATTAATGTCAATGGCGAGTACATCACTCAACTTCGGTTTGCTGACGACATAGTAGTCATGGCTGAGACTATGGAGGAGCTAAGCACAATGCTCAATGACCTCAGTAGAGCTTCCGAAAGAGTGGGTCTTAAAATGAACATGGATAAAACCAAAATCATGATTAACAACCATGTAGCGCCCACTCCTATCAAGATCGGAGACTCTACACTCGAAGTTGTGGAAGATTACGTCTACCTCGGACAGACAGTCCAGTTAGGTAGGTCGAACTTCGAGAAAGACGTCAACCGTCGAATCCAACTCGGCTGGGCAGCGTTCGGGAAGCTACGCGGTGTCTTCTCGTCCAACATACCACAGTGTCTCAAGACGAAAGTCTATGATCAGTGCGTGTTGCCAGTGATGACATATGGCTCCGAAACGTGGTCGCTCACAATGGGCCTTATCAGAAAGCTTAAAGTCACCCAAAGGGCAATGGAAAGGGCTATGCTCGGGGTTACCTTGCGTGATCGAATCAAAAATGAAGACATCCGCAGGAGAACTAAGGTTGCCGACATAGCGCAAAGAATTGCCAAACTTAAGTGGCAATGGGCAGGGCACATTGCTCGCAGAACAGATGGCCTTTGGGGCCGAAAGGTTCTGGAGTGGCGACCGCGTACCGGAAGACGCAACGTTGGAAGGCCTCCAACAAGGTGGTCTGATGACCTGGTGAAGGTTGCGGGAAGCCGATGGATGCGAGACGCGCAGGAGCGTTCGTTGTGGTGACGCTTGGGGTAGGCCTATGTCCAGCAGTGGACGTGTATCGGCTGAAATGATGATGATGATGCTGATATCTAATCTGAAACAGGGCCCAATCAATTTTTTTTTGGTGGGCAAAAATCATCTTATGACAACCCCCGCTCTTGAGTGGAGCGGGAGATATTGTCAGACTCTTACTGACTAAAAACCCACCCCGTTCCTTCTAACCTCTTCATACCGGGGCACGAGTTTCCTTTCGGATAACCCTGGCTCCAGTAGGCTTCGACCCAGCTGAGTCCTGGTGCTGACAACTGCTTGAGGCGCGCGGGAACAGTGCGCGCCGTCGACGTCTTGGGCTCGGTCCGGACAGTTACCGGACGAAACGTCACCATGTCAGTCCGACTACAAGATCAAAGATGGTATAATACAAAGAGATTAAATAGATACAATAGAGCGGCCATCAAAAGAAATGTCTTAGAAAAACTGTCATCCTAAGCTTCAGTGAAGACGAAAAATATTTACGATAATAAACTGGAGTTAGGTCCAGTTGTTTTGCCATAATACGATTTATAATAGTGCAATGCGCAACTCAGCATATTTCTCCAAAAAATATTTACTTTTGGTGCGTATAGCGGACACAAACGCGACTTGACAGGTACAGGTGACAGCGACTTGTACAATTTTGTTCGCTATGTCCCGTCTATAGGTAGTATATGTTTAATGTCTTTGGTATAATATAATATTCCATCTATTTATCAACACATCGCGACCACTAAAACTATTAACTACGATAACAAGTAAGATAAACATTAGTTTAGGCTCCCCGCAAGCGCTCAAGTCTTTACTCGCATATTACAGTGTGTAAACAGCCTTCTGACATGTTACAGAGAACTCGGAAGATTTATTTTATGAGCAGAGACAGCAGTGGTGGCCGAGTGGCAACGGCCCCGACTTACGAGTTGTAGGTCGCGAGTTCAAACCCAGCCAGGCGCATTACTTTGTGTAATTTATTTTCTTCTTTATTTGTTTCCACCTTGGGTGGAGCATCGCCGTGCTCTCGTGGGGGCGATCGGTGGCGGAGACCTCTCGCGCCGGGCCTTCGTTCAGGCCATGGTCCGGAGCAAGGAGGAGTGGCAGGCGGGCGCCTCCTTCTGCGAAGCAGTACTGCTAGCAAAGGAGGAGGCCGACCGCATCAGGCAACGGCGCTCTCGCCACCGCCGCCGGGATTCCGATCCCGATCTCCGGCCATGGGTAGCTCGCTGTCCGACCGTCCGGTAATTTGTCCGGGTCGAGCCCGAGTTGTCGATGGCGCGTTCCCGCGTACCTCAAGGAAATCGTCAGCAACCGTAGAGGCCCAGCAGGGTCGGAACCTACTGGAACCAAGAGTCTATTTTTGAAATGAAAGCTCGACTCTGGTTTGAAAGGCAACAAAGGAATGGAGTGAGTTTTTATTCAGTAAAAGTCTGACACTATCTTCCGCTCCGCCCAAGGACGGGGGATGTCATATGGATGATTTTTACTCACCGAAAATAACCCTCCTTGGTAAAAAGAAGCTTTATAGAAATGAAAGCAAACCTATGTCCAATTGGGTTTTGGAGGTATGCGGAACAGAGAGTAAAGTCCCACAAACCTCCGTTCAAAGGGAGGATCCTCCAACCAGACAGGTGTTATAGTCTGGTGGGCGACTGCCCGATAGTTGATGTCGTGCTGTCGTATAATATGTTCAAAACGGAAAACTTTGATTGCGCGATGCCGAATTTCGTATTTTCTTCGTAGTTCTTATGTGGCGTCATAGATGTCGCTACAGGGTGAATAGAAACTCAGGGGTGGTACTAAATGACATTATTATACGTTTCTAATATCTTGTTTTCTTAGGTCCTGTATCTTACATAACGCCCGAGGGTTACACTCAGTATTTTGACATCATTACGGCGCTTGCCAGAGGCTCTCTCTCGTCTCACCAAACACAACAAGAAGTCCACATTAATTTTTAAACTAGCTTCTGCCCGCGACTTCGTGAGCGAGACCTGTACCCCTAGCCAAGTGGCTAATCTGCAATAGTTAACACTGGTAGAAAGCTACAAATGTATGGGAATAACGCTCAATCACGTGGTCAGAACAAAAGAATTGGCGGCAAGGTCAACTCGAAGCGTTCGACGCGAGCGAATCGGTTGTAACTTGGCTAGGGGAGCTGTTGTTTTTGCCAGCGACAACGGGGTCGTCAAAATCGAAGATCAAAAAATTCTGATGTCGAATTCTAAGAGCCCGGGGACAGGAAAACAACGTAATGTACGAGACGATTCGAGACGTTCCAGATCTCTCCCTTCCACTTACGCGCGTGTGAACGCACCTCAGATATGGTGCCAATGTCTCCGTATTCGAAGTAATTAATAAATGGGTTATAGGAAAACGCGTTCCTGTCTTTATTCCCAAAAAGTGTTCCCATAGCGCGATCTAACTCGACGCCAACGCCATCTAGTTAAAAAACGGAAACTACATACTATTTACCCAAATATTATAGTATCTTAGCCGTGTGCAGCGCCCCTTAGTGAACTCCACTGTGGGTGACGTAACCTACGACAAACTTATTATTTGCGGTTGGTACAATAATCGGGTCTAGAGATCGAACCGCAAAATTAAGTTTTTTTTTTGTATATATTTTCCGGGATACAAAGTATCCAGTGTGGTGCCCAGGATATTAAAGAATAATTATACCAAGTTTCATCGTAATCGGACCGGTAGTTTTTGCGTGATGCCTGTACAAACAGACAGACAGACAGACAAAAATGTGAAACACTTCTTGCCATTTATTTTTTTGATATTTTCAATGTACAGAATTTTCACTTCTACAGATTTATTATACGTATAGATAACTATTATCTTACCTTCACTTTACGTTAACCAGGTCGAGGTCTAAACGACCTCATACACCTAAGCACACGAGAAAGGCCCCATTACCAGCAAACGGGCGTTGAGAACAAAATTAATCTGAAGATTTTAGACGTAATGTCTTTAAGAATAATCAACCACGTTCTAAGTACTGACAGAAGTTTTATAGAGCATCATTGGCTTTTATTGTTAGCTAGCCTTTGCCCGTGGCTTCGCCCGTGTACATAAACTATAGTCTATGTCACTCAGGAATAAAGCAGCTTTCTATCAGTGAAAAAATTATTGCAATCGGATCAGTAGTTTCAGAGATTATCTCCTACAACCAAAAAAAAGTTTACCTCTTTATTATATTAGGGCAATGGGTGAGCAATAGGTAGCTCGCTGTCCGACCGTCCGGTAATTGTCCCGACCGAGCCCAAGACGTCGACGGCACGCACTGTTACCGCGCGCCTCAAGGAGTTATCAGCAATAAGAGGGGCCCAGCTGGGTCGAAGCCTACTGGGGCCAGGGTTATCTGAAAAGAAGTTCGAGCCCCGGTATGAAGAGGCTAGAAGAACCGGGGTGGGTTTTTAGTCAGTAACAGTCTGACACTATTTCCCGCTCAAGAGCCGGGGTTGTCATTGGATGATTTTTTCCCATCGGAAAAAATAGGGGTCCAGCTGGGTCGAAGCCTCTCCGGCGGGATCTCACGGTGAAATGGCGTCAGCGACTATCGCAACCCAGTGCTGGGCACGCCACAATTATGGCGGTAAGTCCCCTCTTTGAGGCGTGGCTGGAAAGACCTCACGGCGTCCTTACCTTCCGCATGACGCAGGTCCTCACCGGACATGGCAAGTTCGGGAGGTTCCTGCATCGGATTCAAGCGGAAGAGACGCCCGGGTGCCGCCACTGTGCGGAACGCCCGGAGGACACGGTGGAGCACACAGTTGAGGTGTGCCCTGCTTGGGCGGAGCAACGCCGTGCCCTCGTGGGGGCGATCGGCGGCGGAGACCTCTCGCGCCGGGCCTTGGTTCAGGCCATGGTCCGGAGCGAGGAGGATTGGCAGGCGGTCGCCTCCTTCTGCGAAGCAGTAATGCTAGCAAAGGAGGAGGCAGACCGCATCAGGCAACGGCGCCCCCGCCGCCGCCGCCGGGATTCCGATCCCGATTTCCGGCCACCGTAGACGCGGGCTCGCGGACGGCGAGCCATGGGTAGCTCGCTGTCCGATCGTCCGGTAACTGTCCGGACCGAGCCAAGGCGTCGACGGCGCGCACTGTTCCCGCGCGCCTCAAGGAGTTGTCAGCAACAGGAGGGGCCCATCTGGGTCGAAGCCTACCGGGGTCGGGGTTATCCGAAAGGAAACTAGAGCCCCGGTAGAAGTTTTTAGTCAGTAAGACTCTGACACTGTCTCCCGCTCCACCCAAGAGCGGGTTTCGTCAATGATGATTTTCCAAGTCGAGAGAAAAAAAAAAAAAAAAAAAAAGCTGGGTCGAAGCCTACTGGGGCCAGGGTTATTCGAAAGGAATCTCGAGCCAAGCATGAAGAGGCTAGAAGGAACGGGGTGGGTTTTTAGTCAGTAAGAGTCTGTCACTATCTCCCGCTCCACCCAAGAACGGGAGTTGTCATTGGATGATTTTTGCCCACCAAATAAAAAAATAAAACTATCCTGCAACGATAAATACACATTTTAATTTGCATTTCGCAAATCAAGAATTCCCTCCAAAACTCGACAACAGCAGTTTCCCCACAAAAGCAGTAGATTTCAATATAATTCTTTGATATCTATGGTTACAAGCAAGCGCTGCAGCGCTGTCTGTGCAGCGATTGAGCGGCTGTGTGGTAGGGAGCAAGTGTAAAGAGATAGCTGGACTATGATTCTGAAAAAAAAAGACGAACGAAGTCCAAGCCTTCTTTTCTTGTCCGGTAATGGACCGAGTCCAAGACGTCGACGGCGCGCACTGTTCCCGCGCGCCTCAAGGAGTTGTCAGCAGCAGGAGGGGCCCAGCTGGGTCGAAGCCTACTGGGGACAGGGTTGTCCGAAAGGGAGCTCGTGCCCCGGTATGAAGGCTAGAAGGAACGGCGCGGGGTTTTTAGTCAGTAAGAGTCTGACACTGTCTCCCGCTCCACCCAAGAGCGGGTTTCGTCAAAGATGATTTTCCCCGTCGATAAAAAAAAAAAAAAAAGCCTTCTTTTCTTTTTACTTAGCTTTTATTTAGTTTCACCTGTCCCGATGTTTGTCTGTCATCAAATTTTGTAAATTCGTCGACCACATCGTCGCTTACCATCAGGTGAGATGGTGGTCAAACGCAAGCCTATCAATAATAATTAAAAAAAAAAAATTACCCACTTCCCGGTTACCGATTGAGCTGAAATTTTGCATGCATGTGTAAATCGGATGACAATGCAAAATTATTACGACATGGAGCTGATCTGATGATGGAACTGGAAGGTGGCTATAGGAACGCGTGCAGCCGCCTCCTTTGCTAGCGTTACTGCTTCGCACGGAGGCGCCAGCTGCCACTCCTCCTCGCTCCGGATTATAGCCTACACCAAGGACCACCGAGTTTGTTTCGGTGTTTCTTCTCAGGGTAGTCAGCTAGGAAACACCGGCCTCATCTCGTTAAAACTGACTGAAAACAAAATTGACGTGTAAAAGTGTTTTTTGAAAACCTATTTACAAAATAAAGATCATTTATCATTTATTTACCGCGAGAGAACATAAGTCAACATGACCAATAAATTCTCCCTTCCGCTCCCACTTATGACTCGCCCCACCGCCACAATATCTCAGCACACAGTTTAGTGTCGATATTGCCGCGAAACCCACTGCCATTGTGTTTTAATGATCTGCTCTATTCTCTCTGGTTTGCTGACTGAGCGGGAAGGATATATTGGATTTTGACTTTTGAGGGGATTATATTTTGATATAAAAATAAGTCGAGTTTTATATATATAACTAGCTATAACTCCAGAATGCACGAACCGATTTCCACGGTTTTGCATTCGTTGGAAAGGTCTTGGGCTCCGTGAGGTTTATAGCAAAGAAAATTTAGAGTAGAGTAGGTAGAGTAGGGTAGAGTAGGGTAGGGTAGGGTTGAGTAGGGTAGAGTAGGGTAGAGTTGGGTAGAGTAGGCTAGAGTAGGGTAGAGTAGGGTAGAATAGGGTAGAGTAGGGTAGAGTAGTGTAGAGTAGGGTAGAATAGGGTAGGGTAGAGTAGGGTAGAGTTGAGTATAGTAGGGTGCAGTAGGGAAGAGTGGGAGCGAAGCCGCGCGGGCAAAAGCTAGTATTTTGATAATATCGACACTAGAGCTAAAGCAGTGATGGCCGAGTGGTAACGGCCTCGACTTACGAGTCCTATGATAACCCCCGCTCTTGGGTGGAGCGGGAGATAGTGTCACTCCTACTTATTTTTTTTTTATTATTGATAGGTTTGCGCTTGACCGCTATCTCAGCTGATCGAAAACGACGACTGACTAAAAACCCCACCCCGTTCTTTCTAGCCTTCATACCGGGGCTCGAGTTCCTTTCGGATGACCCTGGCCCCAGTAGGCTAGGCGTGAAGGCGTAACAAACAAACAAACTTACTTTCGCTTTTATAATATTTTTTATATATATATATATATTTATTTCATCAAATAAACATCAAATTACACACAAGAACATCGGTAGGTAGGAAGTAGGTACAAAGTACATATCTGTGAGCAAAATCTTGTGTACAAAGTTGTTGACAATTTTTAACCGACTTCGAAAAGGAGGAGGTTCTATGTTCGGCTGCAGGTGTGTTTTTTTTTTTTGTATGTATGTTCACCGATATTTCGGTCAATTGTGGACCGATTTTGAAATATTTTTTTTTGATTGATAGGTTATGCTTCCAAGTTGGTCCCATAGAAATATTGTTATGATCTGATCATGAACTTCGAAGATATGGAACCGAACTCCTCATAGAATCATAGCAGAATTGTCGTAACAAGTAAAATTGCTTTGTTTATACGTGTAGTCGATGACTGACTGAAAGCAAAGGGGGAGGGTATGTATCGAACTGATCTGGTGATAAAGCCGGAAGGTAAATTCATGTAATATAACCGTATTTGGGATTATTAGAATCGTTATGAGATGCACTCTGGCTATAAGGTAATTTATGTTTAGCTGAAGGGTAGGTACTTTTTAGTGGTGCTACCATAACTAAACAGTGAAAAATAAAAAACTTTTTACAAAAAAAAAATTAAACCGACTTCAAAAAGTACAAAATAATTTTAATTTCGGAAGTCTATTTTTTGTCTGTACATGTATTTAGTTGAGTCCATTGAACCCCAAACTAGGCAAGGACTACTACTACTAGTAAGGATATAGAGATAACTCTACAGTAGTAAATCAGTTGGGACACTCGGCTTCACACCCAATTTCAATACTTCAGCCTCACTGCAAACCCAATAATTCTATAAAGTATTAAATAGATTTATGTGTAAGATTATTCGCGCGAGCTTCTTACCCGACTTGTGATCGTAAAAGAGAGTAATGCGGGAGTGTGCGGCAGAAGCCAGCTCCTACATTACGAGAAAGTTTGGACTCGGTGGAAAGGCGTGCGAAGAGACTAATTGGTGATCCAGCCCCTATAGTCAGAAATAAAGATATCCGCAGGAGAACCAAGGATACCGACATAGCACGTAGAATTACCAAATCTATGGGGCAGTGGGTAGGGCACATTGCTCGCAGAACAGATGGTCGATGGAGACGAAAGGTTCTAGAACAGACGACCACGTACCGGAAGCGCGCACCACAAGGTGGACCGATGGACTTTTTTTTCGGTGGGAAAATCATCTAATGACAACCCCCGCTCGTGGGCGGAGCGGGAGATAGTGACAGACTCTTATTGATTAAAAACCCCACCTCGTTCCTTCAAGATTTCATACCGGGGCTCGAGCTATCTTCGAAACTAACCCTGACCTCAGTAGGCTTCGACCCAGCTGGGCCCCTGCTGATGCTGAAAACTCCTTGAGACGCGCGGGAACAGTGCGCGCCGTCGACGTCTAGTGCCCGGTCCGGACAGTTACCGGACGGTCAGACAGCAAGCTATCCATAGCTCGCCGTTCGCAAGCCCGAGCCGAGCCGGAAATCGGGATCGAATCCCGGCGCCGGCCAGAGCGCCGTTGCCTGATGCGGTCGGCCTTCTCCTTTGCTAGTATTACTGCTTCGCAGAAGGAAGCGACCGCCTGCCACTCCTCTCTCCGGACCATGGCCTGAACCAAGGACCTATGACCTGTTGAGGATCGTGGGAATACAATGGCTGCAGGATGCACAGGATCGGTCGTTGTGGCGATGATTGGGAGAGACCTATGTCCAACAGTGGACCTCTTTCAGCTGAAATGACGATGTTGATAATTCATGCCCGCTCTCGTCTCCGCTTATGCCTTGCACCACTCAATGTCTTCGAAGCATCCAAGTGGAATGTTTTAAGATAGTGACCAGTCGAACCTTTGTGTGAAAGAGTATGAATTATGTTCTGTGGGAATTGTAGCGATTCAGATTAGATCAGTGACGAGGCTGGATAGCGCTAGGCTCAACTCGCACTGGGGTATTTGTCCCGATCGTCATTTTTAATCTTTGACAATCATTACAGGTAGTCAAATACCTCGGCTCTCTTGAAATATCGTCTCTTTTTTACGTGGGAAATCGGCCAATGACTTCTCCCTCCCGCTCTAGGGCGGAGTGAGAGGGAGCAAAACCACACCTATGTCCCTTCTTTGTCCTCGCGTTTCAGCTAGCTAGCCTAGCTCTGTGCTAGTGTGAGTTGAACCTTAGGATTTACTATCTTTTGACTATAAAGTTTTAGATGCTTTTACCCGATTGCCTCTGAAGAAAGGACTGAAAAACACTTTGATTTTACAACCGATTTCAATGAAAAAAAAAACACAAACAAGTGATAAGCCACTTTGTAAATGATAAATGATATTTATTTTGTAAATAGGTGTTTAAAAAACATAAATGTGTTTAGTAAAAACACGAAATTTTTTTCGTCAATTTAAACCAGATGAGGCCGGTGTTTCGACGCTTGGGGGAGGCCTATGTCCAGCAGTGGACGTGTATCGGCTGAAATGATGATGATGATGATGTGAGGCCGGTGTTTCCTTGCTGACTACCCTGTGAAAGACACACCGAAATAAACTCAGGGATCAGTCTCTTTTTTTAAACTCCATACAGCTTTAAAGACCATAATAAATAAAATAAAAATAAAAAAGCCTTTTATTTCCTTCAGAAAAAAAATATGCTAGATTTTTGATAGTTTAGTATTTTCGTGTTATGATAATGTTACTTTTTACATTTTATAAACAAAATTTTTAATTTTCTGAATGAACCCCTCTGCAGGTAAAGGCCTCCTCCAAATTGAGCCAGTTTTCTCTGGCTTTCGCTTTTTGCATCCAGTTTGGACCCGCTGTACGTTCAATTTCGTCCTCCCATCTGTTACAAGGTCTCCCTTTCTTTCTTTTGCCCACTGGCCCCTTCCATTCTGTTACTCGTTTTGTCCACCTTTGATCTTGCAGTCGTGCTATGTGTCCAGCCCATCTCCACTTCAATGCAAGCGCTTGTGCTAAGCCGTCTGTCGCTTTAGTTATGTTGCGTATTTTTGTATGCCTAATTTTATGTATTCTTTTTATGTTTAGCATACTCCGCTCCATTCCTCGTTGGCACGTTATGATTTTATTTATAACATTTTTATTAAACTTCCATGTCTGACAAGCATAGGTCAGGCATGGTATAAGGCAAGAGTTCATAACCTTAGTCTTCAGTTTGATTGGCATGTTGCTCTTAAATATTTCTTTTAATTCATGAATCCCCAAGCGACCACCGGTGGCCGCGCATCTATTGTCTTACTATTGTGTCTCTAATTGACGGTATCTGAAGGGTTAAGCTCCAGTACTTATTCCATGTTATCTGGGCCCTGCGTTCAATCTCTTGGTAGTTATTTAGTTTGTCGAAACTTATTTGTTTGCCTAGGTAAATGTATTTTTCGGCATATGGAAGCGGCTTTTTGTCAACGTATATTTGTACCTTGGTACTGTTAGTCATTACCATAGTTTTGGAGAGGTTCATTTCTAGCCCAGCGAGCTTGCTAGCTTTATTTAGGGACTCTACCATGTACTGTAATTCTTTTCCTGTCTCTGATAGCAGCACCAAGTCGTCGGCAAAACGTAGGTGGCTTAAATATTTCTTTTTTACTTTTATACCGCGTTCATTCCAGTCAAGTTGGTTTATTATCGACTCTAAAATGGCTATAAATAGTATAGGGGAGAGTGGGTCCCCTTGTCTTACGCCTCTCTCTATAGGGAACCAAGAACCGGCTGTTTCTAGTTTGACTCTACTTCTGCTTTTCTTATATATACTTCTAATTACTCTTGTGTATTCATTTTCAACGTTCTGTGATGCTAGAGTTTCCCAGATAAAGTTATGTGACACAGAATCGAATGCTTTTTTGTAATCGATAAATGCCAAGTATAAAGGCCTACTTCTCTCTTTGTATTTTTCGATGAGAAGTTCGAGTGTGTGGATATGGTCGATGGTAGAAAAACCTTTTCTGAATCCTGCTTGTTCGACTGGTTGTCTTGTATCTAATGTAAAGCTGATTTTTTTGGTCAGGATTGTAGAGAAAAGCTTGTATGTGCTTGGCAGCAGACTTATTGGTCTGTAATTCCCGATATCCTTTGGGTCGCCTTTTTTATACAGAAGAATTATGTTGGATTCTGACCATTGAGTGGGCGTCTCTCCAGATTCAAGAATAGAGTTGAATAGCATTGTAAAAGGTGTGGCTAGTATTGGGGCAGCTATTTTTAGAGTCTCGTTTGCCAGATTGTCCGAGCCCGGACTTTTGTTAGGTTTTAGTTTGTTTAAGGCCTCAATGACGTCACATTTTTCAATTTGTGGTCTTTTTTGTATGTTGCTTTCGCTGCTGTTATTTTGGCTCTCGTGGCTGGTTTATTCTGGCTCTTTTGCGCTGTAGAGATCTCTGTAGAACTCCGTCGCTATGCTGATGATGTCGCAGCGGTTGTTTTTCGTAAATTCGCCTCGTTTTAGCTCTTCAATCCAAGTTTTATTTGTTTTTAACTCTTTGTAAGCCTTTTTCGCGCTTCCAGTTCGACTTAAGTGTTTTTCAATAGTTTCATATCTGTAATTGGCGTAGTCTTTTCTAATATATTTGTTGACAAGCTTGTAAAGTGCTGAGATTTCGTTTCTTATTGCTCTTGTTTTATTTGAACTTTTTTGCAGAACTTGTCTTCTTTTGAAAAGCTTTAATGTACGTTCCGAAAATATTTTGTGGACTTTCTTTGAGTTCTGTGCTACTCGGGCCTTCTGTAAGCTTAAGGTGATGATTTTGATTAATTTATCATAACATTTCTGGACTGGGATAGTAGTTTCATCAAACGTTTGTTCTTTTGATATGTAGGAGTTTAGATATTCTTTGAACTTGGTAGTTTCTTCTTCGGTTATTATTGTGCTATGTTGAGAGTTTGAAAACTTTGTTCTACTTTTTTTTAAATGTGTATGATATGATATTGTAGCTCTTACTGGCCTGTGATCTGAAGGGTAGTTTATGTTCAGTACTTCTATGTTTTCAAACATACGAGGTCGATTTGACAGCACAAAGTCGATTTCATTCTTATTGTTTCCGTCCGGAGATCGCCAGGTCCATTTATTTTTTGTTTTCTTTTTGAAAAAAGTGTTCAAAATTGACAGTTTGTTTTCAGTCGCGAATTCAATTAATCTTTGTCCTCTCTCGTTCCTGGTTCCATGTCCGTGAGTTTTCATGATTAGATGTTCACCATTTTTTGGTACCCCAATCTTGGCATTTAGGTCGCCCATCAGTATGAAGTCTCTATGTGCTAGTTCTATTGCCCTATTTATTGTAGCATAAAAGTTGTCAATTTCATCATCGCTTGCCTGTGTGGTAGGGGCATATACTTGAATGATGGATAAGTTGATGCTCTCGAATTTCAAGTTCAATACTGCTACTCTTTCGGAAAGGCCAAGGTAGCTTTCAATATTGTTTTTAAGATGGTATTTAACTATAAAGCCTATACCATGTCTTCCAGGTGTGTGACCTGTATAGCAGAATATAAAGTTTTCATGTTCTTCAATTTTGTTTCCAAGTCGTCTTGTTTCAGCTAATCCTAATATGTCGTATTTAATATCTTTGAGAGCTTCGTTTAGCTCTAACAAACGTTCATATGATGAAAGAGTTCTAACGTTGTATGTCAGAATGTATAACTTTTTTAGTGGGTTTGTTTCGTTTTTCTGAGGGTTGTTTGGAGGGTTACGGTCCTGATCTTCCACGGTGACCAGCCGGCTTGGAAGATAAGTTTGTTGTTCTGATAGTGGTTGTTGTATATTGACGTTTCGAGAGGGGGGCGGTAATTGCTATTTATTAATGTTATTATTTTGTTGGATATCTGATGAATTATTCATGTTCCTGTTAGTCAGGTAATTCAACATGCCCGGTTTTAAAATACCTTCCGATATGCTTGAAGATCTTCTTATTTGTGTTTGTGATTTATTTTTCTTGTTGGCCTGTTTATTTGTTTCGGCTCCTTTTGTGGTATTGTTTTCTGGAGAAGTTGAAAGCAGTCTTTTATTTTTTTGCGTTGTTTTGTTTTTTTTCATTTATAACAAGCTTGTCGTATTTTATTTTTACAAAGTTGCCCTTTTCCCTTTCGATTCTTGCCTGTTCTTGAAGCTCCTTCCTCTTCTCTAGAATATTTTGTGGGAAATCTTCCGTTATATAGTAACCAGTATTTTTTAGTGCACTTCTATTTTTAAACAAATGAATTTTTGTGCCGAGTGTGCAGAAAGTGACAACTATTGGTCGAGGTCTTTCCCCTTTCTTGCCTATTCTCCTAATTTCTTGAATATCCCTGCGCTCCAGTTCTTGAGAGAAATGTTCTTTGATAAAGTTCACTATGAGATTTTCTAGGTTAAAGTATGATGTTTCCGTTTCTTTTATTCCGAAAAAGACTGTGTTGTTTTTTCTTGCCTGTTTTTCAAGAAAATACAGTCGTTTTTCTTGGTTTTCACATTTTTCCTTTAGATGTTCGTATTTTTCATTAAATAGTTTGAACTTATCTTCCAATATGCAGTTTATATTTTGTGTAACTTTTTCAGTCACTTTTTCTCCACTTTTTTCTATTGCGGTTTTCTGGTCATCTAAGTCTTTTCGAATTTTTCGAAGCTCGTGCATTATTTCCTCCATTTCTTATTCTTTCCAGACAGTTTTATAAGTTGTGTTTAAATAATTGAAATGATTGTTATGTTTCCACTAGCGCCCTCTTGAGTTTCTGCTCCAAGTTGCTAAGACAACTAGCTTATTGACGGATATCCAACGTAGATCGCAGAGGTTCGGACTTGTGTAAGTGATATAACTAGGTTTCAACAGATGTCGCTAGTGTCTTTGTAAAATTAACAATTTTTGCAAGTCACTTTTGACATTGCAAAGTTGGGTTATTTATATCACTTTTATTTATTATTTAAAGTTTGCCGGGAATGTCAAAGTTCACAATTTGTTTCAGCTTTAGTTAGTCTTCACTACAAAAGCACAAAGTAAGGGGGATAAATATGTATAAACACACAATACGACCAGTTCACCATCGTGTTATTTTTCACTGATTATATAGTTTTCACTCAATGTTAGACTTTGTCCACAATATATGATGTAAGTCACTTTATTGTTTCTTCACTTTTGTCTTTTCCACTAATTAAAAGCACTTGTTTATATTTTTGAAATCACTTTTAATACGGAGCCGAAGTAAACATTCAGTTTTGTAAATACCCTCTCCGTAAAGACCATACAATATTTAATTTCAGAAGCCATTACTTTTGATTGGGGCCCAGCTGGGTCGAAGCCTACTGGGAACAGGGTTGTCCGAAAGGGAGCTCGTGCCCCGGTATGAAGGCTAGAAGGAACGGCGCGGGGCTTTTAGTCAGTAAGACTCTGACACTATCTCCCGCTCCACCCAAGAGCGGGTCTTGTCATAAGATGATTTTCCCCGTTGAGAAAAAAAAAATACTTTTGATTTGTTTTCACACCGGCTTCTGAAGTTAAAATAACAAGTTTTTAATGAAAATATTCATTTCAAAGCAAGCTATTATTGTAGCTACATAATTAATAATCGTCAAGACGAATCATACGAGCCCAAACTCGATGGAGTTGTGTCGTTTAACTACCGAGTTCCTATAGTCACTTTCAGGTTCCATCATCAGATCAGCTCCATGTCATAATAATTTTGCATTGTCATCTGATTTACACATGCATGCAAAATTTTTGCTCAATCGGTAACCGGGAAGTGGGTCAAATTTAATTTGCAAGATTTGATGACAGACAAACATCGGGACAGGTGAAACTAAATAAAAGCTTGTAATGATTTATTTACACTTTTTAGTTGTTTTGCGAAGCGGGAAGACGTGTCTGACTTTTATTGACTCATAGGTTTTTTTAACTATTATTGATAGGCTTGCGTTTAACTACCATCTCAACTATAACGCTTGCCTAGAAGTAATCTATTAACTCTTGACTTAAAGACCCCTAGGTTGTAGCTATCAGGAAACATAGACTCCGGCAGGGAATTCCACTCCTTGACTGTACGCACAATAAATGTGTTCCCAAAACGCTTTGTGCGTATGAGTTTTTTTTTTATGGTGGGAAAATCATCTAATGATAACCCTCGCTCTTGGGCAGAGCGGGAGATATTGTCACACTCTTACTAACTATAAACCCACTCCGCTCCCAAGCCATCATACCGGAGCTCGAGCTATCTTTCGAAACTAAACCTGGCTCCAGTGGGCTTCAATCCAGCTGGGCTGTGCTGCTGCTGACAACTCCTTGGGAACAGTGCGTGCCGTCGACAACTTGGGCTTGGTCCGGAAAATTACCGGATGGTTGGATAGCGAGCTACCCATAGCTCGCCGTCCAACCACGCCGTTACCTGATGCGGTCGGCCTCCTCCTTTGCTAGCATTACTGCTTCGCAGAAGGAGGCGACTGCCTGCCACTCCTCCTCGCTCCGGACCATGGCCTGAACCAAGGTCTGGCGTGAGAGGTGTCCGCCGCCGTTTGTTCTTATGTATGGAATGTCTACAATGTACCGGTTTTTTATTTTCGATGGGGTAAATCATCTTATGACAACCCCCGCTCCTGGGTGGAGCGCGAGATAGTCTCAGACTCTTAATGACTAAAAACCCCACCCCGTTCCTTCTAGCCTTCATACCGGAGCTCGAGTTTCCTTTCAGATAACCCCGGCCCCAGTAGGCTTCGACCCAGCTGGGCCCCTCCTGACAATGTACCGGTGACGCAACGCCGTACTTCTAGGTATAGTCGTAATAGAGTTTTATTCCCATGCTCGTAAACTCCAACAGTTCTACAGCCAACCCTTGAGGCGTTAATATAGCTGAGATAATAACAGCTTGTCCCGCGGTTTCGGCCGTAATATAGCAAGAAGAGCCGTCGAGCGCTGAGAGGCGGGAAGTCAAACATTTCAGATGAAATTGCGGAAACAGGGGGCGCGCCGTCATTTCATATTGCCTACACTAGCTGTTGTCCGCGACTTCGCTCGCGTGAACCTTTTTTTTAAATCATATAATCCTTCCTAATATTATAAAAGCGAAAGTGAGTTTGTTTGTTACGTCTTCACGCATAAATGGCAAAACCGATTTTGATTAAACTTGGTGGGGCCCTGGAGACGGACATAGGCAATTTTTTTTAAGTAAGAAAAGGGGGTGATGAAGTAAAGTATATTAATAAACGCGAGTGAAACCGCGGGTAAAAACTAGTTAGTAGTATATTTTATTGTCCGTTATATCCGGTCATTGGCGCCACTTTCAAACTTTATCCATTCGCATATTCATTTCTCACTTTATCCATTCTGGTCACACCGATCATCCATCTCAACATTCTCAAGCACTAGTTGATATCATTTAAAAAGAAACATAATTACACATTTTTAATTGTCTCTTTCTTTTTATATAATTCGTATCTACATGTAGTTACTACATTGTGTGTATCTTCGAGTTTGTGTGCCAAATAAAATAATTTTCTTTCTTTCTTCTTTCTTTCAATTAAAACTCAACAATACTTTACTGTCCGTCTGTCTTCATGCAATAAATACAAATAAAACTATCAGGGCAGCCAATTTAAACAGCTTCCCACTGCAATTTACTGTCCTATTACATTCATGACAGCTCTAAACACCCTGAGTACCGCAGGCCGGCTGCACGCGAGATTCTCTCTTATTTCGCTTTTTTTTTTTGTCGACGGGAAAAATCGTCTTATGACAAAACCCGCTCCTGAGTGGAGCCGGAGATAGTGTCAGACTCTACTACTGACTAAAAACCCCGCGCCGTTCCTTCTAGCCTTCATACCGGGGCACGAGCTCCCTTTCGGACAACCCTGTCCCCAGTAGGCTTCGACCCAGCTGGGCCTCTCCTGCTGCTGACAACTCCTTGAGGCGCGCGGGAACAGTGCGCGCCGTCGACGTCTTGGACTCGGTCCATTACCGGACGATCGGACAGCGAGCTACCTATGGCTCGCCGTCCGCGAGCCCGCGTCTACGGTGGCCAGAAATCGGGATCGGAATCCCGGCAACTCTCTTATTTCGCATCCTCCTCCTTGCGTCGTATTCTTCAATGCTGAGGGTCGTGACCTCCCTGTTTCATCACTTTAACCTTAATGATCTTTTTCCATCTGCTTCTGTCTCTGGCGGTGTGAAGGGCATTGTAAATCGTAGAGTCAAGAGCGGTGCAGATCTGGTCGGACCAACGTATAGGGCTGAGCCCGAGAGGCCTTTTTCTGTCCACTTTACCGGTCACAATGAGCCTTTCGAGGTTGCCACCGTCTTTCCTTGCAATGTGACCGAAGTATTGTAGAACTTTGCGAAGGTACTCGGACGACAGCTGTGACGAGATTTTGAGTTCTTGCAAAATGGATACATTGGTCCGAAATGCTGTCCAAGGGATGCGGAGCATCCTTCTCCAGCACCACATCTCAAAGGCGTACGGATAGCATAAGCATAGCATAATCAGCCTTTTAATGTTCCCAATGCTGAGACTCAGGCCTCGTCTCTAGGAGAGAGAATGGGCCTTATCCACCACTTGGGCCCAGTGCGTGTTGGTGAATGTCACATATCTTCGAATTTTTGGTTCTAGGACATGCCGGTTTCCTCACGATGTTTTCCTTCACCGTTTTGAGAGCAGTGGTGATGATATAAATTACACAAAGTAATGCGCCTGGCTGGGTTTTAACCCGCGATCACAATTTAAACAGCTTCCCACTACAATTTACTGTCCTATTACAGTCATGACAGCTCTAAACACCCTGAGTACCGCAGGCTGGCTGCACACGAGATTCTCTCTTACATCGCCAACTTATAACGTAAAGCCGAGCATCCAATGCAACTTAAGCTACGTTTTTACTAGAGGACATGTCGCAAAGACATAATAGGCTATTTGACTGATTTTTTTAAACGATTTCATATTATTAAGTACTAGCTTTTGCCCGCGGCTTCACCCGCGTACATAATCCCAGGATAAAAAGTATCCTATGTGTTATTCTGGGATATGGTCTACTCGTGTACCAAGTTTCATCGAGATCCGTTCAGTAGTTTTTGCGTGAAAGAGTAACAAACATCCATGCATACAAACTTCCGCATTTATAATATTAGTAGGATTAGTAGAATTGTTTTTAGAGTCCAGAAAAAGTGTTTTATTTCAATTCCTGTAAATATTAACATAAAAAATAGCAATAAAGTGGTATTATTGTAATAAGCCGCCAAATATATTACAGATACCCCAATACTTACAGATGTAATGACAGACATATAGTGTACGTTTTCAAAAACATGGCGCTAGGCTATAATATAGGTAATATATTGCTTCTAGGCAAGCGTGTCCCATCGTCGGCCACATCATCGCTTACCATCAGGTGAGATAGAGGTCAAACGCGAACCTATCCATAATAATTTTTTTTTAAAAAAAACGTGATGCACCGATCCCAAATAAAACGGGACAAGGGAACATGATGATTATGAGGTGTCAGACTTTTACTGACCAAAAATCCACTCCTGTACCTTCAATGCCTTTCGTACCGGGGCTGAGCTACCTTTCATAAATAATAACAAGACCTTTTCTTATAAGCCCTTTAAGTATTTGTACTAATTAAAATGAGTAGTTTATGCGTAGCTTAGCTCTGGGCTACTGTGAAGACGACCCTTAGCACAAAGTAGGTGCTCACCGACTGTGCCCGTCCTTACTCATTTGCGCTAAGTGATATACGTTTGTGAAGTACCCGCGCTTCGGTTAGTGATGTAAGTTCAAATCCCGGGGTATTACTTCCTCTTTATTTTTAAGGTTCTATACATCACAGAAGCGCTGCCTTCAGGTAGCTTCAAATATGCTGCGACTCATTGTTGGAATAATATGCCTCCAGAGTCCAAAAGACAAAAATATATTTCACAATCTACATAACTTGAGTTAATTCTATCAGATTATAATAATTAGTTTGTTGCAATTTATGGTCTGTTTTCTAGCATCGATAAAAAATTATAGCCTTTTTTTATATTTATTAAATTCGGGGTTTTTATTCACATCAACGTCAACCCCATCGTACCCTCTTATTTTATTTATTTATATATAATTATCTTATTTTATTATTTCTTATTTTTTTATATACTTTATTGTACACCAAGATAATAAATTAGATAAATTTGAGCCTTATATTTAAAGCATACAATTGGCGGCCTTATCGCTTTCCGCGATCTCTTCCAGGCAACCTGGTATGGAAAGAGATTGCCTGGACACAAAATGGGGTTGCACAAGGTGCATTACAAGACATTGGTGAAAAGAGGGAAAAAAGAAAAAAACAAAGTACTATACTTTACACTAAAATACATACTTAAATACATACATACTAAATCCTTATCCTCTTAGTTCTAGTTACACTACCTAAATCATCTCTTTGGGTGAGAGGAAATCATCAATAGGTTATTCTTGCTAAACTACTTAGTCTTTTGCCAACAGCAATTTAAGACTTGCCAAATTTGTCCTTACAACTCTTTTAGTAACACACATTTCATCCCTCCTCTTCACATGACCATAGCAAGACAAATGATTCGAGTTTTTATTTTTATTTATATAAACTGACTGTCCTGAGCTGACTGGCCTTTTGTGGCAAAAATCATCTTATGACAACCCCCGCTCTTGGGTGGAGCGAGACATAGTGTCAGACTCTTACTGACTAAAAACCCACCCCGTTCCTTCTAGCCTTCATACCGGGGCACGAGCTTCCTTTCGGATAACCCTGGCCCCAGTAGGCTTTGAGCCAGCTGGGGACAACTCCTTGAGGCTCGCGGGAACAGTGCGCGCCGTCGACGTCTTGGGCTCGGTCCATTAGCGGACGATCGGACAGCGAGGTACCCATGGCTCGCCGCCCGCGAGCCCGCGTCTACGGTGGCCGGATGAGCTGACTGCGGCCTGTTGGTCTAGTCGTTAGTGGTCCTGACTGTTACGCCGCCGGAGGTCGTGGTTTTGATTCCCACACAGGACAAATGTTTATGTGATGAGCATGGTCATTCGTTCTGTGTTTGGGTGTAATTTATCTATAATATGTATGTATTTAGAAATATATATACTCAATACTCAATTCTTTATTCAATTTTTCTCAATTTTTTTTGCCAAAGAAAAGATGGATGGATTGTGATAGCGTGACGAGCGACAGGACAGAATGGAAGAAAAAAACGTGTTGCGCCGACCTCAAATAAAACGGGATAAGGGCAGGAAGATGATGATGATGATGACTCAATTCTTTATTGCATTCCACAATGTAGGCTTAGATGGTAAACATGTCAAAAGAAACAATCATGGACCCTGTCGGGCACAGCTGAAGAAGGATACAATAAGCGGAGAAGAGGACTTATCATTTAGGCATGTCATAGTCTGAATTAATCGAAATACATTTCTATAAAACAATTAATAATATTAATATATTAATAATATATAATATAATATAATATATATATATATATAATATAATATACTATATTAATATATTAATTATTTAAAAAAAATGTTCATTGCATGTCGATTATTATTTTTAATCATTTACCAAATAGTTTACAAGAACTACCATTGACAATGTTTAAAAAAATACTGTTTAATCTGTTATTAATTAAAAAATATATTACTGTAAAAGAATATTTAGAAGACAAGTCAATAGAACCTGTAATGTGCAAGTTAGATTAATTGACGACACTGACTGAATATAATTGCACGCCATGTAATGGCAGGATATGCTGAAACAAATTGATTGTAACACCTTATATATGTACCATATTCTAGCAAATAAATGTTTTGATTTGATTTGATTTGATTCGAATAATATCTAATAATAGCAATAATCAATAATAATAATGTCAATATTTAAAAAATGGAAATCAGAAAGTCAAATAAAATAAATAATAATTTAACAGTTTTGCTTATTCTATTCTCATGCATTTTAATGATTTATCATTTAAAAATTCGTCAACACTATAATAACATTTGCATAACAATAGCTTTTTTTAATTTGTTTGTTAACAAATGAAGTTTTTTTTCTTCTCTTATTGCTTCGGGTAACATGTTGTACATTTTTATTGACATGATATAAGTATAATAATAATAATAATAATAATAAAAGATAAACAAATCAAGTATATTGACTTGGCTCGCGAGGTTGTCGACATGTGGGAAGTGGATTCAGCGATTATTGTACCGATAGTCGTTTCAGCCAATGGCTTAATAGCCAAGAGCCTCGACCAACACCTTAGGAGGCTCGCGTTAGGCGGCTGGATCAAGGGCTTGATTCAGAAAGCGGTACTCCTGGACACGGCTCGTATAGTCAGGAGGTTCCTTTCTCTGGAGCCCTGACCGCCGGTAGCTTGGACCCTGTTCCCGAAACCGGTGGGACACTATTTTTTATATTTTTAAATGTTTTTTTAGTTTTTATTTAAATATTTAAAAATATAATTTATATGTTTGTACAACGAATAAAGGAAATAATAATAATAATAATAATCGTTTATTGTTCAAGAAAAAGTACACTTTTACATCCATGTATGTTTATCAATCGTCTCATACTCATAGCACAAGCTCTGCTTAGCTTGATACTAGATGGCGTTGTGTGATAGTTGTGGAATATTATTATTTATTTCCTTTATTCTTCTATTATACATATTTTTGATATTTTTAAATATTTCTTAAAACAAATATAAAAAAAAAACATTTAAAAATACAAAAAATAGTGGTCTACCGATTATTATTATTTATTAATAAAAGCTTTTGTATTTTTATTTTATTACTTATTTATCTAAGTAGGTTACTGCGTCCACAAAATCTCAAATACACATTCACAACTAAAATACTCGCAAAAAAAAACAAAAAAACACCTTTCCCCTAATCCTTAAGCACATATAGACTACAGCCTGCCGATTTATTACGCGCCATTACATCTCTGTGAATTGAAACAATGGCATTGTCCGTCGGCAAATTGCCTCCTAAGGATCATTAGCCGATGCAATCCCGGGGTAGCGTCCCGGGGTGGGGATCCCGGGGTAGTAGCTGTGTACGAACGTCACTAGTACGGCCGTGTTCTATTTTCAAATGTGTTTTAATGTTAATGGAATAAATGCGAAACTGGAGTGTGTTTGACGGAGCAATTAGATTGTAGTTTGAAGTACCTAATATATGTACAATCGTGTTTAGGGATCCGTACCGCAAAAAAAACCTTTTTATAAAAAAAAACGACTTCACTAAAAAATTGAATTGAATTTGAGGAGTTCCCTCGATTTTGCCCAGATTCCATCACCAGTTCCCAACTTAGTGACTATGGGACCATTTGGGAAGTATAACCTTTCCAACAAAAAAAATATTTTTTCACATCGGTTGGCAAGCGACGAATGCGCGAACAAACATAAAAAAAAATACAAACATCCGAATTGAGAACCTCTTCCTTTTTAGAAGTCGGTTGAAAAATAAAACGGAAAAAGATAAAAAGAAAGATAAAGATACTTTTAAACCCTTATTTTTGTGAAGTAGGTAAGTAATTTTTAGATTTATTTCTATATCTGTACTAGTAGACCTTGCTTCATGCCAAATAATTAAGGATTTTAGATCCACGGGTAGTACCCTATGAATTTTGATTCTCATGAGAATGTATACACATCATCATCAGCCTTTTAATATTCCCACTGCTGGGACTCAGGCCTCCTTTCTAGGAGAGGGAATGGGCCGTAATCCACCACGAATACATATTTTGAGACAATTTTTTTTCATTAACTTGGAAATTTTTTTTTTTTTCATAGCTTCAAGGGACCGCAGATCTGTGGTCTATGTTGGTTTAAATTTTAACTCGATACGCGTTTCCAAGATAAAGGATCGTAACATACAGACAGACGGGCAACAAAGTGGTTCGAAAATTTTGGTGGTACGTAAAAAATATATTAAACTTTGCAATATTGTTTAATTTTATTTATAATGTAGCTATATTATACTACTAGCTTTTACCCGCGGCTTTGCCCGCTTTTACTTTACTCTTTCTACCACTATTCTCACTTCAAAAAAAAAATTTGCCAATGTCCGTCTCCAGAGTCCCAACTATCTCTGTACCAAAATTCACCAAAATTGGTTTTGCCATTTAGGCGTGAAGTCATAACAAACAAACTCACTTTCGCTTTTATAATATTAATAAGGATGTTATAAATAATTCAAATAAATAAAAACACGTGACATATTAGATTAATTAAAAGAAAAAAGCATTTTTGAAACCAAAACTTGACAGAAAAACTTTTCTAATTTATCCACTAAAATGCAGTCAACAAAAATGGCTCCGCAATAACATTTTTCACCGAAATCCTCATAACAATCCCGGGCCACCCCCTCCCTAATTCACGCATATTACATTCATCTCACGGAAGCGAATCAGAGAAAAACATACGTCTTGATTTGTCCCTGTTTGTGACTGCCAGGGTACGTGAGTGAATATATAGTGTAATAGCATTTTCAGGAAACATGTCGTAATTTTTTTTTTAATAATATTCCACAACTATCACACAACGCCGTCTAGTCCCAATCTAAGCAGAGCTTGTGTTATGGGTACTAGACAACTGATAAACATACTTATATATTTCTAAATACATACATATTATAGATAAATTACACCCAGACACAGAACAAATTATCATGCTCATCACATAAACTTCGACTTCGACTTCGACGACACTACGTCTTGGGTGGGAATCGAACCCACGACCTCCGGCATAGCAGTCAGGGCCACTAACCACTAGACCAACAGGCCAGTCTGAAATAGTAGGAGAGGATAAAATGCTAAAGGGCATTACATGAAAGTGTCCCCACCCACCAACAGGCTTGAGACAGGTGTCATTCGAAGCGTCTAGTTAATTAGAGTATTTTTTATTATGGCGACACATCTCTAAAGCATGGGGTTTAGGTTTTATAAGACACTAGCTGCTCTCAGCGGCTTCGAACATACTTCCGGGATAAAAAGTATCCTATGTCCTATTCCAGGATATGGTCTATTCGTGTACCAAGTTTCCAGTCGTCATCATCAAAATCGGTTTTGCCATTTAGGCGTGAAGACGTAGGTAACAAACAAACTCACTTTCACTTTTATAATATTTGTAAGGATAGTACTTGCAAGGACTGGGGCTCAAGGTCATCAGATAGGCCCAGAACCTTTCTGTGGTATCTCAAAGAACCAGGCCATGCAGACCCTTAAGGGCAACCTATTTGGCGATTCAAAAAAGCACTGGTTGTTACAACCAGGACTGCTACACGCCAAATCTCTTATAGAAGGCTACTCACAAAAACGAACTGTCGAGCTTCTTGAGCTTAGCAGGACAAACATCTGTGCGATAGCCCGCGCCTTAACCGGCCACTGCAAATTAAACAGGCACCAATTTCACATGAAACTGAGTGACACTGATGTCTGCCGGTACTGCAATCAGGAGAGGGAGACGCCTAAGCACCTATTGTGTGAATGCGGGCCCCTTATCCACAAACGGAGTATCCATCTGGGCCGACACATTATTCGCCCGGAGGAAATTAAAACTCTTAAAGCTAGGAGTATTCTAGACTTCCTGGAAGCCTCCCGGCTAAAAGAGTTACTCTAACAGGGTGGCGAGTCACAATAGATCTTTTAGGTCGCAGTGACTACATCTCCTACACTACGGGAGATGCATAGCCCCTTATCTTTAAAATAAATAAAAAAAAAGGATAGTAAGGATTATATTTTAACCTAACCTAACCTAACCCAAGTGTTTTAATAATAATAATAATAATAATAATAAACGTTTATTTCAGACGTTTCCGTCCATAGGTTACACTTACAATTTTATAACACATTTACACACACAATATTAATACAACACACAACGCAGACAAAAATAAATAAACCTACTACACAAACAAATATTATACACAAACAAAAAGAAACACATACGAAAAAAAAAAAATAAAAATAAATAAAACTCCAAATATTTAGTGCGGTGAAGGGGGAACTGTCCACTGCTCAACGTGTAGCGTGCAAGCGTATCCAGTGGTGCAGCAGTGGAGAGTCCCACCTGTCCGCAAACACGTTCACAATACGGTTGCTACTGGCCCTAACACGACTCAACAGTGACGCACATTGCTTCCTAATAAGGGCATGAAAGCCATCAGTGCGCGATTCTGCAAACATGGTCGAGGCACTGCAGAACCGTGGTAGCCCCAGCAACACCCTAAACGCGTTATTGTATTGAACACGTAAGGCGCTATATGCTCCCAGTGTGTAGTTAACCCACAGGCTGCACGTGTAAAGTGTTTGGCAGTAAGACTTAAAAAGAGTAACTTTCACTTGATTACTGCCACGTGCGAACCTGCGGGCCAACATATTACACCGGACAGCCAACGCCCTACGTGCTCTCTCAATGTCTGTGTTGTCTCTAAGGTCTTCGGAAATCCAATGGCCCAGATACTTAAACTGCGTGACTCTGTTTAAAGCGGTACCAGCCAAAGTGACTAAGGGTACAGTCTTATAACTTTTACCGCGCCCCTTAAAAACTAGCAGTTCACTTTTCTGCGCGTTGTATCTGAGTCCATGGGCCTCCGCATAAGACTCACACAATCGCACCAATTTTCGCAATCCACTAATCGATGGACTCAGCAGTACCATGTCATCTGCGTAGCTGATATTGTTAACACATACACCGTCTATATAGCACCCGACATTGGCACTGCTGAGCTCACCGATGAGTTGGTTTATGTACAGGTTGAAGAGCTTAGGTGAAGTCAGGCCACCCTGCCTCACCCCGCACTGCAACGTGTATTCGTCCGAAAAAGAGCCTGCCCATCTGACACAATTTTTCTGATTGTTGTACCAATATCTAAAAATAGAAATAATTTCCGGGCTGCACTCTGTCTCAGTCTGCAGCTTCTCCCACAGCTTGTTATACGACACCAGGTCGAACGCTTTTGAGAGATCTAGGAAGCATGCATAGACAGGAGTCTTTCGATCACTATAATATTGTACAGTCTGCTTGAGACACATGATAGCACTTTCCGTGGACAAACCAGATCTAAATCCGAATTGCCCATCATGGAGCTTGATATTCCTGCCCAGATGTTGGTCAAGCAGACTGTCCAGTATTTTTGCTATAACCGAGGCTAATGAGATTGGTCTATAGTTTAATACATCAGAAGTATCTCCAGTTTTATTTTTAGCTATTGGTACCACAACAGTGTACATCAAACTATCAGGTAAGTAAGAGTGGCTAACACACAGACTAAAAAACATGGCCAAAACCCTGGGCAAGTGACAGCCTGCATTTTGCAGATGCTCGATGCTGAGACTGTCGTGACCAGGAGATTTACCTCTTACCATACCTTTAATAATGTGTGCCACATCTTTGGCTGTAAACCTAACCTTAAGATCCCCAGCACTGCAGTCAACATTGGTCATCTGCTGCGTCGTACCCAAGGGAGACTCCACTTTAAAAAGCTGTTGAAACAGATTGGCAATCTTGTGTGGTTCATGCACGCCAGCAACACTCACAGGATGACCGGGCTTCGGATTCAACTGATTCGTCTTTTTCCAGAAACCTTTAAAATCCTTCTTACAGTGGTGATGTGCAATGATTTCCATTTTAATTTTTTGCTCGTTTTTCTGACACCACTTTAATTTGGACTTGAAAAGCCGTCTGGAATCGTACATTTCTTCATAAATATTTCCGATAGACGGTTTTCCATTTAACACCCATGTCTGATAACAAAGCCTGGCCTTCGCATGAGCCTCCCTAACGTACTTGTTCCACCCAGCTATGCTACATTTCTTACGTTTCTGTTTAACAATTGCTGAACATTTTGACGCATATGTTAATATACTGACTATTTCATCATACAATTTATCTAAACAATGCCTATGTTTTATACTTGAACACATTTTATCGGCACAATCACTCATCTCCGCGGGAAAATCGACATTCTTCAGCTTATTGTGACAAAGCTTATTATATTCATAAATTTGACTTTGGTCCCTCTCACCCCAGGCCACTAGATTTTTACTAAAATTAGTTGGTATTATTTTAGGTTTAACTAAGGTAAAATCACACTCCAATAGAACAGGGTAGTGGTCGGACCAGTAAATGTCATAAAGAACTGACGCACTCACAACTGCAAGCCGCGCGGCACTAGTCACAACACAGTGGTCAAGCCAGCGTCGCGTCCCATGCGCGTCGCTTACAAAAGTATATGCGTCCGACGGCAGTAGTTCCCTATCGACACATGACCATAGCTGATCGTCACAAAAATGTTTTAATTCAGTGTCAAAAAGCTCACCTGGATGCGCGTTGAAGTCACCCAATATAAACACAGACTCCACATTATTACTTTCTATTATTGCGTTAATTTCACATAAGCACTCGGTAAATTCTATCAAATTATCTGTTGAATCAGTAGGCATATACACCGAAAAAATGATAATAGCACGATCACTGAGTTCGACTTTGACAGCTACCAGACGCACACTAGTGCATGTTAACACTGATACTGTGGGGAACGCACTTTTTCTCCACAGAATAGCAACTCCTCCAAATGGCCGACCACGGAGTATGCCAGCTGAAGTATCCACAGCAGAGTTACCGACAAATCCAAAGTCTCTGTCTATGCTGCCAAGGTACGGAATGTCGTGAGACAATAACCACGTTTCTTGTAAGGCAATTATATCTGCCGTCTTGCAAAGCCGCCTTATACATTCTACTGAACGAGTCACACTCTTACAATTGTAACTTAATAATTTAGTTGAACTTATCATATTTAGAGTTGGCCACATCCGTTTTCAGAACTTGTCCTTTGCCTTTATTCTGCCGATCGAAGTTTATAAAACGACGAAAAGCTATTCCCTCTGGCCAAAAGTCTGATTCCATAAACATATCCAACTTATATTTCGGGACAAATATTTTATAAGCATTATAATCTTTTTCCAATTTCATATTCATTTTTTCAAGTGTTACGGTAATATTACACTTATCTTTAATGTATTTTACTATGTCACACACAGTCACCTCCTTCGCCACATAATAAATATACATTGGGATTTGTATATCTGCCGCTTTGAATTTTACTGCGGGATCTATCACAGCCTTCCCTCTGTGCCCAATAAAACGATTCCTGTATCTCTTCCTCTGAACCTCGATCCATCCTTCATCATTAGTTTCCGGTTTCCATTGCCCATCGCGTACAATATCAGCGAAACATTTTTGTTTTTGTGAGGAGACATGTTGTACGATCGGAACGCTCGTATGTCCCGTCAGCGGTGTAAACAATCGAGGCGATTGCGTCATTGCACACTCGGCTACGTTCGTGGATGTTCGACTCGTCTGCGGTCGCTCGTTGGCCACCTCGCGTACTTCGGGCGTCGCTTCGGGCCGGCCGTTCTGTTTCGAATGTACCGGTTTCGGTGTTTTACGACTACCCTCCTCATTAACAAAAGTTGCAGATGGAGATTTGCATCTGTTTTCTTTTGCCACACATATTGGTGGCAATCCAACAGGACCACTGCTCCCCTCCTCATAGCTGTCAATCCCCGAGGCGCCTCGTTTTGTGTTCATTGTACACGGAAAATAATTAACTATTGACGTATTTTTTAACGACTCAAGATCCAATTTTAACTGTTGCAGTTGGTCAATAGTAGCATATTGTTCCTTTATCTGAGTCATTTCATTTTGAAGTTTCAATAAATCTTTTAACAACCTTGTAACATCGACATGGTCGAATAAAACAGGTGGAAGTTTCTGCAGGTCTCGAGCCACGAATGTTGGGATTTCTTCCGGGTCAGTTTCTTTTAATAAACAGAGTATGTCATCAATATTTCGAAGCGTTTTGCCGTCCCTCTTCCTTATTTTTTTCCGTTTAACCGTCCGTCGTTTTGGACCTTAAAGATACTTGTAATATAGTACTGTCATATTTTCATATATCCTCTTTTGCAGTTACTAAGGCGCTATGGAGACCTACTGCATTGTGAAGATTAGGTTCTAAAACCGTAAATATTTAATCATCTTTTAGATTATTCAAAAAAGGGACACGTATTTTTTTATTTGTTAATTAAAACTAAAATGACAAAGATATAGCCCATTAAAGTTACGTGTGACGTCACGCCGCCGTTTTCGCACATAGTGACCGTCACACGTAACTTTAATGGGCTATATCTTTGTTATTTTTTGTTTAATCAATAAAAGTAAAAATATGTGTCCAATATTTTTTTATAATCCCTACTAATATTATAAATGCGAAAGTAACTCTGTCTGTCTGTTACGCTTTCACGCAAAAACTACTGAACGGATTTAGATCAAATTTGGTAGGTAGGTAGAAGAGACACTGGAATAACACATAGGCTACCTATAATTCCACTGCTGAGCACGGGTCTCTGCCCGCGCGATATAAACTGTAGTCCACGCGGGCGAAGCCGCGGGCGGAAAGCTAGTCTAAAATACAGACTAAATAAAATGTAGTTATTATGACCCTGGAAACTATCCTATTAAGAATTTGACTTTATGATTTTCTGATGCGCTCGAGTTTCGCGCCAAATCCCCACCTCGCCGCCCCTACCATACAGTAAACCGTCCGTAGTTTGCACGTGTAACCCCGGCACTACTTCCACCCCGCTGCCGCCGCCGGTGACATCTGATGGCTCTTCAGTCTCGCAGTCTTTGTGCCGCACTCGGCGCACTAACTGACGAGTGTTGCAGTGAGGGACACTTTCTATTTCTGCTTGCTTTATTAACTAAAGAGCAGTAGTGGCCGAGTGGTAATGGCCCCGACTTACGACTGGTAGGTCGCAGGTTCGAACCCAGCCAGGCGCATTACTTTGTGTAATGTATTTCATCACCACTGCTCTCAAAACTAAGTAAAAACAAAAGTAAGTTAATTGACCTTTATGTGACGTCATGACGTATTCTTGTATAGAAATTTAAACGCTAAAAAGCCGATTGCGCCTGCGGCTTATCTTATAGTGCTACATGTTGTTGAAAAGTAAATTTTGTTGATTTAATTCATGAATCCCCAAGCGACCACCGGTGGCCGCGCATCTATTGTCTTACTATTGTGTTTCTAATTGACGGTATCTGAAGGGTTAATGTCCATAGTGTACTTAGTGTAGGCGTTTTGTAATGTTAGCTTTGTAGTTTTACAATTTCTTACGGTAGAGAGTGGTTGTGTTCTAAACTTCTGAAGGGAAGCCGGTGGGAATCGAGTTGTATGGAACCTTCGTCACTGCTTTGGATTATCATCTGATTTACACATGCTGCAAAATTTCAGCTCAATCGGTAACCGGGAAGTGGGTCGAATTTAATTTACAAGATTTGATGACAGACAAACATCGGGACAGGTGGAACTAAATAAAAGCTTGTAAAAAGCATAAAACGGCAAAAAAAAACACGTTGTATCTCACTTAATTTTTTTTTAATATTTGTTGTTACAGTGGCAACAGACATACATCATCTGTGAAAATGTCAACTGTCTAGCTATCACGGTTCAGGAGGTACAGCCTGATGACAGACGTACTGACAAACAGCAGAGTCTTAGTAATAGCACGGTAATAATATCTTACAGTATTCCAACTTCATACAAACGGATGAAACGCGAGCTATACCTACGCGCCTCGGTTGTAGCATGGGCTCGGCATGGAGACAGTCGCGGCCGTCGCAACTGTGCCGCAGTGACGAACGGACACGACGGTTTTTTTTACAATTATCGCGCGATTATTGTTAGTTTGTATAATTTAAAGTAAAGTCGTGGTATTTTATTATTAACCCTTCAGATACCGTCAATTAGAGACACAATAGTAAGACAATAGATGCGCGGCCACCGGGTGTCGCTTGGGGATTCATGAATTAATAATAGTGGTTTATTGTACTATGTGTATGAATAATACTAAAAAAAAAGCATTTTATTTAAATCTACCAATCAAAAAACAACACGCATTTTAATTGAACACTTCCTATTCAATCCAAAAAGTATTTTGTTTATATATAAAAAGTAAGTATATTTACAATCACAAAAAAAAACGGAAACAAACTAGACAAACGTAATTAGAATGCTGGAGGCGGGCAGCCCTGTCGCACGTTTACGTACCGCGCGGCTGTAGGCATTTATTTCAAAAAGACGGTCGAGATACAATACTGTATGATACTATTACCGTGGTAATAGGGTCCCGTTTTACCCTTAGGGTGCGGAACTCTAAAAACCTCTTGTATTCAAATAAGACATCGTTCCCCTTTGACATGCATTCAGAAACACTTACCTTGACAAATGTGATTCTTTTCAAAATGCACATACATTTCCATGTTCACTACACCGCGTTCTGCCTTCATTGGAAGTTTGGAAGGTACATAGGTCTTGATACGAAGTCTCAAGCGTGACGCGGGTTCGCGGACGGCGAGCCATGGGTAGCTCGCTGTCCGACCGTCCGGTAACTGTCCGGACCGAGCCTAAAGGTTTCGGTTGAAAAAACCAGTTTCAGTCGGACACTAATTTCAAGACGTATGATGAACACGTAATCCTTACTAATATTATAAAAGCGAAAAGTGAGTTTGTTTGTTTGTTACGTCTTCACGCCTAAACGGCAAAACCAATTTTGATGAAACGTGGTACACGTATAGACCATTTTCTGGAATAGGACGTAGGATACTTTTTATCTCGGAAGCATGTTCCCTTGGGATAATTTTCTGCTATCACGCGGGTGAAGCCGCTGGGAGCAGCTAGTTAAAGTATATTAAATAAAGCGGGCGAACCCGCGGGTAAAAGCTAGTAACATCATAATCTCGAAAAGCGCGCTCTACGCGGTTAAAACTACGTCTTCCATGTCTGACCGTGACATAACCTTATTTTTTCGGCAGAAACCTAAAGTACACTCGGTCAATGTCAAGAACACGCCATGAGGAACAGGGTCGGCGTGATTAACTAGATCTGTGATGCGGAAAATTGAACCTTATGTTTCATATTTACTTGTGGTTAAGATTGGGGATAAACTACTCCTAATATTGATGTGTTGGTATATACAACGTGTAACGTTAAATGCGCAAAACCTGAAAATAGTTTGATCAGAATAAGGAACAGAATCAATTAAACCTCTTTTTAATATAGGTTACATTTTTTCAAAAAAATCTTCAATAAAAATGTCGCCCTGTCTATTTATGAATAAGTCAAGCCATCACGTGCGCAAACCCGCTGAAATAGGTAAACAAACACAAATGGTTGTAGTCCAATCATATTTTCTCATACACGGGATAATAAAAGATCTTATTTCAATGCAGATATTAATTTTAAACAAAGTAAAACTGCTTATAAAACCTTTAATTTTTTTTTAATGTTTTTTTCTCACGTAATTAGGTCAATCGAATTTAAAATCATTTGGGGTGTCTGAGGTTTTACGCATTTAACGTTACACGTTGTATATTTTGTAGGTGGAAAAATCATCCAATGACATCCTCAGCTCTTGGGTGGAGCAGGAGATAGTGTCAGACTTTTACTGACTAAAAACCCACTTTTGTTTCTTCTTTGCCATTATTCCAGGGCCCTGGGGATCTGTTTCACATGACCCATGGCCCCAGTAGGCTTCGACCCTACTGGACCCCTATAGTTGCTGCCAACTCCTTGAGGTGCGCATGGAATACTACGCGATGTGGACGACTTTGCCTCGATCCGGACGGTTACCGAACGAACGGACGGCGAGCTACCCATTGCTCTCCGTCCGCAAGCTCGCGCCTACGGTAGACGGAAATCAGGATCGGAATATTGACGTATATTCAATAGTAGTTTCAGTATATGTGAAACCCGAAACACGTGTCTAGTATTTTTATGTAAAGAATCTATGTACAAAATTTCATAACTGTATCATGAAAAATCACAAGGTAATGTCAGCTAAAATACAGAGTCATCGGGGTCACCCGTCGCGGTGTCTTCTCGTCCAACATACCACAGTGTCTCAAGACGAAAGTCTATGATCAGTGCGTGTTGCCAGTGATGACATATGGCTCCGAAACGTGGTCGCTCACAATGGGCCTTATCAGAAGGCTTAAAGTCACCCAAAGGGCAATGGAAAGGGCTATGCTCGGGGTTACCTTGCGTGATCGAATCAAAAATGAAGACATCCGCAGGAGAACTAAGGTTGCCGACATAGCGCAAAGAATTGCCAAACTTAAGTGGCAATGGGCAGGGCACATTGCTCGCAGAACAGATGGCCGTTGGGGCCGAAAGGTTCTGGAGTGGCGACCGCGTACCGGAAGACGCAACGTTGGAAGGCCTCCAACAAGGTGGTCTGATGACCTGGTGAGGGTTGCGGGAAGCCGATGGATGCGGGACGCGCAGGAGCGTTCGTTGTGGCGACGCTTGGTGGAGGCCTATGTCCAACAGTGGACGTGTATCGGCTGAAATGATGATGATGATGATGGGGTCATCCAGGCGACTGAAGGGTTGTTTGCACCTGACCGTGAAAATATGATCTGTGATCAATGATAGGCTTGTGCGAAGGCGCATTGTCGTGGTGCAAAATCCAAGAATTTTCTTTCCACAAATCTGGCCTTTTTCGTCGAATTTGCTCTCTTAAACGCCGCATAACGCTCAAATAATATTCTTTATTTACCGTTAGACCTTCCGGTAAGAATTCAGAGTGCACAACACCGTGATAGTCAAAGAAAACAGTCAACATGACTTTGACTTTTGATCGACTTTGGCGTGGTTTTTTCGGTTTCGGATCAGTTGGAAGGCGCCACTCCGAAGCTTGTTGACTAGTTTGCATGTCAAACTCGTAAACCCACGTCTCGTCACCAGTAACAATGCGTTTCATGAATGTTGGGTCCGAACTGACTCGTTCTAGCATGTCCTCAGCGACTTTCATGCGATTGAGTTTTTGGAGAAAATTCAGACCTTTGGGACTGGCCGAGCAGCAACATGTTTCATACCCAAATGATTAGTTAAAATGGTACGGATCGACTCGCGAGATACAGAAAGTTCGGCGGCTATCTCTCTCAGAGTTGAATGGGGATTTTCAGTCACTATTTCCTTCACTTTTGCGATGTTAACTTCAGTTGCAGACGTTGACGGCCTACCAGAGCGAGGCAAATCTTCCATCACATCTCGACCGCTTTTGAACGCTTTGAACCACTCATAAGCACGAGTTTTTGATAAAGTCGATTCACCGTAAGCCTTCTGTAACATTTTCAGTGACTCCGAACACGAAATCCCATTGGCGATGCAAAATTTAAGACAAACTCTTTGTTCGATATTTTTGTCCATTATGAAATTTGCAATACACACTATATATGATATTACTAAAACCAGCACTGTATTTAATATAAATAACAGATGCAACTCAAACTCCGCGCCAAAATGGAAAACAGTTGTGCCAATCTAACAACTACAAAAAAAACAAAAATTTGAATTTGGAACCATAAACAAATCATCCATTCCCGATACTTTTTTGACTGAATGTATAAACAATCACAAAAAAAAACGGAAACAAACTAGACAAACGTAATTAGAATGCTGGAGGCGGGCAGCCCTATCGCATGTTTACGTACCGCGCGGCTGTAGGCATTTATTTCAAAAGGACGGCCGAGTTACAATACTGTATGATACTACGAATATTACCGTGGCTGTGGGCTGGCTCCTAATGCCCGCTACGTTTGTTGACCTGCGATGACTTCTGTTGTACTCAGTGTCGGTGGTGTCCAAAAAAGGAGTATGAAAAAAGTTTTGTAGTGTTCGTACACAAATAAAATAACACTAACTGACCCCGCAAACGTTGTTTTGCCTGATAAATTATTTTTTTAATATAAAAATATTGGGTTTGGTGATAAAAAAGTAAAAATTTAGGGTTGTATGTATTTTTTAATGCCACATTATAAAAAAATAAAAACAAAAAATTTCGTCCAAAAATAAAAATAAAAAATTTAAGGGTGAACAATCCTTATCACTTAGGGGTATGGAAAATAGATAGTAACCGATTCTCAGACCTACTGAATACGCATATAAAATTTGGTAAAAATCGGTAAAGCCGTTTCGGAGGGGTACGGTAACTAACATATACACAATAATTTTTTCGTCTGACTTCAACTGCATTAAATTTGTTAGTAATTATTATTTTAACAATTGTAATTATTTAAATTTTTCCTGCTTTTTTATGTAGCCTCTCTTGGGAATGTGAATGTGAGAACACTGTATAATCCACAAACACTTAGATAACTTTCTATTACGACTTACTTTTTTTTATTTTATTATGATTAATTTTGTGCTTTTGTGTACAGTGTTGACTGGTCTACACTGTTCTTACATAAATCAATCAATATTGTAATAAACACATTTTTTAAAAGAGTAACCATGGACTTTCTTGCCGGTTCTTCTCCATAGGAAACGACCAATTTGGAACCGTGCACTAGCTTCTGACGTTTTATAAGTGCCCATGTAGGCCTATGTGAAATAAAATATTTGAACTTTGACATGGAAATTTTATATATTAGATTAAGTGAATCAACTAACCTCTTTAATATTTTATGGCTTTTTTTTCGGTGGGCAAAAATCATCCAATGACAACCCCCGCTATTGGGTGGAGCGTGAGATAGTGTCAGACTCTTACTGACTAAAAACCCACCCCGTTCCTTCTAGCCTCTTCATACCGGGGCTCGAGTTCCTTTCGGATAACCATGGCCCCAGTAGGCCGGATATGTTTCTTTATATTATCATTAATTCAATATATTTATCATAATCTATCTTCTATATATATAAAAATGACCCCCGTTTTCCGTTGTCACGACTTGGCATGAAAACGGCTTAACCGATTTGGCTGATTTTTTTTTTTTGTGATTGTTATCGTGAGGACAAGGTTCTTATGGAAAAAAAATAAGAGTAGGGTAGGGTAGGGTAGAGTAGGGTAGAGTAGGGTAGGGTAGGGTAGAGTAGGGTAGAGTAGGGTAGAGTAGGGTTGGGTATAGTAGGGTAGAGTTGGGTATAGTAGTGTGGAGTAAAGACGAGCGGGTGCGAAGCCGCGCGGGCAAAAGCTAGTAATAGATACAAACAATCCTTAAAAATTAAGTAAACTTATTTTTACACTAATTTGCTAAATATCGGTAGTATCGGTAATGTTGTAGGAGTACCAGACGCGGAGGCATTTCATACTTCGTGACAGGGTAATTTCGAACTGGCGTACATCGCACTCGTATGCTTTCTAACTAACGATACGTCGGCCTTGCATACTTCGCTCCAGTGAACTTTCGAACTGGCGTACATCGAGATCCTGTACTTTAGAACTAACATACGTCGACATTTAAAACTTCGACATTCAGTAGCGGAGTCTTTTCTGTGGTACCCAACACAAATAAAATAATATTAAGTAAACCAACTTCAACAGCTAAATAAAAGTTAAAATAAGCAACAATAAAACTGCTCACAAGAAATAAATCACGGGATTTACTAAAAGAATTCCCTAAAACCAAATAAGCTTACCTTTTATTTCAAACTGTCCTGGCGAACCGTAGTTTAGTGATAAAATATCGCCGGTTTATGGCGGTAAGAGACGGTTTATAGAGCTTAGGTGCACCGAATAGTTACGGATAAAAGCTAAGAGAAAAAAGTTTCTTTGAATATTTTAATTTGTGTCTCATCTACTAAAACTTATGTTATACAGGGTTTTTTTTTCTGTCGACGGGGAAAATCATCATTGACGAAACCCGCTCTTGGGTGGAGCGGGAGACAGTGTCAGAGTCTTACTGACTAAAAACCCCGCGCCGTTCCTTCTAGCCTTCATACCGGGGCTCTAGTTTCCTTTCGAATAACCCCGACCCCGGTAGGCTTCGACCCAGATGGGCCCCTCCTGTTGCTGACAACTCCTTGAGGCGCGCGGGAACAGTGCGCGCCGTCGACGCCTTGGCTCGGTCCGGACAGTTACCGGACGATCGGACAGCGAGCCACCCATAGCTCGCTGTCCACGAGCCCGCGTCTACGGTGGCTGGAAATCGGGGCTGGAACCCCGGCGGCGGCGGCGGTGAGGGCGCCGTTGCCTGATGCGGTCGGCCTCCTCCTTTGCTAGCATTACTGCTTCGCAGAAGGAGGCGACCGCCTGCCACTCCTCCTCGCTCCGGACCATGACCTGAACCAAGGCCCGGCGCGAGAGGTCTCCGCCGCCGATCGCCCCCACGAGGGCACGGCGTTGCTCCGCCCAAGCAGGGCACACCTCAACTGTGTGCTCCACCGATGTTATACAGGGTCATTTGTAAAACACTAACAACCTTGCAGGACTGTATTACTAACATCATAAACAACAACTTTTGTTCTATGACTTTTTACTAAACATAACACATTTACGTACCAAAAACAAACCTTCAAGATTTCGTTGTTCTATCTAACACATTTCAACTCAGTATTTTGCTGTATCTACTTACGGCTCCCACGCACTGTTCTCGTAATAATAGTAAGCAGGCTTCCGAAACATTGTAATTACACCTAGCAAGCATTCGCACCATTTTCAAAAACTCGACATTAGAATATTGATACACCATGATGTAAAGATCCGCACTGCCGAATTTCGCTACAAGACCACGCATGACGCGTCGCAAGCGCATCGAGCGACCGACGAGTGAGGGTCGCCCGTAAATAGGTCAGGTTTATGTTCAGCTACCCTCCGCTGTGGTACTATCGCTTATTTCGTATAGACTTTGTAATATTTAGAACGTCGAAATTATTTTTTATTTTTTTTTTGTATGAAAATCTAATAAACAAAATATGATACATTTATAAAAGTCATAGAACAAAAGTTGTTGTTTATGATGTTCTTAACATAGTCCTGAGAGGTTGTCAGTGTTTTATAAAAAAAGAAACTGACATATCAACGCACAGGCAAAACTATTGAGACTAGGTACATCAAATGCACATGACCCGACCATACCAAGACAAACGATTCCCTTTCAATTTTTCAGTCACTGGCGCCACTTTCAAACTTCCTCTAATACAACGTGTAAATGCTAATCACTTGTAATTAATACACATATGTCACACTGTGGAACTTAAAGCATTTAAAGAGTTAAATGCGCAAAACCTCAGACACCCCAAATAATTTTTATTTCAATTGACTAAATTCTGTGAGAAAAATAAAAACATTATAAAAAAAAATTAGTTTTAATGTGCAGTTTTAGTTTGATTAAAATTCGTATCTGCATCGAAATAAGAACTTTTATCATATGAGAAAATTTGATTGGACTACAACCATTTGGGTTTGTTTACCTATTTGGGCGGGTTTTTGCACGTGATGGCTTGACGATATTATAAAGATTTTTTTGAAAAATGACCTTTAACCTATATTAAAAAGTGGTTTAATTGATTCTGCTCGTTATTCCGATCAAACTATTTTCAGGTTTTGCGCATTTAACGTTATATATTTATTTGTCACTTTATCCATTCTCATTTCGAAACTATACCTATATTGTTCTCAAAGCTACAGTAGCGAATATAGAACGCTTCGTCACATATGGTGGTGACATGTGAATGTCACGTGCCCCCCTCCTCTTGGCCGCGTGACCGTCATGTCACGTGGGCGACACGGCGTGACACCTATGTTACGAACTACCGTGTTTGGGGATTCGTGCAACATAACCTAATATCAGTTGCACGCCATCTAGCGTTAAGAGGGTCCTTTTCCACTCGCCTGTCGTAAACATCAAAAATGGTTTAAAAGCTTGTTACTTCATTTAACCCTTCAGATACCGTCAATTAGAGACACAATAGTAAGACAATAGATGCACGGCCACCGGTGGTCGCTTGGGGATTCATGAATTAATGCAATCCAACGCGATGTTTGACAAAAAGGCAACGCAAAAAAAGAGATATAACGCCTGAAAACTCTGTTAGAATTCGGTAATTCCGTGATTTATTTGAAAATTTCACAAAACTTGCCCCAGGAAATAGCTGTTTTTTTTTAAACCCTTAAAAGTTTTTGGAAAAAGTTGTCGTCATTTAGAATCTTAATAAAATTTGCAAGGTCTCTAGAGGATTACTTTTTGACTTTTTTAATTTTTAGGCAAACTATGAAGTGTCAAAATTCATACAAAATAGGACATTTTCAGAGGTTTTTACTGAATTAGTTTTACACAAATTTAGAAATTGGTTTCTTTAGAAACCTAGATAATATCCACAAAATACTGTGTTTCCAAAATATCTAATGAAAAATGTGTAATAACGTCATAATCAGTTATGAGCGGTTGTATGAAAAACAGTGAAAATGTGAGTCATGATGCACCACCTTAAATATTATACCTATCGCAATCATGGCGGATGGTTTAGTTGTCAACAATGACATTTTAATAAACAGACATGTCATACACACAAATCAACCGAAAAATGTGTTCCGCGCAGCAGCGGCAGATTGATTGATTGATTGATTGATTTATTCAAGAAACAAATAACATTGTATGCGAATATTAAATACTTAAAAACTATTACAAAATAATATCACTTGTGGTATGAGATCCCCTGTGTTTTATTTACTTTGCTATCATAATTGGTACACTTTCTAAACACACACGAAGGCATTTTTTATTTAATTTCGTAGCAACGCACAGCGTATGACTAGAACCGATGCGTGACGCCTATAGCAAGGATCCCAATTAGGATCCTGTCGAGTCTTCACAAGTGCGCGCTTATTACAAATCTGTTACTTTAAATATAAATAATAGGCTGGCCTGTTGGTCTAGTGGTTAGTGACCCTGACTGCTATGCCGGAGGTCGTGGGTTCGATTCCCACCCAGGACAAATGTTTGTGTGATGAGCATAATCATTTGTTCTGTGTCTGGGTGTAATTTATCTATATTATGTATGCGTTTAGAAATATATAGGTATGTTTATCAGTTGTCTAGTACCCATAACACAAGCTCTGCTTAGCTTGGGACTAGACGGCGTTGTGTGATAGTTGTGGAATATTATTATTATATAACCACTAGACCAACAGGCCAGTCAGAAATCTAGCTCATTGTGGGCAGCCTCCAATCTGGTTTGATGGACCTGAATGCCAGTATTCTATAGCGACAAACGTCTGATAGTGTCGTTCACATGGCTACATAGAGCCTCTTATGAATGCAGCCTTTTGAATCTAGGTGAACAATGAAACTCTGTGACATAGTAACATGTTTGTGAATGTCTGATCATGGAGCGTCACGCTTGTGTTGCGTAGAGGAGTAGGTGGGGGGATAGGTCGGTAGCTATGAAAAGTGGAAGGGGGAGTGATGACCCAGTGGTTAAGAGGGTCCTTTTCCACTCGCCTATCGTCAACATGGAAAATGTCTAAAAGCTTGTTACTTCATCTAACGCCATTCAACGCGATGTTTGACGAAAACGGAACGCAAAAAAAGAAAGATAACGCCTGGAAACTCTGTTAGTATTCGGTAATTCCGAGATTTACTCGAAAATTTCACAAAACTTGCTCCAGGAAATAGCTGTTTATGTTAAACCCTTAAATTTTTTTGAAAAAAGTTGTTTTCATTTAGAATCTTAATAAAATTTACAAGGCTTCTATAGTTTTTTTTTACTTTTTTTTATTTTTTAGTAAATTATGAAGTGTCAAAGTTCATACAAAATAGGAGATTTTCAGAGGTCTTTACTGGATTAGTTTTACACAAATTTAGGAATTGGTTTCTATAGAAACCTAGATAATATCCACGAGATACTGTGTTTCCAAAATATCTAATGAAAAATGTGTAATAACGTCATAATCAGTTATGAGCGGTTGTATGAAAAACAGTGTCGAGATGCATCACCTTAAAGCATCAAAATTCAATAGTACATTATGATATAAGAGTGTAATGTTGCCTCGCTCGTCGAACAGTTCCGGCTCAAACGCTCATTAGTGTGCGTCCATTGAGCGTAGGTATAAAAAGTGAAGTACATACATGAGATTGTCTTCTGTACCTATCTATTTTGTGCTACAGTGCTCTCACAAATCTAGAACCCAACGTTCGGTAGCCGCCCTTTTAACCCCTACCCCAATGAGGCACCACAAAATAGATAGGTACAGAAGACAATCTCATGTTATATGCGTACGTCGACAGCGCGCACTGTTCCCGCGCGCCTCAAGGAGTTGTCAGCAACAGCAGGGGCCCAGCTGGGTCGAAGCCTACTGGGGCCAGGGTTATCCGAAAGGGAGCTCGTGCCCCGGTATGAAGGCTAGAAGTAACGGGATGGGGTTTTTAGTCAGTAAGAGTCTGACACTATCTCCCGCTCCACCCAAGAGCGGGTTTTGTCATAAGATGATTTTCCCCATAGAAAAAAAAAAATGTACTATGCGTTTCAAATGAGAATAGAATCGATAGCGATGTTTTGACGTGACGTCGTACTGTCAAATCGAAGAAATTTTTTCAAAATTGAAGAACTCGGAGATGAGTAAAATTGAAAAAATGGATTCTGATTAAACTTTTTTCGTTCAAAGTTCGTAAATGAATTAAATTTTTCGTAAATTAATTAAAGTTTAACCCTTCAGATACCGTCAATTAGAGACACAATAGTAAGACAATAGATGCGCGGCCACCGGTGGTCGCTTGGGGATTCATGAATTAAAACATTTCTTTCCTCGATTTGACAGTAAATCTTGACGTCACAACATGGCCGTCGATCTTATTCTCATTTGGAACGCATTGTATGTACTTTACTTTTTATACCTACGCTAGGCGATCGCACACACGTCAGCGCGTAGCTCTCTTCCGAACTGTCCGAGTGCGACCGAACGATTGAGCCGAGATATCGTGTCCGTGAGCGGTGTCTATGTGTGCGTCGCTCGAGCGCGCACAGTATGTAGATTGTCTTCTGTACCTATCTATTTTGTAGAGGTACTCTGTCCCAAACCGTGATTGATAGAAAGCGGTCAGTCGACCGCATTCTCCATGAAAATTACAACAGTCATTTGTTTGTGGCGGCGACAGGATCCCAAGGGTTAACGAAGTTCCTTTCAATCTAAACTAGACGTTGCTGATTGAAATGTCGACACGAAACTTAGCAAAACTGGATTGTTGGGAGTTGTAGGGCACAAAATAGATAGGTACAGATTTTTTTTTTGTCGGTGGGCAAAAATCATCTTATGACAACCCCCGCTCTTGGGTGGGGCGGGAAATAGTGTCAGACTCTTACTGACTAAAAACCCACCCCGTTCCTTCTAGCCTTCATACCGGGGCTCGAGTTTCCTTTCGCATAACCCTGGCCCCAGTAGGCTTCGACTCAGCTGGGCCCCTCCTGTTGCTGACAACTCCTTGAGCCGCGCGGGAACAGTGCACGCCGTCGACGTCTTGGGCTCGGTCCGGACAGTTACCGGACGGTCGGACAGCAAGCTACCCATGGCTCGCAGTCCACGAGCCCGCATCTACGGTGGCCGGAAATCGGGTTCGGAATCCTGGTGACGGCGGCGAGAGCGCCGTTGCCTGATGCGGTCGGCCTCCTCCTTTGCTAGCATTACTGCTTCGCAGAAGGAGGCGACCGCCTGCTACTCCTCCTCGCTCCGGACCATGGCCCGGCGCGAGAGGTCTCCGCCGCCGATCGCCCCCACGAGGGCACGGCGATGCTCCGCCCAAGCAGGCCACACCTCGACTGTGTGCTCCACCGTGTCCACCGGGCGTTCCACACAGTGGCGACACCCGGGTTTATACCTACGCTGGGTGGACGCACACGCGTTTGAGCCGAAACTGTTCGACGAGCGGGCCTAGACGCAACCGATATCGTGTCCGTGAGCGGTGCCTATGTGTGCGTTACTCGAGCGCGCTTTTTATGTAGATTGACTTCTATACCTATATATTTTGTGTGTAGGGCGTTTCCTACTACCTAAATAAGAATCGCAACATTATCTTTTAGCTGGTTTATGCACAGAACCTTTTAGGCCGACTATTGCGACCCACATATGCCCCTCAAGTTGAAGGGTAAAATTTACAAGTCTGTGATAAGGCCTGTCATACTGTATGGATCAGAATGTTAGGCTGTGAAAAAGGTGGCTAAATAAAGATTACACGTAGCTGAGATAAGAATGTTGAGATGGATGTGTGGTGTGACGAGAATGGATAAAGTGAGAAATGAGTATATTAGAAGTTTTTAAAGCGCGAGTGACAGAAAAGTTGAAAAAGGCAATCGTTTGTCTTGGTATGGTCATGTAAAGAGGAGAGATGAAACGCATGTTGCTAAAAGAGTTATGAATTTACATGTGGATGGATGGAGAGGGAGAAGGAGGCCAAAGAAAAGATGGATGGATTGTGTGAGGAGTAATATGAATGAAAAGGGAGTTAGTGATAGTGTGACAGGTGACAGAATGGAAGAAAAAAACGAGTTCCGCTGACTCGAAACGTGTTGATGATATGTTATGATAATATGATCATGAAAATATTTTTTAATTGATACATATAAACTAGTGCTTGACTGCGATCCCTCCTGATGGTAAGCAGTGATGCAATCGTTGATGGTGAGGCGCACTAGTTTATTAAGAGCCTATTCACTCTTGCCTTGAAGACACCTAAATTATAATCTGACAGGAAGACCGCAGCTATGATGTCAAAAATCTACAAAGGACAGCCGAGATAAACGGCCCAATATGTATGCCAAGGGACAAACAAACCTCGATTAATAGACAATGGAAATCATACCTAATGACTATGAACTTTCCAAACGCCTCGTGGACACTTCGCGTGACCCAAAGGCTGGCTTTTACTTCGGTCAAAGGATAAGCATTGCCATTCAGCGTGGCAATGCCGCCAGCCTTTTGGGTACATTACCAGTCGACAGCGATGCGGAGGAATTTTTCGACGCCTTACTCTAAATTGCCATTTTTGTTTATTTTTTTATTTTAGTTCTCTAGGGTTTTATTTTAATTTTTTAAGTTAGTTTTAATTAATTTAAGTTTATATCTAGAAATAATTATTTTATTGTTTGAAACAAATATCCAGTAAATGACTATGTATTCGTTAGGAATAATCATAAAATTGATATTCAGAACACCGAATCTCCGTTCTCAAGTAATCCAAGACCGCCTCGAAATATTGCGTAATATAAATCTAAATAACTGAAACTTATGGCCGTCTTTATATTTGAAATAAATCGTCTGTTAGTAATAAATATTGAGAGAATAGAAATGTTTATTGAATAATAAATATAGTGAAATGGGGCTGAAAAAATTCGCTTAGTTACTTAGGATCAGAATAAAATTATTCATTGGAATTATCTATATATATAAACATCAATGCCACTTTTCGTTGTTATTTTATAACTCAAGAACGGGCTCACCTATCCAAACCAAATTTTTAGGCTTTGTTCGGACTATTTAGTAGATGGTTTATGTGAAGTTTGGTGGGGTAGAGTAGGGTAGAGTAGGGTAGAGTAGGGTAGAGTAGGGTAGGGTAGAGTAGGGTAGAGTAGGGTATAGTAGGGTATAGTAGGGTAGAGCAGGGTAGAGTAGGGTATAGTAGGGTAGAGTAAGGTAGAGTAGGGAAGAGCGGGAGCGAAGCCGCGCGGGCAAAAGCTAGTCGTTTTATATTTTTAACCAACTTGGTATGGTCATGTAAAAAGGAGAGATGAAACGCATGTTGCTAAAAGAGTAATGAATTTACATGTAGATGGATGGAGAGGGGCCAAAGAAAAGATGGATGGATTGTGTGAGAAGTGATATGAATGAAAAGGGAGTTAGTGATAGCGTGACGAGCGACAGGACAGAATGGAAGAAAAAAACGTGTTGCGCCGACCCCAAATAAAACGGGATAAGGGCAGGAAGATGATGATAATGATGATGTTTAACAGACTTCAAAAAGGAGGTTCTATGTTCGGCTGAATGTATTTTTTTTTTTGTATGTATGTTCACTGATATCTCAGTCAATTGTGGACCGATTTAAAATTTTTTTTTTTTATTGAAAGATTATGCTTCCAAGTTGGTCCCATAGAAATATTGTTATGATCTGATCGTGAACTTAGAAGATATGGAACAGAACTTCTCATAGGAAGAAAATTGCTGTGTGTTATATGTACTTGTAGTCGATGACTGTCTTATTGGGATTATTAGAATCGTTATATGATGCACTCTGGCTATATGGTATTTAAGTTTGTCTGAGGGGATCTTTTTAGTAGTGGTACCATAACTAAAAAGTGTAAAATAAAAAACATTTTACAAAAAAATACTAAAATACTACTCTACCCTACTCTACCCTACTCTACCCTACTCTACCCTACTCTACCCCACTATACCCTACTCTACCCTACTCTACCCTACTCTCCCTACTCTACCCTACTCTACACTACACTACTCTACTCTACACTACTCTACTCTACTCTACACTACTCTACTCTACACTACTCTACACTACTCTAACCTACTCTACCCTTCTGTACCCTACTCTACCCTACCAAACTTCACATAAACCATCTACTAAATAGTCTGAACAAAGCCTAAAAATTTGGTTTGGATAGGTGAGCCTGTTCTTGAGTTATAATATAACAACGAAAAGTGGCATTGATTTTTATATATATAGATAAATAACTTCAATGTTAAAAAAACACTGAAAAGTACAAAATAACTTTAGTTTCGGAAGTCGGTGTTAAATAACGAAGAGACGAAACTTTAAAAAAACTTGAAATTAAAGTTATTTTGTACTTTTCAGTGCTTTTTAGATAACAAAAAACTTTTACCAAAAAAATATATAATCGACTGCATGGTTTTTTTTTTGTAAAAAGTTTTTTACAAGCTTTTATTTAGTTTCACCTGTCCCGATGTTTGTCTGTCATCAAATCTTGTAAATTAAATCTGATCCACTTCTCCGTTACCGATTGAGCTGTAATTTTGAATGCATGTGTAAATCAGATGACAATGTAAAATTATTGTGAAAAGGAGCTGATCTGATTATGGAACCGGAAGGTGGCTATAGGAACTTGAACATCGAGTTTGGGCTGGTTTGATTCGTCTTGACGAGTATTAATTATATACCGAGCTATAAAAGCTTGCTATGAAAATATAATTTTCATAGCAAGCTTTTCACAGCGTTTTCTATCCGTCAAGATGATGATGCCATCTAGCCGATTCCGGCCACAGCGACCGCATTCCTCAGATCTGCTGCTCTGTTATGCGCCCTCATGTGGCTTGCATATCCAACCTTGGCCGAAAAACTCCGATCTTTGTCGGCCTTCCAACGCTGCGTCTTTCGGTACGCAGTCTCCAGAACCTTTCGGCCCCAACGGCCATCTGTTCTGCGAGCAATGTGCCTTGCACATTGTTATTTAAGTTTGGCGATTCTTCGTGCTATGTCGGCAATTTTGGGTCTCCTGCGGATATCTTCATTTCTGATTCGATCACGCAAGGAAACTGAACCAGTACCATCTAGTGAACTACTTACTTTTAAGTGTAGCTTGCTCGCAGAACAGATGGGCCCGAAAGGTTCTGTAGCGGCGACCGCGTACCAGAAAACGCAGCGTTCGAAGGCCTCCTACAAAGTGGACCGATGACCTGGTGAAGATTGCAGGAAACCGATGGATGCGAGACGCACAGGAACGTTCGTTCTGGCGACGCTTGGGGAGGCCTATGTCCAACTGTGGACTCATATCGGCTGAAATGGTGATGATGATGATAATGTACCTGGCCCTATAATTTCCTTTCGTTTCATATACAACGTGTAACGTTAAATGCGCAAAACATCAGAACAGGGATGTTACGGAGCTTCGACTCCGGTTCCGTTAAGTCGGAACTTCCGACTATTATTACACCTTCGGTTCCGACTTCGGCTCCGACACTTTTAAATCGGAGGTTTTAATCGGAGGTCGAAGCATAACATAGCGGCGACGGTGGCCTGTGTCGACTGTTATGAACAGGTTCATAGATTTAATATAATGTGTGTTCTTGTTTAATAATATGCTATTTTTTTTTTCATTGTTTGTGTTTTGATTAAAGAATGTTTTATTTGTCCGTAAATAAAAATTCTTTCTCATGCCACCACTTCTGACCCTGCCTCCGACTCCGATTCCGACTCCGATTCCGATTCCGATAAATCAAATTTAAAAACTCCGACTCCGACTTCGGTTCCGATAAAACTACCTCCGTTACATCCCTGCCTCAGAAACCCCAAAATGATTTTTAATTCGATTGACCTAATTATGTGAGAAAAAAAAAACATTTCAAAACGATTAAAGGTTTTATGAGCAGTTTTAGTTTGTTTAAAATTCATATCTGCATTGAAATAAGAACTTTTATTATCCGTGTGTGAGAAAATTTGATTGGACTACAACTATTTGTGTTTGTTTACCTATTTCAGCGGGTTTGCGGACGTGATGGCTTGACCTATTCATAAATAGACAGGTCCAAGTTTTTAATGTTGAAAAACCTATATTAAAAAGTGGTTTAATTGATTCTGCTCGTTATTCTGATCAAACTAATTTCAGGTTTTGCGCATTTAACGTTACACCTTGTATTTTCTACAGCAATAGAAGGTAAAACTGTCGTGTTGAAAATCTTTACAAAACATTTCTTAGTTCCATTTACTCACTCCTTTTACGCCTGAAAGGTTTCAAAGACCTTACATTTGTATAAAAAGCTGCTTTTTATGAAAAAACTGGTGTATTTTGAGCTGCGGCGAAGTACACAAACAAATATACAGGTGAGAATAAATAAGTTTTAAGATATTTAAGACACTATAATGGTTATAACATAATGGTTAGCTATAGGTACCGGCACTCGGTATCAGAGTGGGGATAGACTTTGCGCATTCCATACATTGGCGAGTCAATCATCGTCGCTGTTAGATACATGCAGCAAGCGCAGGGAACGAACCACGAGTGACATCTTTGACACGTCTTTCGGCTAATATGATGATGATGATAATGATGAAGAAGGAAATCTGACACTCGCTCCCGCTCCACCCAGAGCGGAAAAAGTTATTTGATATTTTCTCATGTAAAAAAAATCATCAGGATAGGTACCGTCACGAATCTTGAGCGCTGACCTTCACTTGCGCAGAAATCAAATATCGGGCCTATTTAGTGGTATGGTGGACCGATGACCTGGTCAGGGTCGCAGGAATCCGATGGATGCGTGACGCACAGGACCGGTCGTTGTGACGACACTTGGGGAGGCCTATGTCCAACAGTAGACGTCTTTCGGCTGATATGATGATGATGATGAAGAAATACGTACCGGTACAACAAAGCGGTCCTATAAGGGTTCCGTTGATTCCTTTTGAGGTACGGAATCCTAAAAAATGGCAAAGAAAATAACGTTTGTAGCATGGGAACCCCACTTAATTCACGAATCCCCAAGCGACCACCGGTGGCCGCGCATCTATTGTCTTACTATTGTGTCTCTAATTGACGGTGTCTGAAGGGTTAAATATTTAGTTTATTCATACGAACAGTGGAGTCTTAGATCTTTAGATGCAGAACCCTAAAAATACAAACGGTTCCCTTTAAGAGGGTCCTTTTCCACTCGCCTATCGTAAACATCGAAAATGGTTTAAAAGCTTGTTACTTCATCTAACGCAATCCAACGCGATGTTTGACGAAAAGGCAACGCAAAAAAAAGAGAGATAACACCTGAAAGCTCTGTTTGTATTCGGCAATTCCGAGGTTTACTCGAATATTTCACAAAATTTGAAAACCCTTAAAAGTTTTTGAAAAATGTTGTCGTTATTTAGAATCTTAATAAAATTTGCAAGGCTTCTATAGTTTATATTTTTTGACTTTTTTGATTTTTAGGCAAATTATGAATTGTCAAAGTTCGTACAAAATAGGAGATTTTCAGAGGTCTTTACTGTATTAGTTTTACACAAATTTAGAAATTGTTTTCATTAGAAACCTAGATAATATCCACAAAATACTGTGTTTCCAAAATATCTAATGAAAAATGCGTAATAACGTCATAATCAGTTATGAGCGGTTGTATGAAAAACAGTGAAAATGTGTGTCGTGATGCACCACCTTAAACTTCGAATGTTAGGTTATTTAAAAAAAACTAAAATACCATAAAGCCCACATATTTCAAAGTACCAACTTATACTGGTCAACCCGTTCTGGTAAAGAGGCAATGGTTCCCGCGCTACCATTCATTCGTTCACAAAGTCGGTCATCCATTCACTCTCATTCATTCGGTCTTTCATTCAAATTTGCTCGTTCAGCGATGTTTATTATGGCATATTGTGTAGGTACCTGTATACAACATTATTTTTGGTTTATGCGAAACCTGAATATAGTTTGTTCAGAATCAGTAAATGAATGGATTCCAATAGTTCTTACACCATGTTATATTTTTTCCCAAAAATATTTAAAATGGTCACAAGTTGGACACCACCGACACTAAATACAACACGATGGCAGGTCATAGCGGGTATTAGGCGCCAGCATACAGCTGGGTGCAAGTGCAAAACAACCCTCAGTCGCCTGGATGGCCCGCTGACTATGTATTTTTGCCGACATAACAAGCTTATAACTTTGTGATTGTTCATGTTATAGTTATGAATTTTTTTTACATAGATTCTTTATATAAAAATACTAGACACGTGTTTCGGGTATGCATATACTAAAACCAATGTTGTTTATGGACCGATTTTTCAATCCTCAGATAAACAACCAGATAGCCTATATTCGATAGATAGCAAGTGTAATTTATTATGGACGTATTGATGACGAAGCATTGAATAAAATCATCATGAAAGAGGAACCCAAGTTTGACGAGAGAGTTAACCATGGAGTTTCTTGCCGGTTCTTCTCCACAGGAAACGAATAAGCTTTTGTTTTATAAGTGCCCATGTAGGCCCATGTGAAAGAAAATATTTTGACTTTTGACATTGACATTGACTTTGACTTTGACTTTTGACTTTTTTTTACTTTGACTTTGACTTTTGACTTTTGACTTTTGACTTTTGACTTTTGACTTTTGACTTTTGACTTTTTACTTTTGACTTTTTACTTTTGACTTTTGACTTCTGACTTTTGACTTTGAACATTTAAATAAATATACCTAATTCTTTGTTCTGTTTGCCCTCAGAGGAAGAGTGCGAGGAGTCGATCTTCCCGACGGGCGTGGTGCGCCACCGGCCGGAGCCCCCCGGCACGCTGGCGCAGTCCACCCGCTTCACGGCGCACGAGATCAAGCTCATGTACCGCGGCTTTAAACAGGTCTGTCTCTATTCTTTTGCTTTCTTTAATAATATAATATAATAATATTCCACAACTATCACACAACGCCGACTAGTCCCAAACTAAGCAGAGCTTGTGTTATGGGTAGTACCCATACTGATAAACATACTTATATATTCTAAATACATACATATTATAGATAAATTACACCCAGACACAGAACAAATGCTCACGCTCATCACACAAAAATTTGTCCTGGATGATCAACCCACGACCTCCGGTATAGCAGTCAGGGTCACTATCCACTAGACCAACAGGCCAGTTAAAACTACTAGACCAACAAGTCAGTCTTCGTGTAACTCAACCATTACAAATGCAGATATAGTGAAGCTAGGGATACTTCTTAACTAAAGCCGGATACGGAAGCCGGAGGTGCGGTGATTTTGGCCGAGGCTTATGCTGAACACAGGACTTAGAAAGATTGAAACATGGTCTTATGAGCGCCCAACCCGGGATACATTCGGTAAGTCCCCTCCCCTCCCCTCTTTGAGACGTGGCTGAAAAGACCTTGACTGTGACTTACCTTCTGCATGACGCAGGTCCTCACCGAACTTGGCAAGTTCGGGAGGTTCCTGCATCGGATTAAAGCGGAAGAGACGCCCGGGTGCCGCCACTGTGCGGAACGCCCGGAGGACACGGTGGAGCACACAGTCGAGGCGTGCCTTGCTTGAGCGGAGCACCGCCGTGCCCTCGTGGGGGCGATCGGCGGCGGAGACGCGTTCGACGCAAGCGAAACGGTTGTAACTTGGCTAGGGGGGGGCTGGTGTGATCTCTCTTCTTCGCGTTGCCTCTTTATCAAACATTGCGTTGGATGAAACGACAAGCTCTTAAGCCATGCTCATGTTAATGAGACGAGTGAGGTAGGGCCCTCTTAAAAAATACATAAACCCTTAAACACCTCTGTTTGTTCCAGGAGTGTCCTTCAGGCGTGGTGGATGAGGAGACCTTCAAGAATATCTTCTGCCAATTCTTTCCGCTAGGAGGTAAGTAATTTTTCTATTATAAACTAGCTGTGACCCGCGACTTCGCGTGGAGTTTAAGAAGATTATACTCCTTATTTTGGGACAATCGCCTAAAAAATTTGAAGACCCGTCCATTACGGATATGTTTCCTCCGGGAATTAACTCCCGTTCCCGCAGGAGTATGAAAAATAGCATAAATTACCCATTATAACATTTGTAGGTAGTTAATACGCAACGCCGACTACTACCTACAGGTCATTGGACTCGCTCAGCTGACGTTTTCTTAAAGAAATTAATTTCGTACATGCGCAAATTAATATGAGTTTTTTAAAAAAGGGACTTTATTGTTTAATTGTATCGTTACAAATCGATAGTGTTCCATGTACCGGATCAACCCTCGACGGGATTAAACGAAAAAAATTTAGCTGTGTATCATTTGTTTCAGATGCCACCCAGTATGCTCACTACGTATTCAAGACGATCAAGCATAAGCAAAGTGGAAAAGTTAACTTCGAAGTAAGTATAATAATGTAGCGGTAGGGATTTTCACTCCTTAGCTGTACGCTGTACGCACAATGCACTAATTTTGGTGGCATATTATTACTGTGGGTGTATACGGGGCCCAATCAACATCTGTCGGGACCCAAGCCAACCTCACCTGCACGTGGTACAACCTGCTGAAAAACGGACGAGGCTATGGCGACCCGCCAACCCGCACTGGACCAGCGTGGTGGGTTATGGTCCAAACCCCCCCAAATTACTAGTAATATAAGGTTGCGGGAAGCCGATGGATGCGAGACGCGCAGGAGCGTTCGTTGTGGCGACGCTTGGGGGAGGCCTATGTCCAGCAGTGGACGTGTATCGGCTGAAATGATGATGATGATTATTAATGTTACAAATATTCTTCATGCAAGCATGGACGCCATTCCATAACCACATCTCAGTTCTACCCAACAAAACGTAATAGACAAGACAATTTACTCAAACAACAATTAACGGATGCGTTTTGATTATCAACGTCCCAACAGTGAGTAATAGCTGTCATGTCCTTTCAAACTGCAACAAGCGCCCGCGGCTGTCATGCACCAATCAGCGGGCCGAAGCCAATTGGCACCAATTCGTCCGCAAATTGAACGATAATCGACACTAATAATCTTAAAAATAATAAAATCTTAAAAATAATAAACTATTACATATAAATAAAATCTACTTATTAATTAAACGATTGCACACGAAGTGACGGCGTCGTGTTCCGCTGCGAGGTCGGTATCCTTCCACGAAATCGTCGATACACAACTCCTTTCGGCCAAAACTCTCCTTTGAGGAAGGTCTCCAAATGATGAGTCGGTACCCGCACCACAAACGACTTGAAATTAGTGTTATGGCGCGGCTCCAACTGCTCAACTCTCAAAGTCCAGTTTGTCTTGACTCGAACATACTCCACGATCTCAAAGTACGCTTAGTATAACAAAATAAGCAACAACAACCAACTACACACGGTAACAACAGACTACAAACAACAAACAACAGCACACTATTAATAAACCTTTTTCTAAAACTGCATCAACATCAAATAGTATTCCACTTATTGGTTTGAGGAAGAGTGGAGGTACGAAATAGATAGGTACAGAAGTTATTCTACATACAAAGCGCGCTCGAGCAACGCACACATAGACATCGCTCACGGACACGATATTTATCTACTCGTGTCATTGTGTGACGATATCTCGGCTCAATCGCCCGGTCGCACTCGTATAGTTTGGCGCAACGCGCTGACCCTAGCGTGATCGCCTAGCGTAGGTATAAAAAGTGAAGTACATTCATGAGATTAACTGTACCTATCTATTTTTGGTGGAGGCGTGGGGGGAATATCTCGCTATCTCTTTTGACCACACGTAACGTAAAGCCGGTGACGTCACATTTCAGTATGTGCATCCATATCTATACTAATATTATAAAGAGGTAAAATTTGTAAGTTTGTATGTAGAGGGTAATCTCTGGAAGTTCTGGTCCGATTGCAAAAATTTTTTCACCGATAGATAGCTGCTTTATTACTGAGTAACATAGGTTTTATAAACGACGAGTTGAAACGCTTAGTCCGGACCGTAGAGGTTTCAACAACGTTTGTATCAAAAATTCATTTTATCCAAAATCTCAAATAGAACGAAATTTCCTTTATTCAATATTAATCAAGTTAAAAACCTGTTAAATCTAGTGGAAGGGGCAACTGTCAAATAACAGTATATATAATACTAGCTTTTGCCGGTGGCATCGCCGCGAGCAAGTTAAAAACCTGTTAAATCTAATGCATACATACACACATGCATGCATACATGATTTTGAATAAAATGAATTTTTGATACAAACGTTGTTGAAACCTCTACGGTCCGGACTAAGCGTTTCAACTCGTCGTTTATAAAAGTACGTGGTATACCGCGTACGTTGAAAGACAAGATCAGTCTGACTGCTGCGGTCTTCCCGTCCGATTATAATTTGAGTGTCTTCAAGGCTAGAGTGAATAGGCTCTTAATAAACTAGTGCGCCTCACCATCAACGATTGCTACACTGCTTACCATCAGGTGGGATCGCAGTCAAGCACTAGTTAACTGGCTTCCAAAAAAGGAGGAGGTTCTCAATTCGGATGTTTGTATTTTTTTTTATGTTTGTTCGCGCATAACCTCGTCGCTTGCCAACCGATTTGAAAAAATATTTTGTGTTGGAAAGGGTATACTTCCCAAATGGTCCCATAGTCACCAAGTTGGGATCTGATGATGGAATCTTGGCGAAATCGAGGGAACTCCTCAAATCCAAGTCATTTTTTTAGTGAATGTTAGGTATATTTTTTTTTTATAAAAAAGTTTTTTATCACTACATAGTATAAAACAAAGTTGCTTTTTCTGTCCCTATATCCCTATTTACGCTTAAATCTTTAAAACTACGCAACGGATTTTGATGCGTTTTTTTTAATAGATAGAGTGATTCAAGAGGAAGGTTTATATGTATAATATTGCGCCCGAACGAAGCCGGGGTGGGTCGCTAGTATCAAATTAAAAAAACTAACAATAAAAATATTTATCCAATTATATTACAATACTAGTGAAAATAATTAATTATAAAACATCCCACCCTTATGAATTCCATTGTTCACACTTTTACAGTTCAAGACAAAATTGTCAGACGATACTTTAGCAAAAAAAACCATTGTAATTTGAAATTTGACTACCAAAGATCAATTTATACTGGTCTTTGGTGCAAAAGGGCTGTAAAACTATTATGTTCTGAATTTCCCCTTAGAAATTTTCGCAAGTAATTATAAAGTAAAAGTTTAAAACAAGTAACTTTTAACTTTAGAAGTTCTGCCTTCAATGGCGGTCGCGACTGCTGAGCATAATTAGTGGACATGTGTAAGAAATTATTGTTGTTAGAGGAAAGAAACCTATTCAGTATGGAATACTATCAACGTTGCCAGACGTTGGGCACGCCACAATTATGGCGGTAAGTCCCCTCTTTGAGGCTTGGCTGGAAAGACCTCACGGCGTCCTTACCTACCGCATGACGCAGGTCCTCACCGGACATGGCACGTTCGGGAGGTACCTGTTTCAGATTAAGTCGGAAGAAACGCCTGGGTGTCGCCACTGTGCGCAACGCCCGGAGGACACGGTGGAGCACACAGTCAAGGTGTGTTCTGCTTGGGCGGAGCATCGCCGTGCCCTCGCGGGGGCGATCGGCGGCGGAGACCTCTCGCATCGGGCCTTGGTTCAGGCCATGGTCCGGAGCGAGGAGGAATGGCAGGCGCGAGCCACCTTCTGCGAAGCAGTAATGCTAGCAAAGGAGGAGTCCTACCGCATGAGGCAACGGCGCCCTCGCCGCCGCCGCTGGGATTCCGATCCCGATTTCCAGCCACCGTAGACGCGGGCAAGCAGACGGTGAGTCATGGCTAGCTCGTTGTCCGACCGTCCGGTAACTGTCCGGACTGAGCCCACCCAAGACGTCGATGGCGCGCACTGTTCCCGCGCGCCTCAAGGAGTTGTCGGCAACAGGAGAGGCCCAGCTGGGTCGAAGCCTACTGGTGCCAGGGTTATCCGAAAGGAAACTCGAGCCCCGGTACTATCTCCCGCTTCACCCAAGAGCGGGGTTTGTCATAAGATGATTTTTGCCCACCGTAAAAAAAGGCTTTCATTTTTATTTTGTAATTTATTTGTAATTAGTTAAGTGTTTTATTTTTCTTGTTCTATCTATAATAAAATAAATCAGTCGTTTATAGACATAACTAGCTTTTGCCCGCGCGGCTTCGCTCCCGCTCTTCCCTACTCTACCCTACTCTACCCTATTTTCAGCCATTTCTGTACAGCCATTCTTGAGTTATAAGTGTTGTAACAAACACGACTTTCTTTTATATAGGTATATAGATTTCTGTATTGTAGCAAATACACGCGAATATTACAACATTACAAGAGTAATACAAGAGAAGAAAAAATGTGAAAGAAAGAAAAATGGAGAAAAAAAAGAAAAAAATAGAAAGTGCTGAACGTTCGACCGTTTTACTCAGAAGTGACGCATTCTTTTCATTAAATGTACTTATAATTTTTAAATACTTTTAGGCCTTTCCGGCAAATAAAATATTTTTCTTTCTTTTTTCTAAAAGAGCGCCATCCATCGCATTGCACAACATCGCATTTGCCCATCTCTAAAATCAGTCTGATATTCCCAAAAGAGGGCAGCGGAAGACGGATCGGAGAGCTGAGATTTCAATTTTCTTTCTGAATAAATATTTCTTTTAAATATGCAAGACTTATTCAAACAGAAGTCAAGATATTTTGTCCCCATTTCTTTTGTTTTCATGTATATTTCATTAGCTGTTCATTTATTTACTGTCAAATACAAATTTGTTTTTTCGCACCAGTGGCTACAGTGCGTTTCACTTAAGAAGTTCCTTTGACGTTATGTTGGCAATACGGAAAAACAGTGTTGCAATATCTTTAGTAACTAAATTACTTAACATAAGGAAGATTAAGTATTGCTTCGTTTATTTTTATTTTTTAAACTATTTTTGAATAAAGTACAAGACGCTGGGCTCCATGCCATGAAATAATTGCAGGACAATCGGCCTGCAATAATTCCAAATACCGAAAACGCCACGCCACAATATCGTACCTCTCTATTAACAACTTCCTTTTAGACCTGCTTTTTTTAAATAAAATTCAATTCTCCAACACCAACTACCTTTAAAATCGATTTAGTTTCGGATTTCGGGGAACAAGTTTGGTAGAGTAGGCAACTCTTTCGTTTTTTTCCTTCTTTTTTGTGTAGACAGACAGGGGAGCCAACATTACGCCGAAGGGACTTCTTAATTGAAACGCAGTATACATCAAACTTTTTTGTAGGGGCACTGGACATGGTTCCTATGCTGTCTCTATTTGTTTTCGTTAGGTTTTGTGTCTATTAAGGAAAAAACGGAATAGATTGGACACGCCGCAATTATGGCGGTAAGTCCCCTCTTTGAGGAGTGGCGGCAAAGGCCTCACGTCGTCCTCACCTAACATTCACAGACATGACGAAACTATAAGGGTTCCTAGTTGACTACGGAACCCTAAAAAACTGCCGCCACAAAAAAAGCTAGAAGTGGCTTCAAGCGTTTTTTTTTTGTGGTGGCACTGCCGCAGACGACCCACAAAAAAATTCCGCCTCAAAAAGAAGCTTGAAGCGGCGTTTTTTTGTGGCTCGTGTGCGGGGATAGTAAGCCAATCTAATGTTTTTACTTTATTTGACAGCAAACGTATCGAGTCAGTATTCTCTGCAAGCTTCGCTGAGGTACTAGTCAATAATGATAATTTTCAATACACTTGCTCATAAAGTGGCTCTTATTGCACTGCACTTAGGTATATAATGGCACTTGTTACCAAACTGTGACATTTTGATTACCATTACGCACTAGTGCTATAATGTGGTTAAAACCTTAATGTTCAACCTCTCCACCGCCTTAATTTTATGACATTTATCGTATCAGGATGGGCGCAAGTTGTCCCCCACGAACAAAAGAAAAACAAAATGGGCGCGCATATGAAAACAGTTTTTTTACCACCACAAAAGTTTACTAGTTTTACAGTTATTTTATTCACAAGTGTATTGAAAAACATCGTATGATACACGTGAGTAATTAATGATTACCATTCTCGGCTCTCTTAAGACCCTCGCCATGGCTCGGGTCTAAATACCGCCTCAACGGTAATCACAAACATTACACACTTATATCATAATGTACTATTACAGCCTCATTTTTAACGAGATCGATTCCACATATCGACGATGAAGTGACAAGAACTCCTAAGTGACATTTTTGGGATTTTATTTTTTTTACGTAGATAGACTTTAAATAATCGTTTGCGTGAGCTGGCAAAAGCAGCTAATTTTATATCTTATTTTTTAACGAGTTGACTATAACTGACAATAACTATTAAGCAAGTATGCATCCAATTTGCTGACGAGATCACCTAATGAACTAATAACAATAACAAAATTATGTTCTGGTAGATAAAGGTTCTTGTCACTTCATCGTTGATATTGTCCCTTGTGTAGAATAGAATACCTAGAATAAACTTTATTGTACACCATTATAGTAACAAATGTCACAGTAACTTATGTAGGAGTTATCAGCAACAGGAGGGGGCCCAGCTAGGTCGAAGCCTACCGGGGTCGGGGTTATCCGAAAGGAAACTCGAGCCCCGGTATGAAACGCCACGATTATGGCGGTAAGTTCCCTCTTTGAGGCGTGGCTGGAAAGACCCCACGGCGTCCTTACCTACCGCATGACGCAGGTCCTCACCGGACATGGCACGTTCGGGAGGTACCTGTTTCAGATCAAGTCGGAAGAGACGCCCGGGTGTCGCCACTGTGCGCAACGCCCGGAGGACACGGTGGAGCACACAGTCAAGGTGTGCCCTGCCTGGGCGGAGCATCGCCGTGCCCTCGTGGGGGCGGAGGCCTCTCGCGCCGGGCCCTGGTCGAGGCCGGAGTCCGGAGCGAGGAGGAATGACAGGTGGTCTTCATCAATTTGCATGCATAATTGATTACCTAGTTTTATTTATTATTGGTTTACTGTCAGACCTGAGATTGTTGTCCGATCGTCCGGTAATGGACCGAGTCCAAGACGTCGACGGCGCGCACTGTTCCCGCGCGCCTCAAGATTTGTCAGCAGCAGGATGGGCCCAGCTGGGTCGAAGCCTACTGGGGACAGGGTTGTCCGAAAGGGAGCTCGTGCCCCGGTATGAAGGCTAGAAGGAACGGCGCGGGGTTTTTAGTCAGTAAGTCTCTGACACTATCTCCCGCTCCACCCAAAAGCGGGTTTTGTCAAAGATGATTTTCCCTGTCGACAAAAAAAAAGACCTGAAATTGTTTTTTGGCGCCAATGCCTCAATCTTTTTTGTTGAGGTGCAAGAAATGGGTTTTATTTTGCTTACGTTGGGTAAAATGGTTTTTACAAGCTTTTAGTTAGTTTCACCTGTCCCGATGTTTGTCTGTCATCAAATCTTGTAAATTAAATTTGACCCACTTCCCGGTTACCGATTGAGCTGAAATTTTATATGCGTGTGTAAATCAGATGACAATGCCAAATTATTATGACATGAAGCTGATCTGATGGTGGAACCTGAAGGATAGGAGCTTGGTGGTTAAACGACACAACACCACCGAGTTTGGGCTCATATGATTCGTTTTGACGAGTATTAATTATATAAGTATTATAGTCTAACACTATTTCCCGCTCCGCCCAAGAGCGGGTGATGTCATTAGATGCTTTTTTTTGCATTTGCCACCGAAAAAAAAGAAGAAAATAGCTGCCCCTTTTCTAGACTGACTACGCCACTTAAATGTAGTAGGTAGGTAACCAATGTTGTTCAAAGCAAAGGTATACGACATTCCGACGTGACGGGAAATCTCGATATGATAGGTGACGGGTTTAGATTTAAGATAACAACGAGATTCACTTTGACAAGAAAATTGGATTTGCGATTAATTTGAAGATATTAGCATCTTGTTTAAATTTCGGTAAAAGTAAACGCAGTAAAGAAATCTATACACCGATAGCGTTAGGACTATTAAAACAAGCTTTTAAAGTAAATCATTTTTTCTGAACAAGCTTTTATAATAAATAAATAATAAATCATTTATTATCAGGCATCTAGGCCCATAGACATATACCTTACAGACTTACATATATATAGAGTAAACACATCTTGTCGTTAGTAAATAAGACTTAAATCTATGTTAGTAACACTTCACATTGCACTCAGTTCACTTCGTGCTGTTCTGTGGCACCTGTCCGCGGAAGCGACGGAACACCACGCCCTGCGGCCAAAACTCTTCCTTCAACATGTGGGCCAGAAAAGTGTTCGGGACTCGCACCACAAACGCTTTGAAATTGACATTATGGTGCGACTCCAGCAACTGCACCCTCAGTGTGTACTTCGACTTTTGGCGCACATACTCGACGATGTCCTCCACCTTTGTGGTGTAATGCAGGCGGGAGATATACACCGGCGTGTTCGGCTGAGCGGCACGCACACTCGCACTAGGAGGAACTGGTGCTTACTGGTGTTATAGCTTGATATAGCTCGTCATCATCATCATCATCATATCAGCCGAAAGAGGTCCACTGCTGGACATAGGCCTCCCCCAAGCGTCGCCACAACGACTGGTCCTGTGCATCGGATTCCCTTGACCCTGACTAGGTCGTCGGTCCACCTTGTTGATATACCTATATAATTAATACTCGTCAAGACGAATCATACGAGCCCAAACTCGATGGGGTTGTGTTGTTTAACTACCAAGTTCATATAGCCATCTTCCGGTTCCATTATCAGATCAGCTACTTGTTATAATAATTATTGACTGGCCGCTGGTCACTAACCACTAGACCAACAGGTCTAGTGGTTAGTGACCCTGACTGCTATGCCGGAGGTCGTCCCACCCAGGACAAATGTTTATGTGATGAGCATGATCATTTGTTCTGTGTCTGGGTGTAATTTATCTATAATATTGTATTTTAGAATTATATAAGTATGTTTATCAGTTGTCTAGTACCCATAACACAAGCTCTGCTTAGCTTGGGACTAGACGGCGTTATGTGATAGTTGTGGAATATTATTGCTTGTATTTTAGAAACAAATAAATGAAAAAAAAAAACTACCAAGTTCCTACGGCCATGAAAAATAATATTTAATTTCCATTTGGTAAGCAGTGATGCAATCGTTGATGGTGAGGCGCACTAGTTTATTAAGAGCCTATTCACCCAGCTGGGTCGAAGCCTACTGGGGACAGGGTTATCCGAAAGGGAGCTCGAGCCTCGGTGCGAAGGCTAGAAGGAACGGGGTGGGTTTTTAGTCAGTAAGAGTCTGACATTGTCTCCCGCTCCGCCCAAGAGCGGGGGTTGTCATTGGATAACTTTTACCCATCATAAAAAAAGGGCGATCACGTTTACGCTTTTGTCGATCCAGGTTTTTTTTAAATATTGTTATAGGTTTGCGCTTGACCGCTATCTCACCTGATGGAAAGCGACGATGCGGTCGACGATGGGACGCGCTTACCTAGAAGAAACCTATTCACTCTCGACTTAAAGATTCCCGGGTTGTAGCTATCAGGGTTTCACAGCAGCGCTCTCATAGATCTACATTGCCTTAACAAATGCCGCATATTAAAGTAATAAGAATAATAATATTCCACAACTATCACACAACGCCGTCTAGTCCCAAGCTAAGCAGAGCTTGTGTTATGGGTACTAGACAACTGATAAACATACTTATATATTTCTAAAATATAATATTATAGATAAATTACACCCAGACACAGAACAAATGATCATGCTCATCACATAAACATTTGTCCTGGGTGGGAATCGAACCCACGACCTCCGGCATAGCAGTCAGGACCACTAACCACTAGCCCAACAGGCCAGTCAAAGTAGTCTTCTTTCTTTCTTTCCAACATATTCCCTCTTTAACGCAATATATTATCGACAAGTCCTCGCGCCAGAACCGTTTTGCATTCATTTATTCACATACATCGGCTGTACAATATACATAACGACGTAAATCAGTGTCGACGCAACGAAATATAGCTCGGATTATTTGCAGCCAACAAAGACCGAACGGTTAAATTCGCTTGCATTTAAAATTTAAGTTTAAAATCCAAAAAGAGTGATGGCAGATTCTCGAACATATGCTGGCATATTTTTTTGGGTTAAGTCATGAAAGATATACAGGGTTATTCGTAAAACACTGACAACCTTAACGGCCCATTTACGACCTTAGCGCGGCGAGCGGCAGCGGCGTGCGGGGCGGCGAGCGTTAAGAACAAATGTATGAAAATGTTTGAAGCACGCCACGAGTCGCCGGTCATAGCGAAAATGCGCGCGGTTTTGTCAGAGCGAATAACTGCAGCGGCGCGCGGTGCGACGAGCGGCGAGATCAAAAGTACAAGCGAATGAGCACGACGCCACGAAACAGAGCGGCGCGTTTGGCGGCGTGGATAGCGGTGTAGGTGTGACGGACTCGGCGGCGAACTCGTATACAAAAAATTTTAGACGATTTTGTGGCGGTAATAGATACCGAGGCGCTTATTACTGAAATTTTAAATCGACCCCCTATATGGATGTCGAAACATCCCCAACATAAATATAAAAACCACAGAACAGAATTCCGTGATAAAAACGTTATAAAAAGGTTGTGGGAAGAAATAAAACAATGTTTTCCGGAATATGATGGTAAGTTTAATTTAAATTGATAACATAATAACGTAGTATCAGCTACCATAATTATATTGTCTGTACACAGAAGGGATAATTTTGATAACGCCATAATTTGGAGCATGTCCCGACTACCTAAATACGTCCACCTCGGCCGCTGCCGCTCGCCGCTACTGAAGGTACGTGGCGTGTTAAACGCACCGCTTGCCGCCGCCGCGCCGCCTGCCGCGCCGCTCGCCGCTAAGACTGAAGTCGTGAACAGGCCGTAAAGCCTTAAAAGTTGTTATATAGGATATTAGTAAATAGTCCTGAGAGGTCGCTAGTGTTTTACAAAGAACCCTGTTTAAAAATATATAGAGCTCAATGTTGTTCATTATTGTAAAAATTTGTTCAATCTAGTTTTGCGATCTTTTTTTTTCTGTGGGCAAAAATCATCTTATGACAATCCCCACTCTTGTGTAGAGCGGGAGATAGTGTCAGACTCTTACTGACTAAAAACCCACCCCGTTCCTTCTAGCCTTCATACCGGGCCACGAGCTTCCTTTCGGATAACCCTGGCCCCAGTAGGCGACCCCACGGACCCGATCTCCCGGGGGAATGCTTGTTCTTCATCTCCAGCTTGCCTTTATTGGCCGGCCGTAGTGAACACTGACGAGGAACAGAGCTCCCACCTCTCTCTTGCCTTTATTGGCTGGCTTGAGTGGAGATTCGCAAGAGCAAACGCGCTCGGGACAAAGATATATAATCCATTAAGCTGCTGGTAGGAATCTTGACCATACTTCCGGGATTGTCCTGATAGCCTGATAGACTTGGGCTTAGTCCGGACAATTACCGGACGGTCAGACAGCGAGCTACCCATAGCTTGCCGTCCGCAAGCCCGCGTTTACGGTAGGATCAAGCTGGCCTAGAAGTAACATATTCTATATTTCACTAAGTATAGGCATCATAAAACAAAATACTTTTTTTAACCGACTTCTAAAAAAGGAGGAGGTTCTTAATTCGGATGTTTGTATGTTTTTTTTTTGTTTGTTCGCACATAACTTCGTCGCTTGCCAACCGATTTGAACAATTATTTTTTTGTTAGAAAGGGTATACTTCCCAAATGGTCCCATAGTCACCAAGTTGGGATCTGAAGATGGAATCTTGGCAAAATCGAAGGAACTCCTCAAATTCAATTTATTTTTTTTGTGAAGTCGGTTATTTTTTTTTATAATGAAAAGGTTTTATTTACTACAATCCATCCTTTCGGAGAATCCCGCAACCATAAAAAATTACGATTAGAAGGTTAAAATGTAGCGTGAAATGTCTGTTAACGTTTCATCCACTTGTAACACAATTTACTAAGAGCTTGATTATGTAAAAAGCTTTTCTGTATTTTGATTGCCTAATTCTTGGTAATGTATAAACTCGAAATTTTATAAATAAGATCTTATTTTGACGCAGCTTTAATATTCTAACACCAGTACCCCTAGCCAAGCTGCTAATCTGCAATAGTTAACGCTCATAGAAAGCTTCAAATGTACGGGAACGACGTCGCCTCAACGCTCAGTCACGTGGTCAGAACAAAAGAATTGGCGGCAAGGTTAACTCGAAGCGTTCGACGCAAGCGAAACGGTTGTAACTTGGCTAGGGGGGCTGTTCACTCGGCAACCTCGTTCCAAGTCAATGAATATAGTATATGTAGTATATAGACTTCTAATAGTCCTTTTAAACGTATGGCAAGGCTTTATAATGAAAGTTCCAACTTGGTGGATCACCCTATCGATGTCTTCTCGATGAGTTTTGCTTCATACAGACGCCGCCTATATAAAGTGTGAATAGTGTACGTTTTTATGTATTTTTTTGTCTTTGTAGTGTTCTGTATCTAGCTGTACTGGACAATTTTTTTTTAATTTTCTATGTCTCTTATTTTTCATTTTGTTAAATGCCATGCATACCTGTTATTTGCATGGTTACTGAAATGTAATATTTGGATGTAAGTTTTATTTGTATTGTAACTGATTGTGCTGTTGGTATGCTTATTATAAATAAATAAATATCTTTGTTACGGTCAACCGATTGCTAGGAAACAAAACCTAAGCTATATATCAAGCTACACACAATTATCCTTACTTAATATTATAAAAGCGAAAGTGAGTTTGTTTGTTTATTTATTTGTTTGTTACGTCTTCACGCCTGAATGGCAAATTTGTTGGGACCCTGGAGACGGACATAGGCAAATTTTTTTTAAGTGGGAAAAGGTGAAGAATGAAGTTTATCTACAAAGATTTCGTACATTTTACGTGATGCGCGCACAACCAAAGCCTTCTACAGATTTTTTAATGTGTAGATTTAAAAATATAAAGGCCAGTATAAACTACAACATTTACTTGTAACAGAACAACGAGCCGCTCTGTGATATGTTCTAGTGTATCATCCTTTTACGAACTAAACGTCGAGCACGCTCGCCTCTTTGTTACAAACCAACGAACATATTGGTGTAACATTTCGTCGAGCGTATTGGTGTAACATTTCGTCGAGCGTATTGGTGTAACATTTCATCGAGCCACGAGTGCGGGCGATGCGCGGTTGCGGGGCGACGCGGAGGGAGAGGGACGAAAGACGCACGCGGTCCGCGCGCTCGTTTAGTTGTTCAAGTTGACGCTGTGATTTTACACATGCATTGCATTAGCTCGTTATTTATACCTATTATCCACCGACATTTCAAAAAAGAATGAATGCAAGGTGCAACGAAATGTTGGTACGTACATAACGTCGAGCATTCGCAGGAACGTTACATTATGTGGGTGACTCACATATATTTACTCAGTATACACTATACTCGTACACAATAAATATGTACTCACCTACATCTATTATGTCTATTAATACATTCATATATATTTATATATTTCAACAGTCCACTCGTAACAATAAACACGAATTACACATTGACGTGACGCATTGGACACGCGCACTGTCGATGACGCGCGCGCGACTTATTTTCTTCCACCGCCAACTTGCAGCGTAAAAGTTACATTTCGTTTCTCACCAGTCACGATCTACGCTGCCCGCGAGAGTTACGTGCGCTCGCGCCTCTTAATAATTATTGTTTACAACATACCCGCGCTAAAGTGTCGATATCACCCCAAGGACATTTTTCCGTATCGAATTTCGGTAAACTCGTCGCCATCGTACCTATTCGTGCTTGGCTATTGCGCCTTCTAATGTGAACCGCGTTGTTGTGCTGTGTGTGTGAAAATATACCTGGAGGAACATCACAGACTTTTATTTACTCGCCACCTACCCAGTGAGTACCAATCACACACCACACAAACAACCAAAATTACATGGAAATATTTTGGAACAGTTTCCAAAGGTCAGTAGCTTTTGCCATTCGTAAGAACGTTACATTACACAGAAATGCTCTAGAAAATGTTGTAGTCTATACTCACTTTAATACAGCACTGGCGCAGGGATGACCAGCCATTCGGTAATTTAGAAGATGCATTAGCATTCTGCTTAGTATTTGACAGAATTGCTTGGAAATACGCGCGAATGTCGGCGTTTGCTTGGGGTTTTAGGCCAGCCCTTGGGTCACGCGAAGTGTCAACTAAGCGTTTGGATAATTCTCTAAAAAGCGCATGAGCACTCGGACCCCACGGCCCAAAAGTCTCAACCCTAACCGTCCCCGCACACGTGCGTTAAAAAAAGGCCGCCACAAAAAAATGCTAGAAGCTACCACAGAAAGAACACTACTAAGAGCACTTATATTAATTCTTGTATTCATTTTCTCTTTCTCATTTATACACTAGTGCACCTACCACTATTTTTCTCTGCATCACCCAAAGGTTGACTGGCAGAAAATGCCTAAGGCATTAAGTCCGCCTCTGTACTATGCATGAAGCATTAAATAAATAAATAAAGAAGCTAGAAGCGACCCCAAAAACAGCTGAAACGCGCTATATCTTCTGTCCGGAGAAGCATGAAGCCGCTTCAGGCGTTTTTTTGTGGCGACACCGCCGCATACTAGCCAAATCAAAAAGAAGCTTGAAGCGGAGTTTTTTTGTAGCCTGTGTGCGGGGACAGCAATGGGCCCAAAATATACTGACGAGGTTGTTATATTTCCGCCCTTTGAGGTTCTTCGCAAAATGTCCTGTTCTCATTCCCCCATTCCATATTTTCCAGGAGTTCCTGGACATCCTGTCCCGCGTGGCTCGTGGCTCGGTCCAGGAGAAGCTGTCCTGGGTGTTCACACTCTACGATGTGGATGGAGACGGTCGCATCTCGCGCTCCGAGATGCTGGCGGTGGTGCAGGCTATCTACGAGTTGCTGGGGAGGGCTGCGGCGCCGCCCGTCCATAGTACTGCTGCTAAGGATCATGTGGATCGGATCTTCCATGTAAGTATTGCTTTTTGCAGAAAAGATTTGTACAGTAAGTGAACAGGCTGGTGATGGTGTAAGTTTATTTTATTCCGTTCCGTTCCGTTCCGTTCCGTTCCGTTCCGTCCCATTCCGTTCCATTCCGTTCCGTTACATTCCGTTCCGTTCCATTCCGTCCTATTCCGTTCCATTCCATTCCGTTCCATTCCGTTCCATTCCGTTCCATTCCATTCCATTCCGTTCCATTCCGTTCCATTCCGTTCCATTCCGTTCCATTCCGTTCCATTCCGTTCCATTCCGTTCCATTCCGTTCCATTCCGTTCCATTCCGTTCCATTCCGTTCCATTCCGTTCCATTCCGTTCCATTCCGTTCCATTCCGTTCCATTCCGTTCCATTCCGTTCCATTCCGTTCCATTCCGTTCCATTCCGTTCCATTCCGTTCCATTCCGTTCCATTCCGTTCCATTCCGTTCCATTCCGTTCCATTCCGTTCCATTCCGTTCCATTCCGTTCCATTCCGTTCCATTCCGTTCCATTCCGTTCCATTCCGTTCCATTCCGTTCCATTCCGTTCCATTCCGTTCCATTCCGTTCCATTCCGTTCCATTCCGTTCCATTCCGTTCCATTTCGTTCCGTTCCATACCGTTCCATTCCAAAAAGCGTTCTAGTTCCATATTTGGGACTGCGCCATCTAGTAGTCGAAAACGCTGGTTTCCAACTGACCGTTACGTGCAGTGTTTTTTTAACGTCCAAAATCATCCAACGTTTTCTCACCTCTAGGGTGAAGCGGGGAAGGCGTGTCAGACTTTTACTGACGAAAACCACAGCTGTGTTTCTTTTTTGCATTGCATTCTATGACTACGGGTTTCCCTTTCGAAAGTCAACCCAAGGCCCTAATAGACTTCGACCTTGCTGGGAACGTCGAGTGTCAGTTGCTACCTAAGGTAATGTTTTACAACTTATATCTTCATTTCCAGCTAATGGACACGAACTGCGATGGCGTGGTGACCCCTGACGAGCTGGCCCGCTGGTGCAGCCGCGACCCCGCGCTCCTGAACTCCCTGGAGACCATGGACACCGTATTGTGATCCACGGGCCGCGGTGCCGAGCATAGGTACTGATAACTTTTTTGTCTTCTCTATTTGACTAACCTGTTGATCTAGTCGTTAGTAACCCTGACTGTTATGCCGGAGGTCATGGGTTCGATTCCCACCCAGGACAAATATTTGTGTGATGAGCATAATCATTTGTTCTGTGTCTGGGTGTAATTTATCTATAACATGTATGTATTTAGAAATATATAAGTATGTTTATCAGTTGTCTAGTACCCATAACACAAGCTCTGCTTAGCAGGGGAATAAACGGCGTTTTATAATATTCCACAACTAACAAGTTGTGGAATATAATATCCCTATCCCTACTAATATTATAAATGGCGAAAGTAACTCTGTCTGTCTGTTACGCTTTCACGCAAAAACTACTGAACGGATTTAGATCAAATTTGGTAGGTAGGTAGGTAGAAGAGACACTGGAATAACACATAGGCTACCTATAATTCCACTGCTGAGCACGGGTCTCTGCCCGCGCGATATAAACTGTAGTCCACGCGGGCGAAGCCGCGGGCGGAAAGCTAGTTATATTAATATATTAACTTCTACCACTGCAGAAGTTTTGTGAATGTGAAGTACTTAAGTTACATTACGAGCATGGCAGTTGAGAGTTTGTCATGCTCACTTACATGTCTCGCTGATGGTAGCACGTTTGTCGACGGCGTGCACTGTTGACGGAGTTGTCAGCAACAGCAGGGACCCAGCTGGGTCGAAGCCTACTGGGGCCAGGGTTATCCGAAAGGAAACTCGAGCCCCGGTATGACGGCTAGAAAATACGGGGAGGGGTTTTTAGTCAGACACTATCTCCCGCTCCACCCAAGAGCGGGTTTTGTCATAAGATGATTTTCCCCATCGACAAAAAAAAATGGTGGTCCGTGTCATTGGGTGGTCATTCAGTTCCCTTAAAAATGGTTGAGCTGAGTGGGGCTGATGCACGCGTCATGCTCGTGAACGGGTGCCGTCAGTTGAGACTGGTCATCCTTTAGCTGCCAGTGGCTTAATTCAACTTTGTCTATTACACCATTTGACTTCTTCAGATGGAATTGTGCAAAAACCGACAGGATTGTCTATGGACCAAGAAATTATAATATACTAGCTTTGCCCGCGCGGCTTCGCTCCCGCTCTTCCCTACTCCACCCCACTATACCCAACTCTACCCTACTCTACCCTACTCTACCCTACTCTACCCTACTCTACCCTACTCTACCCTACTCTACCCTACTCTACCCTACTCTACCCTACTCTACCCTACTCTACCCTACTCTACCCTACTCTACCCTACTCTACCCTACTCTACCCTACTCTACCCTACTCTACCCTACTCTACCCTACTCTACCCTACTCTACCCTACTCTACCCTACTGTACCCTACTCTACCCTACTCTACCCTACTCTACCCTACTATACCCTACTCTACCCTACTCTGCCCTACTACTCTACCCTACTCTACCCTACCCTACCCTACTCTACCCTACTCTACCCTACACTACCCTAATTTTTTTTCCATAAGAACCTTCTCCTCACAATAACAATCACAACAAAAAAAAAATCAGCCAAATCGGTCAAGCCGTTTTCATGCCAAGTCGTGACAACGGAAAACGGGGGTCATTTTTATATATATAGATAATATTCCACAACTATCACACAACGCCATCTAGTCCCAAGCTAAGCAGAGCTTGTGTTATGGGTACTAGACAACTGATAAACATACTTATATATTTCTAAATACATACATATTATAGATAAATTACACCCAGACACAGAACAAATGATCATGCTCATCACATAAACATTTGTCCTGGGTGGGAATCGAAGCCACGATCTCCGGCTTAGCAGTCAGGGCCACTAACCACTAGACCAACGGGCCAGTCAAAATAAAGTTCCGTCTAGTACAAGATTATAGCCAACTCCCACTCACAAAAAGGAAGACTCAAGTCTAAATAGCAGAAATATATTTAACATCAGAAAGATATCAAACTTAGATCTTAAAACTCCTCAATTCTTTCAGGTCGGACTCGGCGCGCGCATCCTGCTCCACGGCCGCAGACAACTGTTCTCCATCCCCCTCTGGCTTACCGACCACTCACTCCACGACCTTCGCACCGCCCCACCAGATAGACAAGGACAGAACTAGCATCGAGAGCTACGCCCCTCAATTACACGCTCACAAAGATCGGAGCATGTCGGAAAGCTTCGCGTCAGTCGAAACTCATATAGATAGAGACAGAAGTATTGTGGAGAGTGAATGTGAGAGTGGGATAGAGAGTGGGGCAGCTAGTTCGTCAACTAGTGGAGTGAAGAGTGTAGTTAGTAGTGGAGTTGGAAAGAGTGAGGAGGATAAAGTGGTGGTAGAGAAGAAAGTGGAAGATAAGAAGAAGCAACCGCCGCCTGTACCGGCAAGAGTTATCGCTTGTGTGAGTATGAATCAGAATCAGAATCAGAATCATTTATTATTCGTAAACATAGGTGATAATTATATACAAGATCTTAAAAATTAGGTTTGGGCTTTGTACTGGTGCAGCTTGGACATCATATAACATATAAAACGCAAATCCTAAAAATAGTATGTTTAGAAACGGCTACTGGTTCGACTTCAGAATAGAATAGAATAGAACAAACTAACTCAACTCATACAAAAACTTAAATCTATGGGCACAATAGCAGTCTTATCGCTGACAGCGATATCTACCAGACAACCTCAGGATTAGTCGTAAGAACTCAAAAACTCATCATATATGTTTTAAATAGGTTTTGTTATCCTAATAACCAAGACTTTAGTTTAGCATAAAAAAATATCATCATCAGCCTTTTAATGTTCCCACTGCTGGGACTCAGGCCTCCTCTCTAGGAGAGGGAATGGGCCATAATCCACCACGCGGGCCCAGTGCGGGTTGGTGAATGTCACATGTCTTCGAATTTTTGGTTCTAGGACATGCCGGTTTCCTCACGATGTTTTCCTTCACCGTTTTGAGAGCAGTGGTGATGAAATAAATTACACAAAGTAATGCGCCTGGCTGGGTTCGAACCCGCGACCTGCAACTCGTAAGTCGGGGCCATTACCACTCGGCCACCACTGCTCATATAAATATATATTTAGATAAATTCGTATAGCATAATCGGCTTTATAACTATCCCACAGCTGGGATTCAGGCCTACTCTCTATGAGAGGGATTGGGCCGTAATCCACCACGCGGGCCCAGTGCAGGGAATGTCACAAGTCTTCGAATTTTAGGCTCTAGGACATACCAGTTTCCTCACGATGTTTTTTTTCTCCGTTTTAGAGCAGTGGTGATGAAACAAATTTAACAAAGTATTGTGCCTGGTTAAGTTTGAACCCGAACACCACTGCTCTATCTGCAATATTTGTACGACCTTCAAATATTTGTTTTGGGTCTGGGTGTATTGTATATTGTTTACATGTTTGGGAGCACACCCACGATACAGGATAACAAGAGTAATTCCTGGTGCCAACAGTTTTTTTAAAGAAGCAGAAAAATCTAGTAAATGTTATTGGGTTCAAACTAAATCATTATAATTATATTTATTACTTTTTTCAGATAACCGAAGAGACAGTCCAACGTAAAGTCAAGCGCCGGCCACGAAGATCAAGCTCGCCGCAGCTGCCACGGTGAACCATACCTTAAAATACTTAACATAAGGTTCATTATTCTTCGAACGCTGTGCTTATGATAACTACGCATTCCAATATGTACCGTACGCTATTTTTAAGTCAGATGATATTATTAGGTTATAAAGAATATTCGACAACAACAAAACGATATTATGAATCGATTTTGCAGTAACCAAAAAATAATTCAGTTATTTGATTTAAAAAGTTCAATTTTTAAGCACAAACCGAAATGTTTTTTTAACTCTGTATACAACAAGTATATAATTTAGTTTTCTTAATTACTTACCAAAATAGATTATTAAAATCGCCTTGATTTGACAAAAACGTCGTCAACATACGGGAAAGATCTTTTAGAATTAATTCAAATTAAATATTTATGTCTTATTAATAACTTTTAAGATAACCACTTAAAACTTTATAAACAAACTTATGACATTATTAAAACTAAGTATTATTAATTATTATTATAATAAGATAATTCAATGAGTGTATGGGGACTTGATAGTATCCTTTGTACGAATCCATTGATTTATTTACATAATCTATCTATAGAATATTATTCATATTTTTGGCTTTTAAATCTTAAACTGTTCTAGATTTACTGGTTATAATAAACATCAGATTTTATCAGAGATAACGTGACGTGTAATATTATTTCATTCACAATATCTTTGATTATATGTATGTGAATACTTGGCAAAAGTTATGAATTCTTGATGAAATAGATAAATGTTTTATTATAATCTGTAATTCAAGGAACTTATTCTATTAAAAAGAAACGATGAGCAATATTCAGTATTATAACTGTATTCTATTCTAATAGATTCTATTTATATTTAATAGTATATATATACTAGAACACTGGAACATTATACATATATAATGTTCTAGCTTATTAATGCTCTGGTTTCTGGAAGCTTATTTACGACATATCCGCCAAGGTTGTGTGTTAGCGACTGAGTACTCCATCTCGTTTAGCTCTTCAATCCCCATAGGTGACAGAAGAGCTGATGAGATAGAGTATTTGGATGTGCGATCCTGACGGAATAAACGCGAGATTGGTAGTCGGATATATTCGACATAGGGTTCAACAGAATTTGAATAAGCTTTACAGAAACCAAGCACCAAAGAGTAATAAGACCTTGTCACCTTACTATTAGATTCCTATTCTTATATCTTAAATACAATTATTGGACCTCAAATAGTTAGTAAAAAATTATGTCTACACTGATGTTCATAGATATATAAAGATAAGCAGTGATTTCCGCGGTTTAAAATTGGATGGGTTATCAATGTATGGATTGTATAAAAGAAAAAAAACATTATTTGGCTCACCACAAGGCGCAAAAAGTTAGGTAAAAACTAAATATGAAAAAAAAATAAAAATAAAATTGAGAAGCTCACGGCTGTACCAAAATAAGTCCAGTTCAATTTTAATACAAGACAACTGTGTGCTTGACGCTGGTTTACAACTGAATCTGAAGTATTATGAAAGAGATGTGTGGATGAAGAATACATTTTGCATCGATCACTGGAGAATGTTGACTCATCTGAATTTAAGCCGAAGACATGGGCACCGGGAGGGAGAAGCAAGAGGGTGCAGTTGCATCTCCTTTTCTTTTGCGCGGGATTTTCACAAATGGTTCTTCTCGATCAGGGTAAAAGATGAAGTGTCAGACTTTTACTGGCAAAACCTACCTGTGTTCCTACAGTTAATATTTACGATCCAAGGTTATCAAAACTCTCTGAATCTCTCTCTGCATCATATCTATACACAAAGTCATTAAAAACACAAGAAAATCTCATTCAAATTTTAATTATCGGAGAACCTAATCTTGCAGCTGTATTTGGGTTTCAGTGATCTTATATTAATTCCAACCACGCCTCAAAAAGGTGTCAATAATGTTTTTAGGGTCCTGCAAGGCGGATGCTTGCTAGAGACAGGGAATTTCTGAACAGTAAACCCATGGTCCAAGAACGCAAAGCGTAACTGAAGGACAGTGATTTGATATTGATCAGCAAAGGTCTGACACACGCTCCCACTCCACCTTACTACGAGAAAAGTCATAGGTTGATTTCCAACCCCAAAAAAATCTATATAGGTTTGGGCAAAAGAAAATCTATCATATATATTTTTTTTAATGATTATATCATTAAGAAAAAACTAACTAACTAATGCTTGACTGCGATCCCACGTGATGGTAAGCAGTGATGCAATCGTTGATAGAGAGGCATACTAGTTTATTAAGAAACCTATTCACTCAAGCCTTGAAGACACCTAATTTATACGGGCGGGAAGACCGTAGCAGGCAAGTTGCTTTAAGAAGAGGTACGGTATATGCATTCCCCTGAAAGTTATCCAGCCGGTGTCCATGGCTGAATAGTGACAATGATTAGTAATCTTCTGAATCTAGAGGTCCAAATTCATGACCATGTTTACTATGACAGGGTTCCATGTTAGAACGTGCATGCGCTTCAATAATTCTCTCTTATTACTGATAATATCACAGATATTTCAATATACTTACTGGTGGTATAATGTGGTGATGAAATTTTCAAAATATTGACGAGCGCTTTTTAAACTTGGTGAAGGAATATCGATATGCGCAAGTAAATGTGCAGCGCAATATGAAGTAAGGATGAGGAAATTAAACAAATACAAGTAAAAGATAAGACGCTAACAATATTGAAAATCGTATCTTCAATAGGGATGTTGACATGAATGGTAAATATACAAAATATCATAGAAGGGAATCTAAGAATGCTCCAAAATTACAAAATATCATAGAAGGGAATCTAAGAATGCTCCAAAATTACAAAATATCATAGAAGGGAATCTAAGAATGCTCCAAAATTACAAAATATCATAGAAGGGAACCTAAGAATGCTCCAAAATTTTGTAAAGAATGAAAAATGTTTTATTTGGCACATATAGATACACAGTGTAGAAACAACGTTAGAAACTTAAGATTAAACAAGTTTTTAATGAAAATATTTTTTCATAGCAAGCTTTTATAGCTAATACTCGTGAAGACGAATATACGAGCCCAACTCAATGGGGTTGTGTCTTTTAACTACGAAGTTCCTATCAGATCAGCAAAATATTACACCTGCATGCAAAATTTCAAATCAATCGGTAACCGGGAAGTGGGTCAAATTTAATTTGCAAGATTTGATGACAGACAAACATCGGGACAGGTGAAACTAAATAAAAGCTTGTAAAAAAGAACACTGATACAATGTGCGTCTCACGACTGCGCCAAATAGATTCAGTTCTAATTCAAAATAATCAAAAATGTTTAAAATATTGCAGGATTTGACACAGTGTGACAAAAACTGCGAGATGTTTTTTCAAATTTAATTTATTTTTGGCAATTTATGATTGATCTTTGTGATGATCTACACCTTTGACAGTAGGTTTTTTATTTAACACATTGTGAAGTAATCGAAAGGTATTAAAATATCTTTGGTAGTAATTAAGAACAAATGACAATTTGAAGCATTTAGGCGCCCAGTTTTAAAAATAACAGTAATGAACAATTTTTTTTTGGTAATAGTAAGTGAATATCAATAAAATTTAAGAAAACAGTCCTAAAAATTCAGATTCGGGTATATTAATTTGCATTTCGTCAATATCCCTATTGAAATATTATAAGTCCACCCATGTACCACTATTGTTCAAGAAATTTAAATAAATCATATGCACAAGATTGTACTTAATAAATCAATTTCAATAAAATACTAGCCCAAACTTCCTACTTCCATAAGTAACTCTATAAAAAGCTAAATTATATTTACAATCGCTAGTTTATAAAGTTGATCTTCCAATTAGTGCGTTACATTAGCAGTTACGTCGGTAGCTTTAGCTACATTTACTTCTTCATCTAAATATATTGCTATCTCTCTTGCACTTGCAGATTCTTCTATTTATATCTAATGTGCGACAGAGACTATATGATGTGCGTGACCAATTATAATGTAAGGTGGAACGACCTTTTCTATTGATTCAAAATCATCATCTTCTTCTTCTAAGCCAACTCCATTGGGATTGGCTTTCTGTCTATCATGATGCAGAAAAATACCATGGTTTTCTATCCTACCTCCACACACGGCCTTTTTTTTGGTTAGACTTGTAGCGACATCTATGGCGTCACAAAAAAACTAATCCTGCATCGCGCCCGAAATCATCTATCACTCAGTTCCCCACTAGACATAACACCCGTCTGGTCGGAGGATCCTCCCTTTTCAACGAAGGTTTATGGGACTTCACTCTCTGTTCCGCATACCTCCAAACTAGTAACCCCGACATGATGAGTGAGGATCTACAAATGACAACCGTACAACGCTGATAATAATATGTGGGTTATTATTTATTGCATTCTATCACAGGTCATTCTAAAGAGAATTAAGGCTACCGACACTGCCCGACGAATCGCCAAACTTAAGTGACAGTGGGTAGGGCAAATTGCTCGCAGAACAAATGACCTAGAACTGAAAGGTTCTGAATTAGCGACCGCTTATCGGAAGACGTGGCATTGGAAGGTCTTCTACAAGGCGGACCGAGGACCTGATGAGGATGGCGGGAAACAGATGGATGCGAGAAGCACAGGACTTTTCTTTATGGTGACACTTTTGGGATGCCTGTGTCCAGCAGTGGATGTCTTTCGGCAGAAATGATGATGATGATGATGACATTGGTCTTTCCACCAAAATCTTGAGGGACACAGTAAATGTAATAGTAGTTGAATGTAGTTTAATATACTATATATTCTACGCTCGTTAACTAAAGTTAAATATTTTCTCTCTCGTTACAATGACCATTTCATGAGCCTTACCTAACTTCTAAAATTATTGTAGTTTTAAGATGTTGTGCTTCATTTTGTGTAATGTAATGACAGACCGAAGATTTGGTTTCAATTTCAACTAAAAAAAATTTTTTCGGCTTAAGGTGAGTATAGACTTCAACATTTTCTGGAGCATTTCTGTGTAATGTACCGTTCTTACGAATGGTACAATACAGGCAAAAGCTCAGTTTCCAAAGCATTTCCATGTAATGTAACGTTCCTGTGAATGCTCGGCGTTATGTTACAGGTAAATGCTCACAGCGAGTGTGCATTTATGAACATTTCGTTGTAGCTTGCGTTCATTCTTTTTTGAAATGTTATCCCGCAACCGCGTCTGCACTCGTGGCTCGACGAAATGTTACACCAATATGTTCGTTGGTTTGTAACAAAGAGGCGAGCGTGCTCGACGTTTAGTTCGTAAAAGGATGATACACTAGAACATATCATAGAGCGGCTCGTTGTTCTGTTACAAGTAAATGTTGTAGTTTATACTCACCTTTAGGATTGTCAACCAGACAACATACATTATTTTTTTGTATATGCGAAATCCGAAACACGTGTCTAATATTTTTAAGATAAAAGATAAAGATAATTTTATTTGTCAAAACATGGGTATGCATGCAGTTTTAGCATGTTGTGTGTGTGTGTCTGTGTGTGTGTGTTTGTTTTGTTTTGTTTTAGCTATTTTATGTAAAGATGTACATTTCATAACTGTGTCATGAAATATCACAAAATATTAAGCTTGCTACCAGGTTGTCCGCACAAATACATGGTCACCAGGACATTCGGGTGACTGTGAAGTTGTTTTGCTCCTCCAACCAGCTGTGAGCTGGCGCCTAATGCCTGCTATGACGTGTCGTGACCTGTGTTGTACTTATGTCGGTGGTGACCAACTTGTGAACTTTTTAAATATTTTTGAAAAAAAAATTAATATGGTGGAAAAACTATTAGAATCCATGCAGTTACCGACTTAAAACCAACTATATTCAGGTTTCGCATATACTAAAAATGTAGAGTATTGTACTATCTAGATATATTGATAAAAATAATCTACGAACGCAATAGAGTACTAAGCGTTCCAAATGAGAATAGGATCGATTGCGAATTGACGTCGTACTGTCAAATCGAAGAAATTTAGTCAAAATTGAAGAACTCGGAGATGAGTAAAATTGAAGAACTGGATTCTGATTAAACTTTTTTCGTTCAAAGTTCGTAAATAAATTAAATTTTTCGTAAATTAATTAAAGTTTAAAAATTTCCTCCCTCGATTTGACAGTAAATCGTGACGTCACAACATGGCCGTCGATCTTATTGTCATTTGGAACGCATTGTACACTAAAATACTCTAGGTCTTTTGATTTAAATTTTAAATTAAACGGAATGATTTTCCATTTCAGTATTTTAATAGAATTATTCCATTCTTGTTGGAAATATTAAATGAACCCTCATTAGGTACCAAATTAAATGAGGATTTAAATTCTATTTCTATTTTTCAAAATAGTTTACTTGAATTGGAGCAACAAACATTATATATTAAATGTTTGGATACATGCATTACGTTATGGAATGAAGAGTCTAATAAAAAATCATAATTACTTTATTTAAAACATGCGGCCCGTCCTGGCTTCATAAATAAATATAGCCTATGTTACTCAGGGTGAATGTAGCTTTCCAATGGTGAAAGAACTTTTGCAATCGGTACAGTAGTTTTTGAGTTTATTTCTTACAAACATACAAACAAGAATACAATTTTTCTCTGTATAATATTAGTGCAGACTAGTGACTCGCCCGGGCTTCGCTCAGGTGCAAGTTATATTTATGTCGTGACCTCTTGAGAGACTCTTGACCTCTCGTGAGATCTTAGTATTGAAAATTTCATGATACGTTCCACCATTTCATGAATTATCGGCAATTTAAGGAATAAAACCATGCACACAGACGTCAAAATGTCAATTCATTTGGACGGGTGGACGTATGTTATATTTTTTGACAAAATTTTCCCGTATTTACGTAGATTTATCGTTCAATTGTAATAATATAGGGGAAGAAGAGTAGACAAATGTTCAAAATTATCGTTTAATGTATTTAAATTATATTAAATGTACAGGGTTATTTGTAAAACACTGGCAACCTCCCAGGACTATGTTAAGAACATCGTAAACAACAACTTCTGTTCTGTGACTTTAAAAAAATGATCATATTTTAGTTCATGAGATTTTCATAGAAAAATAAAAATATTTAAATTGTACGTTCTAAATGTTACGAAGTCTGCACAGCAAGCGATAGTATAATAGGGAAGAGTAGCGGGGATCGTGCGCAGAAGGCATAGGTGGGTACAGCAAAATACAGAGTTGAAATGTTTTAGAACAACCAAATCTTGAAGGTTTGTTTTTGGCAAATGTATTATGTTTTGTAAAAGTTATAGAATAAATATTGTTGTTTATGATGTTAGTAATACAATCCTGCAAGGTTGTTAGTGTTTTATAAATAACCCTGTATATATATCGACGGGTGCAAAGTAAAAAAAGTTATCTGCAATTTTGTGATTTTCTATCATCTTTATTGAATTAGCAATAAGCAGTTATTTAGTAGGTAATTTTTTTTTTCAAAAATATTATTAAAAAGAAAACTATTATTTTTTCGTTTTTGATACTTGAAAGGTTTCTCATGTCTTAGAATATTAAATATTTGTTAAGTTACTGCAACTATCAGAAAATCGCGAAGTTGCAGATAACCTTTTTTTACTTTGCACCCGTCGATATGTTCATTTTATTTATTTAAACATACAAATGTTCGTAATATTCAATTTATTTTTTATGCACCTGCCACGTTTTCTCTTCACCACCTTTGGCTGGCTGGTAGAGAATGCCTAAGGCATTAAGTCGGCCTTTGTACCTTTGTGTTGCATGAAGTTTTAATAAGTAAATAATGAGAGCCCCATAAGCGGTAGACTTTCTAACAAACAATTGCATGTATCCAAACTATAGTTGTAAGAGTTTAAATCTTCGACCAATCACGTCTCGTGTATATCTGTGTGAGTGACTCTGTCTGTGTAAGCTGGTAATGTTTTACTTCTTAATAACTTGTGATTTTCTTTTCAATCGTATATTTAGCGTTTATTTATAGAGGTAAACAAATCCAAGGGCAAGAAGGCAAAGGAATTTTTAAAGACACCTGTATCCCTAGCCAAGTTGATAATCTGCTATCGTTAACGCTAGCGATGGGTAACTCGAGTTATCCAACTCGTATAACTCGAGTCAGACCGTGGATGAGTCAGCCCGAGTCAAAATATCTGCAAAGCGAGTTGACCCGAAGAGCGCGCGCGGCGCCGCGGCGGGCGGTGCGGTGGGTTGGCGGCCCGGGCCACGGTTAGCCCGAACGACTCCGATCGAGCCCGAATCACAGCCCGACGACCGAACGTCCGAGCCGCGAGTGAAAGAGATAATTCTATTCTCGTTGTTAGTTTCCTATCAGACGGTTAATATCAATAATAATTAAAGAAAAAAAACTAAAAAAAATAGAAAGCCAGCTCGCTTATTTGTTTTGTTTACTTTTTTGTTATTGTTACTTGGTTTGTTGATTATTGTTTTGTTGCAGTTTTATTAATTTAAGTGTTGTTTTATTGTCTTTGGTAAGTTTAGAATGGCATTAATAATAATAATCGTCTGATTTTTGTACGGGCTCAATTTTATTTGACTACCATTGACTCGACGCCACGCAACCCGCCGGACCCAATCCGGCGAACCGTAAACATAGGAAACTAGCAACTCGCGGAACGATGCACCGAGTTTAGCATTTACTGACTCGGACGGAGTACGCGGCGACTCGACGACGCAACAGACGGACGGGACGGCAGACTGGGTCAAGTCAACTCGAGTTACAACTCGAGTTGGTAAGCGAGTTAACTCGAGTTACTCGAGTTACCAAAAAGTCGACTCGGCCCATCGCTAGTTAACGCTAGTAGAAAACTTCAAATGTATGGAAATTACGTCATCTCAACGCTGTCACATGGTCGGAACAAAAGAATGGGGAGCTTGGACAACTCGGGGCGTTCGACGCAAGAGAAACGGTTGTAACTTGGCTAGGGGGGCTGGCGTCTTTAAGTTGTAGCTACCAGGAAACACAGACTCTGACAGGGAATTCCACTTCTTAGCTGTTTCTCAACTTATTCCTGTTTTCTAATATAAAATATGTTTTTTTTTTACATTAAAAATACTAATCGTGCATTAAATTATGCTCTTCTGGGTGGTTTTAAAAAAAAAACATGAAGGGGATAGCGGGGGCTGTATTCGCTCGCTCACTGTCATGTGAGCGAGCGAACATAGACCCCGTCATCCTTTTTAATTGATATAAGCTAGTGCTTGACTGCGATACTGATGGTAAGCAGTGATGCAATCGTTGATGGTGAGGTGCACTAGTTTATTAAGAGCCTATTCACTCTAGCCTTGAAGACAACTAAATTATAATCGGACGGGAAGACCGCAGCAGGCAAATTGTTCAAGTCCTTCGATGTACGCGGTATAAACCACCTCTTTTAACGTAATTTCTCCTAGTCAAAGTTCCTTAATAATTGCTATTTGGTATTTTGTACTATTAGAATTTTTAGTTAAAAATGAAGTTGCACAGTTGCACAGTTGAAAAGTTGAAAACAACCCATTTATTGTATTGTTGTATCTTTATGTCATAAGTATTAAAAATAATTATTATGTAATTTATCTCGAATACCAGCAATATATTTCACGACAGAATTATTAGGTCTTTTATTTAGTTCCCTAACTGTTACCTAATCGCAAAACACAATGTCAGTGCTCACAATGGGCCTTATCTAGGGTTGCCATATAGGGTTGATATTTGGGCTGCATTTAGCAAATCTCGTGAAATCTCAGGATTTTAAGAATATTCAATAAATAAAATACAGCTCACAATTAAAAGTTTAACAAACTTAAACTAAGTAATAGAAAAGCCTATTAAAATGTTAAACAACTAAAATTGATCTTCCTTTGGTAAAGGGCACCCCTTGCCCACTGCCAACCCCCACGCTTAGTGTGATGTTCAACACGTGAGAGAGATCCGCAATGTACTCCTATAAAAACAATAATGTTACGGACTTTTTAAAATTGTTAAATATTTTTCGAGAGAAAATTCTGAAACTGTTAAAATCTCAGGATTTGTCAATAGAAATCAGGCTTTTTCTCCGGAGTTTTGATTTTCTCATCTGGAAACCCTAGCCTTATCAGTCACTCAAAGGGCAATAGAATAGGCAGCGTTTCCACCAAAGCTGTGCGAGGAAAATGCGTCGTACGACGATGCGTTGCGAAGCTGTGAAATGTGTCTGCGGGGGTTTGATATGTTGCCAAACCTCGCAACACATCCTTCTCAACACACGTCCCTCGCTTGTTTTGTATGCGCAAAAATCTATCTCCGCTGAGCCGTTTCCACCAGAGCTGTGTTAACCGAGGTGAGGTAAATGAAGCGATTCTATTGGTTCTTTACAAACACATCCCTCGCTAGCCATTCTCGCACATTACTGGTGGAAACGCAGCCTTCTGCTGATCTGGGCGCGTCGGTGTCCATTCATTTTATATGGAAACTAGACTTGTAGAGCTACACTAGATACACGCCACGCGTCGTCGTTCTACGTACAAATCAGGCGTGTTACACGTGTGCGTCGGTCTAATGTAGTTCTAGCTTTATGCTCGGAATTTCCTCGCGTGATCGAAACCCGCAAGGGAACCAAAGCTACCGACATAGCACGAAGAATCGAAAAACTTTACTGGCAGTGGACAAAGCACATAGCTCGCAGAACTGATGGTCGTTGGAGCCGAAATGTTCTGGAGTGGCGACTTCGTACCAGAAGACGTAGCGTCGGAAGGCATTCCACAAGGTGGAGCGTGCACCTGCTATGGGTCGCGGGAATCCAATGGATGCGAGATGCACAGGACCCGTCGTTATGGCGACGCTTAGGAGAGGCCTATGTCCAACAGTGGACATCTTTCATAATCAGCCTCACAATGTGGGAACTGCTGGGACCCAGGCCGCCTCTCTAGGAGAGGGAATGGCCCGTAATCCAACACGCAGGCCCAGTGCGGGTTGGTGAATGTCACATGTCTTCGAACATACCGGTTTCCTCACGATGTTTTCCTTCACCGCTTTGAGAGCAGTGGTGATGAAATTTAACACTAAAATAGATTTGAACCCGCGACCTACAACTCGTAAGTCGCTGCCGTTACCACTCGGCCACCACTGCTTTCAATACACACCTAACATACCATAACTAACAATATTAGTATAATCAAAATTTTTCTGCAAAACGGTATTTTTTTTATCAAATAATTATGCTTTCATTTCCTTGTGAATATCGTTGAGAGTTACATTTCAAAATTGATTTAAATCTCTGCATTATTTTCTCTGTGTGTAAACCAGTGGCCGAGTGCTAATTGCCCCGACTTAATAGTTATAGATCGCGAGTTTAAACCCAGCCAGGCGCATTACTTTGTGTAATTTATTTCATCACCACTGTTCTCAAAACGGTGAAGAAAAACATTGTGAGGAAACCGGCGTGTCCTATAACCAAAAATTCGGAGACATGTAACATTCACCAACCCGCAGTGGGCCCGCGTGGTGGATTACGGCCCATTCCCTCTCCTAGAGAGGAGGCCTTAGTCTCAACAGTGGGAACATTATAAGGCCGACCATACTATACTCTGTACTCAGTAAGTTACTCCTTTTACAAGCTTTTATTTAGTTTCACCTGTCCCGATGTTAGTTTGTAATCAAATCTTACAAATTATCGTTTGAGCTGAAATTTTGTATACACGTGTAAATCAGATGACAATGCAATATTATTATGATTTGGAGCTGATCTGATGATGAAACCGGAAGATGGCTATAGGAACTTGGTAGTTTAACGACACAGCCCCATCGAGTTTGGGCTCGTATGATTCGTCTTGACGAGTATTAATTATATTATATAGATACCTAGCTATAAAAGCTTGTTCCGAAAAAAAGGTTTACCCTATTGTTTGTATTTAAACTTTTAAACTATGTATACTACTATTATAAAGAGGAAAGATATGTATTATTAAACGTTCACGGTTGGACATAGACTCTCCCCCAAGTGTCGCCATAACGACCTTTACTGTGCGTGTCGCATCCATCGTATTCCTGATAACTGATGTACCGGTACGTGGTCGCCACTCCAGAACCTTTCGTCCCCAACGGCCATCTGTTCTGCGAGCAATGTCCATTATATGTATGTATTTAGAAATATATAAGTATGTTTATCAGTTGTCTAGTACCCATAACACAAGCTCTGCTTAGCTTGGGCCTAGACGGCGTTGTGTGATAGTTGTGGAATATTATTATTATTATAATGTGCCCTGTCCATTGTCATTTAGGTTTGGTTATTCTTCTGTATTCATTAGTACTTCTTTGCCCTGGCCGCTTCCCTTTACGCGGGGTCGGCTTTCTTAACCACGCGGCGCCATTCATTTCGCTGATAAGCATCGTCATCCCTAAGCTAAGCTATTGCATGCATGTCCTTGCGGACATTAGACTTTTTTTTTCTTATTGTTGATAGGTTCGCGCTTGACCGCCATCTCACCTGATGGAAAGCGACGATGCGATCGACAATGGAACGCGCTTACCTAGAAGTTATCTATTCACACGCGACTTAAAAATTCCCGGGTTGTAGCTATCAGGAAACACAGACTTCGGCAAGGAATTCCACTGCGTAGCTGCACGCACAATGAATGTGTTCCCAAAACGTTTTGTGCGTGTAGGCGGGATGTCCACCATGTACCGGTGGCGCATCGCCGTACGTCTGGTAGTCCGATGATGGAACAGGCTAGGAGGAATTAGGTTATGCAATCCCGACGCACACTCCCCGAAATGCAACCGGTAGAAAACCGACAGGCTAGCAACTCGACGTCGATGCTCAAGACTTTGAAGCCTTGACTCGACGAGTGTATCATCACCAATTATCATCCAGGTAACTTGCGGTCTACCTCTCCCTCTCTTCTGTGTAGCCATGGAAAGGCACTTTTTCATGATTCTGTATTCATTAGTATAAACTAAAATATTAAAATGCAAATCTAAAACTCAAAAGTTCTGGACAGATTTAAAAAAATCTTTTACCGTAAGAGTTCTACTTTATAACTGAGTGACATAGGCTAGACCAATAAGTCTTCCCTCCTTCACTACCGATTGGGCCGACACATTATTCGCCCGGAGGAGATTAAAACTCTTAAATCTAGGAGTATTCTAGACTTCCTGGAAGCCTCCCGGCTAAAAGAGTTACTCTAACAAGGTGGCGAGCCACAATAGATCTTTTATGTCGCAGTGACTACATCCCCTACACTACGGGAGATGCATAGCCCCTTGTCTTCAAAATTATAGGCTACGGTGAAGGACAATATCGTGAGGAAACCAGCATATCCTAGAACCAAAAATTCGTAAGTGACTTTCACCAACCCGCACTGGGCCCGCGTGGTGGATTACGGCCCATTCCCTCTCTTAGAGAGGAGGTCTGAGTCCCAACAGCGGGAACATTAAAAGGCTGATTATGTACTTTAATAAGTATTTATCTAATTCAGCGGAACAATATAAGAGGTGATGACATAAACTCATTGCATTCCAATATACAGTTCACGCCTCATATAATATATATGTGGAACGAAATCCATGGCATTGTCAAAATAATTATTTAGTATATAATATAATAAATATAGCAATTTCTGTCGAAACTATTGTTTGTTTGTATACTAAAATAATTACAATTTTCAAAGCTTGTGTCAAATTTTCCATAGATATTTTTTTCTATGTTTCCTATTTTTGTTTATTTTCACTGTTGACAGGCTCGTGCTTGACCAATAGCTCACCTGATGGTAAGCGATGGCGTGGTTGACGATGGAGCACGATTGCCTAGAAGTAATCTATTCACTCTTGACTTAAAGATCCCTTGGTTGTATCAGGAGACAGCGTTTTTCACAGAAATGTATTTTCATGTCCATATAAAGTTTTTTTAGGTGGAAAATAGTTTATTACGAGTAGTATTATTTAGTGGAGTATTTCCTGGAACAAATTCTGTGAAATATTTGAGTAAATCAAGGAATTCCGTTCCAACTGCCAACAGAATTTTCAGGTGTTATCTCTCTTTTTTCGCGTTGCCTCTTCATCAAACATCGCGTTGGATTGCGTTGGATTAAACAACATGCAACACAACAGCAAGTTAAAAAAGAGCCTCTAAAGTTAAGAAGGAAGAGGTTACTTCTAGCACGCCGCATGGCTTTCCATCAGGTGAGATAACGGTCAAGCGCAAACCTAACAAAAAAACAAAAATAAATCAACCAAAGCCATGGACTCAAAGCCTAGTCTGCGCCCCACTGTGATTAGAAATGATTAAAGGTAACCGCGTTATATACGGTGGACGGTGGGTGTTGATTAATTAAACCTAATCCGACATGCGCACTTACGTGTAAACGTTACCTACGTTTGTGTGTATGTGGTACATAGATACCTGAACACAGGCCTGGTCTTCCACGCTCCAGTATGGGGAGAAATGAAAAAAAAAAGGAATCCATGGTAATGAAATGGCGGATGAACTGGCAAGAGAGGGCTCAGCAAATGACTTTGTGGAACCAGAACCATGTGTAGGTATCTCGACGTGCCTCGTGAAGGCCGCATTCAGGGAGTTTGCAGATCATAGCCAAAGAACACACTGGCTGTCTATTACAGGTCTGGAACACTCCAAAAGATTCCTGGACAATACGTTCAAGGCACGGGAATGTATCTGGAATATGAAATCAGGAATAATGAATCAGGGGGCAAATCCGCTACCTGATGGGTGCCTTTACAGAGCACTTTGGAACCAACGACATGCTCATGAAAATGGGTCTAGCCGCGACTTCCATGTGCAGGTTGTGTGAGGAACATACATAACGCATGGAGCACCTGCTGTGCACATGCGATGCTTTGGCTAACAAGCGAATGAGTCTTCTAGGAGTAGGGTATCCTAGACCAGAGGATTACAGGCTCTTATCCCCGCATCTCGTTGTGAAACTTATGAAGGAGATTTTCAACGAGTTTGGGCAGGAGTAATCTATCTAGGGGACCACAAAAGATCCATATGGGTCGAAGTGTCCGAGTTGTTTCTCGGCCCCTCAACAAGATAAGATAAGATGGGGAGAAGTGAAACAAGTCGAGAGGGACAGGAATAAAGAATGTATGGAGTTTACAAAGCACGTTCCGGTAGAGCAAGCTGTAAAGACATACGCAGTCACGCATTTGCCGGAACGTGTCTCCAATCCCTACTTCCCTACTAATATTATAAATGCGAAAGTAACTCTGTCTGTCTTTCTGTTACGCTTTCACGCAAAAACTACTGAACGGATTTAGATCAAATTTGGTAGGTAGGTAGAAGAGACACTGGAATAACACATAGGCTAACTATAATTCCACTGCTGAGCACGGGTCTCTGCCCGCGCGATATAAACTGTAGTACACGCGGGCGAAGCCGCGGGCGGAAAGCTATTGAGTCCATATGCCGCAAGACGGGTAGGACCAACAGCGGTGGGAGGCGGGATTATGCCTAGTCTTCCTGCACAGTCCCTGATCCCTGCTACCATCCGGCGACTTCCGACTCTCCTCTCCCTCATGATTTTAGACATCTCCTTTACTCTCATGACTGCTTCGCAGAAAGAGGAACTCGTGATTTGAACCAGGGATCTTACCATGACGTATTAAAATGTCAATCGTGCGAGCGAGAAAGAGATATACACCCTACATAGCTCTATCGCTTTAAAACGGTTGCTAAACTAAGCAAGCTAGGCTAAGCTAAGCTAGAAATAATTGGTGTGCACACCAAGAGCTAAGCCAAAGCTCAGACAGTGTTGCGATGTTCAAATAGACGGACGACCCATGAATATAATCGATCATAAATACATTGATTAGTACTGACCTATTTATTATTTTAAAAAGACATCCCAGACCTTGGATACGTCAACACATCCAATTTCTTTTAGCAATTAAACTAACTTAGCTCTTGGTCTGCAACAACTTTGACACTTCATAATCTTCTCTATATTATAAAAATGACCCCCGTTTTCCGTTGTCACGACTTGGCATGAAAACGGCTTGACCGATTTGGCTGATTTTTTTTGTTGTTGTGATTGTTATTGTGAGGATAAGGTTCTTATGGAAAAAAAATAAAATTAGGGTAGTGTAGGGTAGAGTAGAGTAGGGTAGAGTAGGGTAGAGTAGGGTAGAGTAGGGTAGAGTAGGGTAGAGTAGGGTAGAGTAGGGTAGAGTAGGGTAGAGTAGGGTAGAGTAGGGTAGAGTAGGGTAGAGTAGGGTAGAGTAGGGTAGAGTAGGGTAGAGTAGGGTAGAGTAGGGTAGATTAGGGTAGGGTAGGGTAGAGTAGGGTAGAGTAGAGTAGAGTAGGGTAGGGTAGGGTAGAGTAGGGTAGAGCGGGAGCGAAGCCGCGCGGGCAAAAGCTAGTTTACTCATAAAAAAAGTCGATAAAGTATAACAATAGAAGCCATTTAGAACGACATTTTTTTTCAAAAACCTTTACGGGTTTAAAAAAAACACGTATTTCCTGAAACCAGTTTTGTAAAATATTCGAGTAAATCACGGAATCACCGAATGCTAACTGAGTTTTCAGGCTTTGTCTCTCCTTTTTCGCATTGCCTTTTCGTCAAACATCGCGTTGTTTTGCGTTAGATGAAGTTACAAGCTTTTAAACCATGCTCAATATTGACGAGCATACAGGATGATAATAGTCTCTAAACATCCGGGAGTTTGAAGACTTATACCTCAACTCGTAGGCATTATAAAAAGAGAGAGGCCTGCGAGATTTCTACCGCCGGATAGCGAGCTATGAGCTACCTACAGCCCGTCGCCCTCAAGCCCGCGCATATGGTAGTGAATATATATTTTTTTATTAACATGAACTAATGCTTGACTGCGATCCCACCCACCTAATGGGCACATTCCCGGATGACAGCGATGTGGAGGAGTACTTCGACGCCTGAGTGTACTTTGTGTTTTTGTATTTTCTTTATGTACGTTATGTATTTATTTAGGTTTTAGTATAAGTAAGTAGTTTAAGTTTTTTTTCAATACACTTGCTCATAAAGTGGCTCTTATTGCTCTGCACTTAGGTATTTTTTTTTTTTTTTAGTTTATTCAAAATTTGCTTACAATATTCATTACAAAAATTCTGCCAAACTGTGAAACAGTTTGTCGGCAGTAGTTCTCGTTTCACATTTCAACAAATCTTGTAAGACGTGATAATAAACTTATGCTATGCTAACAACATACAACATATATTTATTGGCACTTGTTACCAAACTGTGACATTTTGATTATCATTACGCACTAGTGCTATAATGTGGTTAAAACCTTATTGTTCAACCTCTCCACCGTCATAATTTTATGACATTTATCGTATCAGGGTTTTTTTTTTTTTTTTGGTGGGCGCAGTTTGTCCCCCACGAACAAAAGAAAAACAAAATGGGCGCGCATATGAAAACAATTTTTTTACCGCCACAAAAGTTTAATATTTTTATAGTTATTTTATTCACTAGTGTATTGAAAAACGTCGTATGATACACGTGAGTAATTAATGATTACCGTTCTCGGCTCTCTTAAGACCCTCGCCTTTGCTCGGGTCTAAATACCGCCTCGATGGTAATCACTACATTACACACTTATGTAATAATGTACTATTATGTACAATGTAAATTTTATTTTAATTATTTAAACTAATTAAATGGTAGGTAAGCAGTGATGCAATCGTTGATGGTGAGGCGCACTTTTTTATTATTAGCCTATTCACTTTAGCCTTGACAACACCTAAATTATAATCGAACGAGAAGCAGGCTAATTGTTCCAGTCCTTAGATGTAGGTACGCGGTATAAACGACGAAGCGAAACGCTTAGTCCAAACCGTAGAAGTTTCAACAATGTAAGAGTGAATACTCGCCGTTCGACGGGTGGTCCGATGTTAGAAAGATGATGGCGGAATCAAGTCATTCAATTCCAAAATGCATCCTCAACTCAACTTAGGACTACTAAGGAGCTATCAGGGTGGTAGGCAGTCCCTCCTCTCAGAACCGAAGCTCATAAAACCCATAACAGATTACCAAACGCAGAAGCTATTCGCCACGGTAGTTCACGGTCTCACACATAACGCGTGCTCTGTATAAATATATCCGCAGGCGCACCGACGGCGCGCACTCGCCTAGCACAGATGAACCTGATCATTCGTAAGTACTGCACTTAGCTTTAGTATTTTGTTTTTTTGTGTTACAACTATCACACAACGCCATCTAGTCCCAAACTGCAGAGCTTGTGTTATGAGTACTAGACCACTGATAATAATATTGATAGCCTCTGCTTTGTTGGCTGGCCGTAGTGAACACTGACGAGGAACAGAGCTCCCACCTCTCTCTTGCCTTTATTAGCTGGCTTTAAGGCAAGAGCATACGTGCTCGGGAGAAAGATTAGGGGACCTTAGCGCTGGATGGGATCTTAACCGTACTTCTGGGATTATCCTGATAGCCATGGTATGCCTCTCCACTCCTCAAGCACATCGGGATATGTTGCCCTCTTGTTGCTACGTCACTTCCTGCTATCCACCGATTTGGGCGTCCATTTGTTGAGTGATGCCTCAGCATCAAAGATTGCATCACTGCTTACCATCGGTGGGATCGCAGTCAAGCACTAGTCTCAATTTAAATGCAAGCACTAGTTTATATTAATTTATTTTTTGTTCAGGCAGAGGCCATAGTCTAAATATGGTTTTATGTTACCAGTCCACTTAAGACTCCAAAAACCATAGCCATCTTTGTTTTCCATTATGTCACAATAATTTTTCACCAACCGGGGGTTGTCTTTGAATGCACTAGCATAGCGCATACAGGGATAATTGTCGGTTGGTATTACGTTCCATTATAATTATCTAAAGAGTATCTGTGAGTTGGCTTCGGTCTGTAGTACGCCTTCCAATGGTCCAGGACCTTAGGGTCCTGAGATAAATAAACGAATGAAAATTATTATAGCCTCTTCCAACCAACATCTGAGGCGGCTCGAGTTTCTCGTGGTTCTAGGGAGGCAGTTGGATCAAGGGCTTGATCCAGAGAGTAGTACTCCTAGACACTGCGCGTATTGTTAGGAGGTTTCTCTCTCAGGAACCCTGACCGCTGGTAGCTTGGACCCTGTTCCCGATGCCGGCGGGCTATTTTTTTTTGTATTTTCAAATGTTTTTTTTTTGTTAGTTTTTTTTATAGGAAATATTTAGATATGATCATCATCATCAGCCTTTTTAATGCTCCCACTGCTAGGACTCAGGCCTCCTCTCAAGGAGAGGGAATGGGCAGTATCCGCCACGCGGGCCCAGTGAATGTCACATGTCTTCGAATTTTTGGTTCTAGGTCATGCCGCGCTGGTTTCCTCACGATGTTTTTCTTCACCGTTTTGAGAGCAGTGGTCATGAAATAAATTACACAAAGTAATGCTCCTGACTGGGTTTGAACCCGCGACCTACAACTCGTAAGTCGGGGCCACCACCACCACTGCTGCTTAAACATGATGGGGTTTAATAAACCTCTTTTCTAGTTTTTTGTATTTCGTTAAGTTTATTTTATTGACGTAGGAAATCATCCAAGGACTCCCGCTCTGGTGGAGTGGGCTGTCTGACTTTTGCTGACTGAAACCACACCAGTCCATCAGTTGCCTTTTGCGTTCTAGGACCAGGATTTTTTTACCAAAAACTTCCCGTGGCCCTAGCAGACATCAGCCCTACTGCTGTTAGTAAAAAAGACGCATCTAACATTTTTTCCAGGTTTGAGTTATATACATTGCCACAATCAGGACATAATGGCGCATCTGCCTGTATTTTTTACACAAGGAAAAAAGGCCCGATTTCCCGTTTCATTCATTAAAACATTTTTCATCCGTTTTCGTTTTTGTTAGATACGTCTTTTTAACTATCAGGGGCTGACTAGGTCTTTACGGTTATAATGACATCTCTTTGAGGCACGCATGGAACACTACTTGTCGTTGACCACTAGAGGTCGGACCTTACAGGACAGCCTGACGGCGAGCCGAACATGGGTCATTGTCGGAAGCCTGCACCAACCTTCAAGAATATCCGTTCCCTCACATTTGCACCCATCTCCTTCGCTAGCATTACTACTTTGTAAAAGGAAGCGACCGCATCCCAATCCCTCTCGCTTCTGTCCATGGCCTGAACCAAAGACGATCGCCCCTAAGACTACCAATGTGCCTAAAACTGTATTTTCTATTCCAGCGTTGTGTCTTTTGTGTAGCTGGGTAGCGCCGCATTCGTGCCGCTCAGTCGACACCCGGGACCCTCCCTCCGAGGACCTGGAACCATTCGTAGCACACCACCACCATGAGGGCAACATCGCTGAGCTCCTCATCCCACTCCTAGAACGAAGCCTGGCGCAAAGCGAAGCAAGGGATAATGAAAGGCACTCAAGACGCGGCAAGGCTGGGAAGAAGGTCATCCAAGTCTTGCCTTATAGAGGATCAGAAGAGCATAAGCGTAAAGGATGGAGGAAACTGAACTCTCATAAGAAGCAGGTCGTAGAAATAACACCGTTACATGGAAAGAACAGGGCCAAACCTCTAGCGTATATACTCTCCGCTGCTAAACCAAGCCACGGTGAACATGCTGAGACCAATGATGATGTCAGCTCTTCTAATACTTCAGAACTGGAACACGATAAGTCTACTAGCGAAGAACAGCAGTCGTCTGAAGAGAAAGGTAAAAACAGTGACAATGACAACGTTGATGCGCTTAGAACTGGCGATGGTGACTCTCCCAGCGCTTCAAGCAATGCGCAATCCAACGAAGATACTTACTCAAAAGAATCTAAAGATTTAAGTGCTAGCGAAAAAGAAAGCACTGATCTAACCGCCGAAAGCGATGTAACAGCTGAAAAATCTGAAGAAAAGAAACTTGTAGTAGTTGAAGAGAGTGAAGAAGAAGAGCTAAAGCCCAAATCTGAAAAACATTTACATCATAATCAACTTCATAAAAGTAGAGCTACTGTAGAAGTAGTTACCGCAGAGGAGGATAATCTGACAGCAGAGAATGTGGAAGCTACCGTTGAAGATGCTGAAGTAACAGCCGAAGAAGTCAACGTTACGACAGAGGAACGACAAGTCACTTCAGAAGATGTTGGTGCTACGGCAGAGGATATGGCTGTGACTTCAGAAGCAGACGTTACAGCTGAGGCTTTAGATGTTACGACAGAAAACAAAGCTGTGACTGCAGAAGAATTAGGAGCTACCGTCGAAGATGATATTACAGCAGTAACGGCCGAGGATAAAACTGTTACCGTGGAAAATGTAGAACTAACTGTAGAAGATAAAGCAGTAACCGCTGAGGACGTCGAGCTTACAGTAGAAGATAAAGGAGAAACATCTGAAGAAGGCGCACTGACTCAAGAAGATAACAAAACTTCAGAAGACAAACTTGAGAACGACGCACTGACCGCAGAAGATCTACTAACAGCAGAGGACGACGCCACTGTCGAGAGAACAGCCGCTAAAGCAAATTTAGACTTAACAGAAGAAAATGCAGATGTTACGGTGGAACAGAACCTGACTGCAGAAAAAGCAGTGACTGCTGAAGAATCTGAAGAAGTACCTAAACACGGAGTTGTACACAAACACGCACATAATGACGTTACCAATGTAAATCATCTAATCGATGTTATCGGTAGGGATGGGACGATTGAAAATGAAGATTCCAGCGAAGCTTCCAAACGCGGTTATATAGAAAACGATATAGTAATATCAAGAGGAGACCATGAAACTGATTCGGCAGAGAAAAGTATAAATAAATTGTTCAACGCTAGAGCCAGAGATATTATAGAATTGATACAGTCTTCAGTCGAAGCTAGTACTGCAACTCAAAAAGATTGCTTAGAATCCAACGCTAACCATGATCATAAATCATACAGGCTTTCGTTCTTATTCAACAAGTAAATCTAATAAAATGAATTGCATAAAAAAGATGTATGTATCAGTGGTCGAAATAAGGAATGAGATTTAGAAACATTTAGTCTGTGTTTCCTGATAGCTACAACTGGGGGCTCTTTAAGTCAAGAGTGAATAGGTTACTTCTAGGCAAGCGTGCTCCATCGTCGACCACATCATCGCTTACCATCAGGTGAGATAGTGGTCAAACGCGAGCCTATCAACAATAATAAAAAAATAAAAAACCGGACGTTTTTAGAACTATTTTACGGTGCGTAAAGACTATATAACATGTTATATAACTTGTTACATAACACGTGCACATTGTGTAACCTTGTTTCAAAATTGTTACATAAAACAATACTTTACACATTAGAATAACAATGTTATATAACAGACGCTCAGCGGCCCGCGCTTTTGAACACACGTGAATAAGTTATATAACATTGTTGTACGTGTCAATAACATGTTTTTATAACATGTTTAATAACATTCAGTGTCCGACTGCGGACTCAGGTTGGCCGCTGCAAAGATAATCTGGCAAAATGGGGTTTCCATGACCCATTGGAAATACAGTGCCAGTGTAGAGCTCCTTCACAGGATATGGGATGTGGTCACCTGCTTTCCTGCCAAGCATGTACAACTGCCTGCACCCTTCATGACTCAAACGAAGCCAACGACAGAGCTGTCCAGGTGGCTAAATATTGGTCGGTCAAAATTTGAGTCGAATCGACACGAGAAGTGTCTACATTATCTGATACATGTTATATTATAACAATGTTTTATAACATGTTATGTTATATAGTCTGTACGCATTTTAAGACAAGAGACAAAAGGCTACTTCTAGGCAAGCGTGCTCCATCTTTTCCAACCAAAATGGCGGCCAAACATATGGTGTAAAATTTTGATACAAGTGCAGAAAGTTTGTCTTTGCGACCGAGGCAAAATTCGCACGAGCCGTACGTGAGTGTGTTATGAAGCCGAAGGCTGCAGTAACAAATTTACATGTGTATCAAACGACAGTTTTCAACACACTTACGACTCGTTTGGATCGACGCGCGCCTGATACGATAAACAATTGTATTACAATAATTTTGGGGCGGGAGCGAGCACGCACACTTTTCTGCACTAATGCGGAAAACAGCGTTCCTAAAAGTGGTAGGATAAGAGCGAAAAATACTTATGTATGTAACAGATCATTAAATTCCTATAAAAAAAACCGATACGTGCATCTTTTAAACGACACAAGCGACCATTATTGATTTCGAGTATAGTAAGCTGAAAAAGCTATATTTTTATTACAATTAATTTTTAAAAGGAGTATAAAAAATGTAAAAAAATATATCGTCATTGTGAAACGCAATGATATTTATGAAATATTTAGATAATTACCAAAATTTAGATATCGTAACGGATCTTGAGCGCTCAGAGTGGTGCTATTGTCGAGCCAATCGTCGTCGTTGTTAGATACATGCAGCAAGCGCAGGAAACGAATCACGAGTGACGTCTATGACGCGTGTAGCGGCGAGCCAATCGCTGACGCTCCCTGCCCCCGCGTCTCACTTCGTACCACTAAAGAGACCGAATATTTGACTTGAAGTCGGCGCTCAAGATCCGTACCGATATCTATATACCTATTGCTCGTTTTCTTATTTCAAAATAGATGATATTTATATATATTTGACAGTAAATTCACTGATCATACTTTCAAGATCGGTGTGAAAATAGCAATTGATTATTTTGCTAGAAATAAAATGTTATATTTGTATGTATATTATAGTTGAAATGTTTAGATTGACATTTGACGATCTCAGACCATTTTGCAAGCGTCGTCTGCATTACTTAATAAATATATCTTAAATATGATTATTTTGTTGTTTTTTTTACTCTTTAACCCTTCAGATACCGTCAATTAGAGACACAATAGTAAGACAATAGATGCGCGGCCACCGGTGGTCGCTTGGGGATTCATGAATTAATAACCTACTAGCTTTCCGCCCGCGGCTTCGCCCGCGTGGACTACAGTTTATATCGCGCGGACAGAGACCCGTGCTCAGCAGTGGAATTATAGGTAGCCTATGTGTTATTCCAGTGTCTCTTCTACCTACCTACCAAATTTAATCTAAATCCGTTCTGTAGTTTTTGCGTGAAAGCGTAACAGACAGACAGACAGAGTTACTTTCGCATTTATAATATTACTAGCTTTAGCCCGCGGCTTCACCCGCTTACATAATCCCAGGATAAAAAGTATCCTATGTGTTATTCTGGGATATGGTCTACTCGTGTACCAAGTTTCATCGAGATCCGTTCAGCAGTTTTTGCGTGAAAGAGTAACAAACATCCATACATACAAACTTTCGCATTTATAATATTAGTAGGATAGTAGGGATAAGAGCTGACAGCATCAGGAACACCACGCTACGTCAAAAGACAGGTACTATAGACGTAGGAAAAAAGGCTGCCAAGCTAAAATGGGATTGGGCGGGTCACATCTGTCGCATGCACTCTGACCGTTGGGCAAGAGTTTCCACAAAGTGGACCCGACGATGGACGACGCCGCCGAGGTCGACCAAGGAAGAGGTGGCGAGACGACCTGGATGCCTGCCGCGGGGACTGGTTCGAGGTGGCTCGGGAAAAGAATGCCTGGAAGAAGTTGGGAGAGGTCTTTGCCCAGCTGTGGGACAGTATAGGCTAATATTTTTTTTTTAAGTAACCTATCAGGAAACGTAAAAAAGCCTTTTAAAAAAAAAATTATAACTACCGACTTCACTAAAATATTAAATTTAATTTGAGGAGTTCCCTCGATTCCGCCCGATCCCAACTTGGTGACTATGGTATTGGGCTATTTGGGAAGTATACCCTTTCCAACAATAAAAGATTTTTTCAAATCGGCTGGCAAGCGACGAAGTTATGTGTGAACAAACATACAAAAATCCGAATTGAGAACCTGCTGTATATGACCACCAGAGGTGTTTTTTTTGTGGATAAAATCATCAAATGATATCCCCCGCCCTTGGGCGGAGCGGGAGATAGTGTCAGATACTTAGTGACTAAAAACCCACCACGTTCCTTCTTGCCTTTCGTACCGGGGCCGAGCTTCCCTTTCGGATAACCCTGGCCCCAGTAGGCTTGGACCTGGCTGGGTCCCTGCTGTTGCTGACAACTCCTTGAGGCGCGCGGGAACAGTGCGCGCCGTCGACCACTTGGGCTCGTTATGGACAGTGGTGGCGCCTTACACCTGTAGCCTGATTCACGTAATCAAAACCGTAACGATATCGAAGCGACTTAGTCGTTTTTGTCAGTTTCCTATTCACATCCATCAATCGAGTTTGAAGTTTGAACGACACCGAACGACTATAAAACTTGTTGTGGCTTGTTTAATTTTCCCGGAATTAGGCTATAGTTACTTTGGCGGGAATATAAATAAAAATGTTATGTGCGAATGGGTGGGTAGGCTGGTTCGAAACGAAAATTGGACGGAAATGGACTGTATCTTGATGAGACGTGTGAAAAGCGTAGCCATCCGTCACCTTGTGAACGCAGCTCTTGGACGACGAAAGTAGGTTGGGTTTAACTAGGAACAAGCTTTTAATGAAAATCATTTTTTCATAGCAAGCTTTTATAGCCCGGTATACCTATATAATTAATACTCGTCAAGACGAATCATACGAGCCCAAACTCGATGGGGTTGTGTCGTTTAACTACCAAGTTCCTATAGCTACCTTCCGGTTCCGTCATCAGATCAGCTCTTTGTTATAATAATTTTGCATTGTCATCTGATTTACACTTGCATGCAAAATTTCAGCTCAATCGATAACCGGAAAGTGGGTCAAATTTAATTTGCAAGATTTGATGACAGACAAACATCGGGACAGGTGAAACTAAATAAAAGCTTTTAAAAATGGGTACTAGGAACACGCACTAACCTTGACTTTGTCCGTCGAAACGAGCCTCGTTCAGTCTGGAACCACTGCACGTACACGGCACGCACTCCCCTTCAATGTTCTTTAACACCAGCCAGGCTACAACGCTTGTAACAGTTCGCAAATCGAAAATATAAGAAAAAATTAGGCACTAATTGATAGAGTGACACTTCGCGCGAAGGAATTTTCAAGAGTGAGGTGTGTCTTCATAGAATGTTCGCGTCGGTGTGTGACAGACCAAAAGCATCTGTCAGCGCGCGCGTGGGAGTAGGATGGAACATAGGTAGGGATTGCGGTTTTGTTAGCAAGCACGTATTTCTACCCTCATTTGGAATTGTAAAAGTTACGAAACCCAACAGACAGTTATCCGGTGAGAACCTGCGTCGTGCGGAAGGTAGCCACGCCTCAAAGAGGGAACTTACCGCCATAATTGTGGCGTGCCCGAATTGAAGTCTACTGGGGGCCAGGGTTATACGAAAAAGAGTAAGAGTCTGACACTATCTCCACCCAAGAGGGGGGGGAGGTTCTCATTAAATGGTTTTCCCCACCATAAAAAGATTCAAGTACTATAACTCTACCTAATTATGACTCTTTATTATAACTTATCCTTTTTCAAATTGCTTAAAAAATCTTACTTGTCGAAGTCACTAAAATTGCTAAGCGTTATCCGTCAGGGGCAGTCATATCATTTAATTCGTAGAAGCTAGTTAAATTGTTTTACATTTATTGAGTAAAAAAAGAAAATAAATAACAAACAATATAAAAAAATACGTTTTATTTGTCTGTTTGATAGCCTGTGATGTTTTTTCCATAAGGCGCCTGACAAAAATATGTTAGCAATATGTCGTTTATCAGCACTGGGCAATGATGTATTTAGGCGCTTGATGCTGTATAAATGTGACTGATCATTCGTGTTTAATTCGTATTTTTAGTAAAGAATGCGATTATTAACATTTTCGACGCCCATCTATACAATACGCGATGTGTCCTCCAGCGCCACGAATATTTTACACACAAATATTTTCTGGCGTGTTTTGTTTCTATTGAATATAAAACAAACGAACTTATTATGTGTGAAAAAGTTGAAAATATGGCTTATAACAGGGCAATTTTCCATAAAAACAAAAAAAAAGGTCTTGTAAAAGTCGTAAATTTATTTTATACTAGAGTCTGTCTAATGAAAGCGTAACCTGGAGTTTTTTTTTAAATTAAAGTGGCAACATTATTTTGCCGCCAAAATCACGTCTAAGTCTATGATTGCAATTGTCAGTTTTTTGAAACAGATATTTATTTAATCAACAATAACTGCTTTATCATGGGTAAAACAAATAAAGTTATGTGCGAAAGCTACTACACACTATCATCAATGAGTCTAAACAAAAACAAGAAGAGAAAGAAGTTGTTTTCTAAGAAAAACAACAATGATTATATACGATCTTGGATTTTTAACTTAGTGTGACATTATAATCTTGATCATTATTGACTGACCACTAGATATTTTTACGGTATGAATGATGATACTTGTTATGTTTATAGATAATCTTAAAAATATGCAAGGATTCAACGAAAAAAATTTGGAGAAATATGGAGAAAAAGTCTTTAAGCTAAGTTCTGAAAATACATTATATCTTCACTGATGTCCTGAAGATTGCTACAATACGTTTATGAGCAGTCGAGATGTGATGAAATGAAAGATTTGCCTCCGTCTGGTAGGCCATCAAAGTCTTCATCTGTAGCGTAAAAACGAGAAAATATTAACTAAAATCCTCGTTCAAGTTTGGGAGAGATAGCTGCTGAACTTTCCGTGTCTCACGAGTCGATCCGTATCATTTGAAACATTTACTTGAGTATAAAACATGTTCCCACTTGACTAATTCCCAAATGAATTTTTTTTTTTTCCCTGCTAAAACGAATCGATTCCAACCCAACAATCTTGAAGCACATTATTAGTGTTGGCGAGATGTGCTGAAATTGAAATCATGTTGACTATTTTATTTGACTGTCGCGGTGTTATGCTCTTGGTATTCTTGCTGGCAGGCCAAATTGTAAATAAAGAATATTATATACGGCATTTGAGAGAACAGATAAAATAAATTTGGAATAATAACTAACATTTTGTGTATTATTAACCTTTACCGTACATCTACCAATAAATAAATCTACACAAATTTAAGTTCTTAAACAACTATTCTTCAATCGTCTTATATAAAAAAATACTCAAGTATCAAAACATTTTTCTCGTACTATTTCAATGATACCATATTCAAATTTTTGGGTTTCAACCTCCTTTTCTCAGGTCACGCTTTCAGTAGACGGACTCTATTATTACTTCTAATCAAGTAGTGGCGCTGAGGGCTCGAAAATCTCGAACTTGTATACATGTGATTGGCGTTCAAAAGGTTAAGCCTTATAATGTTCCCACTGCTGGGACTCAGGCCTACTCTCTAGAAGAGGGAATTGCCCATAATCCGCCACGCGGGCCCAGTGCGGGTTGGTAGAAGTCTTATGTGTTCGAAGTTTTGGTTCTAGGACATGCCGGTTTCCTCACAATGTTTTCCGTCACGGTTTTGAGAGCAGTGGTGATGAAATAAATTACACAAAGTAATGCACCTGGCTGGGTTTGAACCCGCGAACTATAACTCGTAAGTTGGACCCATTACCACTCTGCCACCAGTTATTGGGTAAACAAAAAAAAACTTCATATATATTTTCACATAATTTATTAAAAAATATTACAAAAAAATTCACAATTTGTTTTACTATATCCTACAGAATTATACATTATATATTAGTTTATAATAATTTTGAGTTTTTAGGCTTAAAATTTATTTCTCCTGTTTGGTCGAAGTACCATTTATGCACTATTTTGTCTTTCTATGGCACAAACTTAAGATGGGTACAGACTGGTGTAACTTAAGTTGTAATGTAACATGTAACGTATCATGTAATGTAACATATACCGTAACTAGCATTGTAACACGCAAAGAAACATGTAGCATGCAACATGTAATGTATCATATATAGGAACATTGCCACATGTAATGTAACATACTACGGCAACACGCAACGTGTATCGTGTAATGTAACAAAATTCTTATAGTGCGGACGCCGCATGCGAACAGAGCATTTCAACTAAATGACAAGGTACAGATATATTTTGGCAGGCACATTGCTCGCAGAACAGATAGTCGATGGGGACGAAAGGTTTTGAAGTGGCGACCTCGTATCGGAAGACGCAGCAGCCTCCTATAAGGTGGACCGATGACCTGGTGAGGTTCATGGGAATCCGATGGATGCAAGACGCACAGGACCGGTCATTATGGCGATACTTGGGAGAGGCCTATGTCCAACAGACGTCTTTCGCCTGTAATGAATGAGTAGGTAAACACATATGAAAGGCTCTTTTCATGTTTTTTTATTTGTCTGATATAAACTAGTGCTCGACTGCGATCCCACCTGATGGTAAGCAGTGATGCAATCGTTGATGGAGAGGCGCTCTAGTTTAAGTTTGTTACATTACACGTTGCGTTACAACAGTCTGTAACCAGCTTTACAGGCAGAGTTTATTGTCACGTCAAATACATTTTTTTAATTATTACTATTATTTACAAATCTTATAATAAATGCTAATAAGCGTATTTGAAATTTTTAAGACTTTAGTATTCATATTTTTTGAGAACAATATATCGAGCCTTTTTAGGAAGAACATCGTAAGCGACAGTGAGCGTTTTTGCAGTACTAGTAGGTTTTCTCTTCCATAATTATAAAGTATTTACGAAAATATGTAGTAGCAACAATTCTATTAGATCGGTAGTTATATGAAGTTATATTTTATTTATTATCGTGTAATTCATGATAATAAATAAAACTATTAATTATGGAATATATATACTTTTTAATTATGGAAGAGAAAATCTACTAGTACTGCAAAAACGCTCACTGTAGCTTACGATGTTCTTCATAAAAAGGCTCGATATGACCATAGACAAAGTTTTGCTTTTATAGACCAAGGAGGTTCTGTAAGATAAGAAAGCATAGATCTTTTTTTGTCTATGAGAAGACCAGTTGCCATAAACATTTTTTTTTTGGTTTTATCAGAGATTGGAGAACAAAAATATCAATACTAAAGTACTTATATTTTACTTGAAATAATTAAGTTTAAATACGAAAAAGTTACTTCTGTCATCTTAAAACCAGTTATTCGATTTTTTTTTATATTACTATCTTAGATTTTTAAACACAGTTCCGACGAATGTTTCCGTGTCGTATTCGCCAGGGTCGTGTGTTAGCGACTGGGTACTCCATCTCGTTTAGCTCTTTAATCCCCATAGGAGACAGAAGAGCTGACGAGATGCGAGTATTTGGTCGTGGATGTGCGACCCTGGCGGGATAAACGCGAGTGTTGGTCGGATATATCTGACGTAGATGGTTTCAGCGTTAAATGGGTTTATCCATATGATAGATAATTATTGGTCTTATTTTTCGAGATATTTATTTCCTGAAAGTAGTTTTCAAAATGGTGAAAGTAACTTTTAAAAGTATCAAAACATAATTATTTATTCACCTTAAAAAATAACCGAAAACATACGTTTAAATAAAATAAATCTAAAAACATAATCAAAGCGTAAAATATTGCAAATTTGTATTCTTTTGAAAAAAAAAATTTTGGAAAACAAACATAAAAATTTCGAAAAATGAAAAATTACTTTCGAGGCATTTTTTAACGTTTTTTTTTTAATATTCGCGCGCAAAAGTCACTAAAGTTGACTAATTTAGGATCAAATTGAACTAAATTAACTGTACAAGGAACTTAATCTATTTTGAGGCACTAAATATAAATTTAAAGCTTAAAACTTATATTAAAGTCATTATATAAAATTGGAATTCATATTAGATATATAACAATCAATATTTTTCATGCCTACAGTCAGTCTAAAATATCAAACGAATTGGGAATTTTGTATATTTAATCATTCAAAAAATACTTATATTTGATACTTTTTATAAGGTTCTTCTATTAGTAAACAATGATCAAGATCTCTTAATCAACCTTGATTATTGAACCAGTGTTGACTACATCAGATTTCATTTTGCCCTAACAATTACCCAAGTCGGTTTGAATCTTTAGACACGACTCTAGTCCAGTAAATTTTGATAGGGTCGCGCTTGACCACTATCTCACCTGGGCCCTGTGTAATAAAACTGACAATTCGACAAATAAGTCAAAAACTGACAATTGTAGAATTTTCACATTTAGACTGTTTAATAAAAGTTGACAAATATGTCTATAAGCGACAGGTGAAATCTTAAGACATATTTCTGCCAATTAAAAACGCGTTTCACAAAATTTCATTAATATGTCGGATTATCGCGACAATCCGACATATTTGTGAATTCTCCAACCTGACAATTTTGCCACTGGAAGGGTTATTAAACAGAGAATAATTGTCTATTTGTCACTTTTTGACATATTGTCGAATTGTCAGGTTTATTAAAAAGGACAATTCTAAGCGATGATGTGGTCGACGATGGAGCACGCTTGCCTAGAAGTAACCTATTCACTCTTGACTTAAAGACCCCTAAGTTATAGCTATCAGGAGACACAGACTCCGGCAGGGAATTCCACTCCTTGGCTGTACGCACAATAAATGTGTTCCCAAAACGCTTTGTGCGTATGAGTGGGATATCTACCATGTACCGGTGGCGCAACGCCGTACGTCTTGTGGTCCGATGATGGAACAATCTAGTCCATACTAATATTATAAATGGGAAAGTGTGTGTGTCTGTTTGTCCGTCTTTCACGGCAAAACGGAGCGACGATATAACGTGATTTTTTAAGTGGAGATAGTTGAAGAGATGGAGAGTGACATAGGCTACTTTTCGTCTCTTTCTAACCTCACACTTCTCAAACCGTGTTACCCCGAATTTAACGCGAGCGAAGCCGCGGGCAATATCTAGTAACATATATATTGAAAGTTATATATCTAATAAACAAAATATTTAAGGACAAACTAACCGAAATATCTAGAAAAAAAATCCGCAAAATGTCTAAAAAATATGGAAATATAATTTTGACTAAATTACTTTTTTATAATATATATATGTATTGCAATTGTCAAACGCACTAAAAACTAAGAGACTAAACTAAAATAGAGGTGGGAAATATTCTTTTTCTTACTAAATACTAAAATACAGGGTTATTTGGTAAACACTAGCAACCTCTCAGGACTATGTTACTAACGTCATAAACAACAACTTTTGTTCTATGACTTTCAACAATGTAAATATTTTGGTATATTTGGTTTCAAAAATGATAATATTTTGGTTTAAAAATAAAAATATTTAAATTGAACATTCTAAATGTTACTAAGTCTATGCGAAGCAAGCGATAGTACAATAGCGGAGGAGAGAGGGGAGCTTGCGCGGGAGACGTAGGTAGGTACAGCAAAATACAGAGTTGAAATGTGTTAGATAGAACAACGAAATCTTGAAGGTTTGTTTTTGCTAAATATATTATGTTTTGTAAAAAGTCATAGAACAAAAGTTGTTGTTTATGATGTTAATAATACAGTCCTGCAAGGTTGTTAGTGTTTTACAAATAACCCTATATAATAGAGTTTAGTGTACAAGTGACATAGACATAAAAAAAATATTTTTCTATGGCGGAAAATCTTCCAACGACTTCCTACGCTCTAGGGCGGACCGGAAGAGTGAGTCAGACTTTTACTGACTGGCCCCAGTAGGCTTCGACCCTGCTGGGCCCCCTACAGCATTTCTGACATCTCTTTGAGTTGCGCGTGGAACATTACAGGCCATAAACCATTCAGGCCTGTTACCGGACGGCGAGCTACATATTGCTCGCCGTCCGCAAGCCCGCGCCTACGGTCACCTCATAATATTCTTAATTCCCAAGTCACTTATACACTAAATTCTAAATTACTTTGTACTAATACCTTAGAAATTTATTTAAAGTATAATATGGCATCTTTTATTTACAAAAATTAAAACATTAGTCAGAATATACTTCGAAAGGATAAAGAACAAAATTTTGTAAAACATTCACATAGAGACATAATCTTTTTACGATAAATCTCGCGGTATATTACAACGGTTTTTTTTAAATGTCGGAAACATGACCTCTTTTTTTCGAAGTCGGTTAAATGAAGTCGAGAGGTGGACTGAAGATCAGATGTTTGATGAAGCTTGGGAGGATTTGGCTCCAGGGAATATGAGATACATAGAACTAGTATCTATGGCCTTTGTCCAACAGTGGACGTCTTTCAAATGAGAACTACAGTTACTGATGTTGCAGACACAATATATAATATCTATGACCAGTGCGTGTTGCCAGTGATGACTTATGGCTCCGAAACGTGGTCGCTTACAATGGGCCTTATAAGAAAACTCAAAGTCACCCAAAGGGCGATGGAAAGGGCTATATTCGGAGTTTCCTTGCATAATCATATCAGAAATGAAGATATCCGCAGGAGAACCAAGGTTAGCGAGGGGCTAAATAGTGAGATTGGGCTCCTCTTTAGCTTTGTAGTATGTGTAATTTGTGAGACTTTGTTAATTGTTTGCTAGTATTTTGTAGCACATTCTGCCGTCCACTAATTAAAAGGCCGTTAAGCCACAGTTGGTCGTTTTTCACTTTTTAATGTAGTCTTATACAACTTTCGATGCTCTATCTTTTGGTCTAAGACTCATTTTTCTATGATTGATATAGTTTTTGAGATACAGAACATTAAACCATAATGTCTGTGTTTAAATTGCTTAGCTAAAAGTTAGAAAATGAATTTAAATAAAATATAATAAATATAAATGAATAAAATATATCACATATTGTGCACAAAGACTATGCCTACATATATAACTTGTAACCTTGTTCCTAGGTAGCATACTTTTCAAGAGACATCAATTCCCAATTTTTGTGTTTTCTCGATAAATACTTTTTGCACTTAGCTGCCTTTTAGTTAGTGGACGGCAGCATTGTTGCCATATCGCACAATGACGTAATTACACTTTTAGAAATTTTACAGGAGAAGTCAAAGATTAATATTAATGGTTATGGCATTTTAGCGAAACTTATTACGATTCTAATCGTTGGTCAGTGGGTCGTCTTATTGAATAAAATCTACGTAAATGATGTTTCTCCCGATGTAAATAATTCGCACATTTTAACATTAAAAAACTTGTATTGAAAAAAATGTAATTACGCCGTTGTTGCAGCAAATGAGCGGTATATCACTTGAACACTTTGTATTTAACACAGAGAGATGTCTGTCAATTTTGGCCGTATCCGAGTCAGTTTAGGCCGACTGTAATACCAATATAGTTTTTTTTTACGATTGATAGGCTCGCGTTTGACCACCATCTCACCTGATGGTAAGCGATGATGTGGTCGACGATGGAGCACGCTTGCCTAGAAGTAGCCTGTTCACTGTTGACTTAGTTGATTATATCTGTGTTCTAGTTGTCGACTATGTCTGGTCGAGGTGCTGGCTATGTCTGGTCCCGGTGCCTGCGGTAGAGCTGAACGTGGTCGGGGTCCCTCATGCGCGTGTAGCCCTGCGGCGCGCACAGGGAGGGTTCCCGCGCGTGGAAGGCGCGGTACCCTCCGCGCAGGAGGTAGCACTCGGGGTACTTGAGCGAGGGGTAGCGCTCTTTGTTGAAGTTGCGGTCTGTGGAGCGGAGGTAACGGCAGCTGAGGACAAAGAGAGGGAAGATTATTGGTTGTTTTGTGACACGATTTTTGTACTATATGAATAATCATTCAAATTACTTCTCCCGCTGTAGGACGGAGCGGAAGGATGTCAAACTTGACAAAAGTTTGATATCCCACTGCTATAACTCTGGCCTCCTCTCTAGGAGAGGGAATGGGCCGTAAACCACCACGCGGGCCCAGTGCGGGTTGGTGAATGTCACATGTCTTCGAATTTTTGTTTATAGGACACGCCGGTTTCCTCACGATGTTTTCCTTCACCGTTTTGAGAGCAGTGGTGATGAAATAAATTACACAAAGTAAGGCGTCAGGCGTCTCGCTGGGTACGTGGTAAGGCCTGGTAGGTCGTAAGTCGGAGCCAGTAACCTCGGCCACCACAGCCCTCTTATATTTTTGTAAATCTATCGTACTTTTGTAATAAGAATACCATTAAAGAGAGTCAATCAATCAATCATCAATCATATCAGCCGAAAGACGTCCACTGCTGGACATAGGCCTCCCCCAAGCGTCGACACAACGACCGGTCCTGTGCGTCACGCATCCATCGGATTCCCGCGACCCTGACCAGGTCGTCGGTCCACCTTGTTGGAGGCCTTCCAACGCTGCGTCTTCCGGTAAAGAGAGTGAAATAGATATATTCTGAACAAAACTCTTTTCCATTTTATATTGTTGAAAGTCCTGAGGTCTGAGTCCCCAGCAATGGGTACATTTTAATACTGATTATGCTATATATTTGTATGACAATTTTTCAATGACAACTTCTGTACAATAATTTTTTCTATTTTTATACGACAATTTTACTCTACCTACGTTTGTACGACAGATTT